>CM022704.1:82486928-82870626 GCA_012295165.1 Asparagus setaceus | reverse complement strand
AGAGGCTGAGGGTTAAGGCTAGGGATAGGATTAGGGCTAGGGCTGGGGTTGGCGTTAGGGTTAGGGTGGGAGTTGAGGTTAGGGTTGGGTTTGAGTGTTGGGGTTGGGGTTGGGGTTAGGGTTTGGAGTTGGGGTTAGGGTTAGGGATAGAAAGGGATAGGGTTGGGGCTAGGGTTAGAGATTGGCTAGGGTTGGGGAAGGGTTGGGGTTAGGGTTAGGAGTTTAGGGAATTGGGCTGGGAGCTTGAGTTTGGAGTTAGGGGCTGAGGGCTGGGGCTGGGAGTTAGGAGCTAGGGTTATGGGCTGGGGATAGGGAGTTAGGGTTAGGAGCTAGAGGCTAGGACTGGTTGGGGCTTGGAGTTAGTGTTAGGGTTAGGAGGGTTGGGGTTGGGGTTTGGTTGGGGGTTGGGGTTGGGGTTGGGGTTTGTCTTAGGGTTTGGGCTGGGGTTGGGTTTAGGGTTTGGGTTGGGGTTTAGGTTAGGGTTAGAGCTGGGTTAGGGTTGGGGCTGGGGTTAGGTTTGGGAGCTAGGGGTTGGGAGTTGAGGGCTGGGTTGGGGTTGGGACTGGGGCTGGGGTTAGAGCTGGGAGCTGGGGTTAGGGTTGGGGTTAGGGCTGGGGCTGGGGTTGGGGCTTGGGTTTGGGCAGAGGCAAGGGCTAGGGTTGGTGTTGGGAGCTTGGGGGAATAGGGTTATGGGGCGGGGAGTTGGGACTGGGAGCTAGGGCTAGGGGCTTGGGCAAGTGTTAAGGCTAGAGTTAGGGCTAAGGTTAGCGTTAGGGTTGGGGTTGGGGTTGGGGTTGGGGTTAGGAGGGTTAGGGTTAGGGTTTGGGTTGGGTTTGGGATTTGGGTTTGGGTTGGGGGTAGGGTTGGGATTAGGGTTAGGGTTAGCGTTGGGGTTAGGGGTTGGGTTTAGGATGTCGGCTGGGGTTAGGGTTAGGGCAAGGGTTTAGGTTAGGGATAGGGTTAGGGTTGGGGTTAGGGTTAGGGTTGGGGATAGGGTTAGGGTTTGGGTTAGGGTTAGGGTCAGGAATCGGGCTAGGGCCAGAGTTAGGGTTGGGACTAAGGCTAGGGTTAGGGCTAGGGCTAGGGTTAGCATTAGGGTTGGGGTTAGGGTTAGGGTTAGGGTTGGGGTTGGGGTTGGGGTTAGGATCGGGGTTTGGGCTGGGGTTAGGGTTAGGGCTAGAGGCTGAGGTTGGGTTAGAGATAGGGATAGGGTGAGGTTGGGTTTGGGGTTGGGGTTAGGGTTAGAAAGGAATAGGGCTGGGGGCTGGGAGCTAGGGGTTGGGGGAGTTAGGAGCTTGGGCTAGGGTTTGATTAGAGGTGGGGGTTAGGATTTGGGTTGGGGTTTGGGTTGGAGGCTGGGGTTCAAGGTTGGGTTTGGGTGAGGGTTGGGGTTGGGATTAGGGTTGGGGTTGGGGTTGGGGTTGGGTTTGAGTTGGGGTTGGGGTTGGGGTTAGGGGTTAGGCGGGGAGTTTGGGTTGGGGTTTAGGGGTTAGGAGGTTGGGTTTGGGCTAGGTTTAGGGTTGGGGCTAGGGTTAGGGTTGGGGTTTGGGTTAGAGTGACTGGTTAGGGGTTGAGTGTTAGGGGAAGAGGGCTAGGGGCAGGGAGTTCTGAGTTGGGGCTGAGGAGGGGCAGGGGGGCTGGGAGCTAGGGGGCTAGGGTTTGGGCAGGGGGTTAACATTTGGTTTGGGGTTGGGGTTGGGGGTTAGGGTTAGGGTTGAGTGTTGGTGTTTGGATTGGGGTTGGGGAGTTTGGATTAGAGGTTGGGGTTAGGGTTGGGGCTTGGGTTTGGGTTTTAGTTAGGGTGGGGCTAAGGTTAGGGTTAGGGTTAGGATAAAGTAGGGTTAGATGTTAGGGTTGGGGTGGGCTGGGGTTAAATTTTGGAGGCTAGGGTTAGAAATTTGGGTTGGGAGTTGGGGTTGGGAGTTAGGAGCTGGGAGGGCTGATTTGGGCTTGGGTTGGAATTTTAGAGTGGGGTTAGGGTTAGGTCTAGGGCTGGGCCTAGGGTTATGTTAGGGTAGTATTAGGGTTAGGGTTAGGGTTAGGATTGGGGTTTGGGTTAGGGTTTGGGTTGAGGTTGGGGTTGGGGTTAGGGTTTGGGTTACGGTTGGGGTTAGGGCTACGGCTGGAGTTGGGGTTGTGGTTTGGGTTGGGGTTAGGGTTTGGGTTAGGGCTGGGGTTAGGAATAGGGCTAGGGTTAGAGTTAGGGTTGGGCTGGGGCTAGGGTCAGGGCTAGGGGTTGGGATAGGGTTAGGGCTAGTATTATGGCTAGGGTTGGGGCTAGGGCTAGGTTTGGAGTTCGGACAAGGGTTAAGGCTAGGGATAGGGTTAGGGCTAGGGCTAGGGTTAGGGTTGGGGTTAGGGTTGGGAGTTAGGGTTGGGAGTTGGGAGTTAGGGTTTTGGGGGGATAGAGGTGGGAGCTAGGGTTAGAGGTTGGCTAGGGTTAGGGTAAGAGGTTGGGGTTAGGGTTAGGTTTAGGAGGTGGGCTGGGGCTTGGTTTGGAGTTGGGACTAGAGCTAGGAGCTAGGGTTAGGGTTGGGGGTTCAGGTGGGGATGGGGTTAGGGTTAGGGCTGGGGGCTAGGACTACGGTTGGGAGCTTGGAGTTGGAGTAGGAGTTAGGGGTTGGGGGTTGGGGTTGGGGTCGGGGTTTGGGTTAGGGTTGGGGTTTGGGTTGGGGTTGGGGTTGGGGTTTGTGTTAGGGTTTGGGCTGGGGTTGGGTTTAGGGTTTGGGTTGGGGTTTTGGGTTTGGGTTAGAGTTGGGGTGTGGGTTAGGGCTCGGGTTAGGGTTGGGGCTAGGGTTAGGGTTAGGAATAGGGCTAGGGCTAGACTTAGGGTTGGGACTTGGGCTAGGGTTAGAGCTAGGGCTTGGGTTAGGGTTGGGGTTAGGGCTAGGGCTAGGGTTAGGGCTTGGGTTAGGGAAAGGGCAAGGGCTAGGGTTAGGGTTAGGGCTTGGAATAGGGTTAGGGCTGGGGTTCGGGCTAGGGCTTGGGCTAGGGCTTGGGCAAGTGTTAAGGCTAGGATTAGGGCTAGGGTTAGCGTTAGGGTTGGGGTTGGGGTTAGGGTTAGGGTAGGGTTAGGGTTAGGTTTGGGATTTGGGTTTGGGTTGGGGGGTAGGGTTGGGGTTAGGGTTAGGAGTTAGGGTTAGGGTTAGAGGGTTTGGGTTTTAGGTTAAGTTTGGGGTTAGGGTTAGGGCAAGGGTTGAGGAGTTAGGGATGGGGTTAGGGGTTTGGGAGTTAGGGTTAGGGTTGGGGATAGGGTTAGGGTTAGGGGTTGGGGTTAGGGGTGGGGAATGGGCTGGGAGTGGGAGTTAGGGTTGGGACTAAGGTTAGGAGGTTAGGGCTGGGAGCTAGGTTGCTTATTAGGGTTGGGGTTTGGGTTAGGGTTAGGGTTGGGGTTGGGAGTTGGGAGTTAGGGTTAGGGTTTAGGAATTTGGGGGGGCTAAAGAAATTAAAGTTGGGGTTAGGTTGGGGGTTGGGAGGTTGGGGTTAGGGAAACAAAACAGGGCTAATAGGGTTGGGGCTAGGGTTAGGGCTAAATTAGGGTTAAACTAGGGTTAGGATTAGGGTTAGGGCTAGGATTTAGTTAGGGGTTTGGGTTAATTAGGGTTGGGGTTTGGGTTGGAGTTGGGGTTGGGGTTGGGTTTGGGTTAGGGTTAGGGTTGGGGTTGGGGTTGGGGTTTGGGGTGGGGTGGGAAGGATAGGGTTAGGGTTATGATGGGGATTTGGGTTTGGTTTAGGTTGGGTTAGGGTTTGGGCTAGGGTTAGGATTGGGGTTTGGGTTGGGGGTAGGGCTAAATTAGGGTTAGATGTTAGGGGAAGAGGCTTGGGCTATTCTGGTTAGGAGTTAGGGGAGCTAGAGCTAGGAGCTGAGGTTGGGCAGGGGTTAGCATTAGGTTTAGGGTTGGGGTTGGGGTTAGGGTTGGAGTTGAGTGTTGGTGTTTGGATTGGGGTTGGGGTTGGGAGGTTTGGATTAGAGGTTGGGATTAGGGTTGGGGCTCAGGTTTGGGTTTTGGTTAGGGCTGAGGCTAGGGTTAGGGTTAGGGTTAGGAATAGGCTGGGGCTAGAGTTAGGGTTGGGGCTGGGGCTATTGTTGAGGCTGGGAGGGCTAGGGTTAGGAGTTAGGGTTAGGGTTAGGACTAGGGTGGGGCTGGGGCTATGATTTGGGCTAGAGGCTGGGGGCTAGGGGCTGGGGGTTAGGAGTTAGGTGAGGGGGCCAGGGGTTATGAGGTAGTATTAGGGTTAGGAGTTAGGGTTAGGATTGGGGTTAGGGTTAGGGTTTGGGTTGGGGTTGGGGTTGTGGTTAGGGTTTGGGTTAGGGGTTGGGAGTTGGGACTAGGGGTTGGGTTGGGGTTGAGGTTTGGGTTGGGGTTAGGGTTAGGGTTAGGGTTTTGAGGGTTAGAATAGGGCTAGGGCTAAAGTTAGGGTTGGGAGGCTGGGGTGGGCTGGGGTTGGGGTTAGGGTTAGTGCTGGGATTATGGGCTGGGGTTAGGGCTGGGGCTGGGAGTTGGGGTTAGGGGAGTTAGGGGCAAGGGTTGAGGGGCTCTGGATGGGGTTAGGGTTAGGAGCTAGGAGCTAGGGGTTAAGCGTTAGGGTTAGGGTCGGAGTTGGGGTTAGGGTTAGGTTTAGTGTTAGGGTTAGGGTTGGGGTTAGGGTTTGGGTTAGGGTTGGGGTTAGGGTTAGAGCTAGGGATAGGGTTGGGGTTAGGGTTAGGGCTGTGGCTAGGGTTAGGGTAAGGGTTAGGGTTAGGGTTAGGTTTGGAAATTGGGCTAGGGCTTGAGTTTGGTTAGGGCTGGGGCTTGGGCTAGGGTTAGGGCTAGGGTTATGGCTGGGGATAGGGTTAGGGTGAGGGTTAGGGTTAGGACTACGGTTAGGGCTTGGGTTAGCGTTAGGGTTAGGGTTGGGGTTGTGGTCGGGGTTTGGGTTAGGGTTGGGGTTTGGTTTGGAGTTGGGGTTGGGGTTTGTATTAGGGTTTGGGCTGGGGTTGGGTTTGGGGTTTGGGTTTGTGTTTGGGTTAGGGTTAGAGTTGGGGTTAGGGTTAGGAGCTGGGGTTAGGGTTAGGGCTAGTGTGGGGTTAGGAATAGGGCGAGGGGGCTAGGTTGGGATTGGGACTAGGGCTGGGGTTAGAAACTAGGGCTGGGGTTAGGGTTGGGAGTTAGGGTTGGCTTAGGGTTGGGGGCTTGGTTGGGGGCAGGGCAGGGAGCTAGGGGTTGGGGTTGGGGTTGAGGCAGGAATAGGGTTGGGGGAGTGGGGTTGGCTGGGGGCTGAGGGCTGGGGCTTGGGCAAGTGTTGAGGAAGTGGGGTTATGGTTAGGGGTTAGGGTTGGGGGTTGGGGTTAGGGTTAGGGGGTAGGGTTGGGGGTTGGGGTTTGGGATTTGGGTTGGGGTTGGTGGTGGGAGGTTAGAAATTTGGGTTGGGGTTGGGAGGTTTAGGATTGCGGTGGGGGTTAGGAGTTAGGGCAAGGGATTGAGTTAGGGATAGGGTTAGGGTTGGGTTGGGGTTAGGGCTGGGGATAGGGTTAGGGTTAAGGTTAGGGTTAGGGTTAGGCTCAGGAATCGGGCTAGGGCCAGAGTTAGGGTTGGGACTAAGGCTAGGTTGGGGTTAGGAGCTAGGGTTAGCAGTAGGGTTGGTGTTAGGAGTTGGGGTTAGGGTTAGGGTTGGGGTTGGGGTTGGGGTTAGGGTTGGGGTTGGGGTTGGGAGTTAGGGTTAGGACAGGGCTGGGGTTGGGGTTGGGGATAGGGTTAGGGTTGGGGGTTGGGTTTGGGGTTGGGAGTTAGGGTTAGGAATAGGGCTAGGGTTAGGGTTAGGGTTGGGAGTTGGGGTTAGGGTTAGGGTTGGGGAGCTAGGGTTAGGAGCTAGGGTTATGGTGGGGATAGGGTTAGGGTGAGGGTTAGGGTTAGGACTAGGGCTGGGGTTAGGGTTGGGGTTGGGGTTAGGGTTAGGGTTAGGGTTGGGGTTGGGGTTGGGTTTGGGATTTGGGTTTGGGGTTGGGGTTTGGGGTTGGGGTTAGGGTTTGTATTAGGGTTGGGGTTGGGGTTGGGTTTGGGGTTGGGGTTTGTGTTTGGGTTAGGGTTAGAGTTGGGGTTAGGGTTGAGGGCTGGGGTTAGGGTTGGGAGCTAGGGGTTGGGGTTAGGAATAGGGCCGGGGAGCTAGAGTTGGGATTGGGACTAGGGCTGGGGTTAGGGCTAGGGCTGGGGTTAGGGTTGGGGAGCTAGGGTTAGGAGCTAGGGTTAGGGTTAGGGTTGGGGTTAGGGTTAGGGGTAGGGTTGGGGTTGGGGTTAGGGTTGGGGAGCTAGGGTTAGGGTTAGGGTGGGAGTTGGGGTTGGGGTTGGGAGCTAGGGTTAGGGTTGGGGCTAGGGTTGGGGTTGGGGCTAGGGTTAGGGTTAGGGTTGGGTTTGGGGTTGGGAGTTAGGGTTAGGAATAGGGCTAGGGCTAGAGTAAGGGTTGGGGTTGGGAGGTTGGGAGCTAGAATTTTAGGGAGTTTGGGATTAGGATGCGGAGTTGGGAGATTTGGAGTTTGGGGGTTTGGGTTTAGGGTTGGTTGGGGTTTGGGTGAGGTTGGGTTAGGGTTAGGGTTGGGGTTGGGGTTGAGGTTGGGCTTTGAGTTGGGGTTGGGGTTAGGGAGGGTTGGGGTTAGAGGCGGGAGTTTGGGTTAGGTTTGGGTTGGGGTTGGGGTTTGGGCTAGGGGTTGGGGTTGGGGCTAGGGTTAGGGTTGGGGTTGGGTTAGAACAGGGCTTGGGGTTGGGTTAGTGTTAGAGTGGCTGGGGCTAGAGTTGGGTTAGGAGCTAGAGGTTAGGAGCTAAGAGCTAGAATTGGCTGAGGGAGCTAAGGCTAGAAATTTGGGGTTAGGGCTAGGAATAAGGTTAAAGCTGGGGCTGGGAGCTAGGGTTTGGGTTAGGGTTAGCATTAGGTTGGGTTTGGGGGAGTTGGGAGTTAGGGTTAGGGTTGGTGTTGGTGTTTGGATTGGGGTTGGAGTTAGGGTTTGGATTAGGGTTGGGGTTAGGGTTAGGGCTGGGGTTTGGAGTTTTGGTTAGGTAGGGGCTAGGGGTTGGGGTTAGGGTTAGGAATAGGTAGGGTTAGGTGGGATTAGGGAGTTAGGGTTGGGGCTGGGGGGCTATTGTTAGAGTGGGACTAGGGTTAGGAGTTAGGGTTGGAGGGGCTAGGGTTAGGAGCTAGCGTTAGAGGCTGGGAGCTGTTGGGGCTAGGGCTAGGTCTGGCCGGGCTTAGGGCTGGGAGTTAGGGTTAGGTCTAGGAGCATGGGCGTGAGGTTATGTTAGGGTAGTATTAGGGTTAGGGTTAGGAGGTTAGGATTGGGGGTTAGGGTTAGGGTTGGGTTTGGGGAGTTGGGAGGGTTGGGGTTAGGGTTGGGGTTAGGTTGGGGTTAGGACTAGAGGCTGGTGTTGGGGTTGTGGTTTTGGTTGGGGTTAGGGTTAGGGTTAGGGTTAGGAATAGGGCTAGGGCTGGGGTTAGGGGTTGAGGCTGAGGGCTGGGAGGTGGGGTTGGGGAGTAGGGTTGGAGTGCTGGGATTATGGTTAGGAGGGTTAGGGCTAGGGAGGCTAAGGTTGGGGTTAGGGCAAGGAGGTTGGTAGGCTAGGATAGGGTTGGGAGCTAGGAGCTAGGAGTTAGGCGTTAGGGTTAGGGTTAGGGGTTGGGAGTTGGGGTTGGGGTTTGAGTGGTGGGTTGGGGTTGGGGTTAGGGTTTGGGTTGGGGTTGGGAGTTTGGGTTAGGGTTGGGGTTAGGGTTAGGGGTGGGGATAGGGTTGGGGGGAGGGGGGTTAGAGGCGTGGCTAGGGTTAGGGTAGGGGAGTTAGGGTTGGGTTAAGTTTGGGAATTGGGCTGGGGGCTTGAGTTTGGGTTAGGGTGGTGGGAGGTTAGGCTAGGGGTGTGGTGGGGTGGGGAGTTAGGGTTGGAGTGGGGCTAGGACTGGGGTGGGCTTAGGTTAGCGTTGGGAGTTAGGGTTGGGGTTGGGAGTGGGGGTTTGGGTTAGGGTTGGGGTTTAGGTTGGGGTTGGGTTAGGGTTTGAGTGCAGGGTTGGGTTTGGGGTTGGGTTAGGGTTAGGTGGGGGTTAGGGTTAGGATGGTTAGGAGGTTGGGCTAGAGGTTTGAGGGTTAGGGATAGGGTTGGGAGCTGGGGGTTGGGGTTGGGACTGGGGCTGGGGTTGAGGCTGGGAGCTAGGGTTGGGGTTGGGGTTAGGGCTGGGGGCTGAGGGTTAGGAGCTGGGTTGGGGTGAGGCAAGGGCTGGGGTTAGGGGTTGGTGTTGGGGGTAGGGAATAGGGTTGGGGGCAGGGTTGGGGCTGGGAGCTGGGGTTGGGGCTTGGGTGGGAGGCTAGGGTTGAGGCTGGGAGTTGGGAGTTAGGGGTTAGGAGTTGGGGTTGGGGTTGGGGTTGGGGTTAGGGTTAGGAGTAGGGTTAGGGTTGGGATTTGGGTTTGGAGTTGGGGTTAGGGTTAGAGGGCTGGGTTTGGGGGTTGGGTTTTAGGATTGGGTGGGTTGGGGTTGGGACTAAAGGTTGAGGAGTTAGGGATAGGGTTAGGATTGGGGAGTTAGGGTTAGGGTTGGGGATAGGGTTGGGGTTAGGAGTGGGGAATGGGGCTGGGGAGCAGGAGATTAGGGTTGGGACTAAGGCTAGTTTAGGGTTAGGGTTAGGGTTTGGCATTAGGGTTGGGGTTAGGTTAGGGTTAGGGTTAGGGTTAGGAGTTGGGGTTGGGAGGTTGGGAGTTAGGTTTAGGGTTTTGGGAGGTTAGGGTTAGGGCTGGGGCTGGGGTTGAGGTTGGAGATAGGGTTAGGGTGAGGAGTTAGGGTTATGGTGAGGGGTTGGGGTTGGGGTTAGGGTTGGGAGTTGGGATTAGGGTTAGGTTTAGGGTTGGGGTTGAGTTAGGGTTGGGGTTAGGAGTTGGGGTTGGGGTTGGGGTTAGGCTGGTTCTGGTGGGTTTAGGTGAGTTGGGTTAGGAGTTAGGGTTGGGGTTAGGGTTGGGGTTGGGCTTTAGGTTGGGATTGGGTTAGGTTTAGGGTTAGGAGTGAGTTGGGGTTAGGTTAAGGAGTTGGGGTTGGGGTTTGGGCTAGGGTTAGGGGTTGGAGTTTGGGTTAGGGGCTTGGGGTTGGGGTTAGTGTTAGGAAGTAGGCTAGGGCTAGAGATTAGGATTAGGGCTAGGAGGCTGGGGAGTTAGGAGTTAGGAGCTGGGGCTAGAATTGGTGGGGGCTAAGGCTAGGGGCTGGGGTTAGGGCTTGGAATAAGGTTCACGGCTAGGGCTGGGGCTGGGAGTTTGGGTTAGGGGTTAGCATGGGGTTTGGGTTTGGGGTTGGGGTTAGGGTTGGGGTTAGTGTTGGTGTTTGGATTGGGGTTGGGGTTAGGGTTTGGATTAGGGTTGGGGTTGGGGTTAGGGGCTGGGTTTGGAGTTTTGGTTAGGGGTCTAGGGTTAGGGTTAGGGTTAGGAATAGAAATTTGGGGGCTAGGGTTAGGGGTTGGAGTTTGGGGCTATTGTTAGGGTTGGGGCTAGGGTTAGGAGTTAGGGAATTTGGGGGCTAGAGGTTAGGACTAGCAGTTAGGCTAGGACTCTGGGGCTAGGAGTTAAGGCTAGGAGTTAGGGTTAGGGGTTGGAGTCTAGAGGTGGGCTGTATGGTTAGGAGTATTAGGGTTAGGGTTAGGGTTAGGGTTAGGATTGGGGTTGGGTTAGGGTTTGGGTTGAGGTTGGGGTTGGGGTTAGGGTTTGGGTTACGGTTGGGGTTAGGACTAGGGCTGGGGTTGGGGTTGTGGCTTGGGTTAGGGTTAGGGTTAGGGTTAGAGTTTTGGGTTAGGGTTAGGGTTAGGGTTGGGGGCAGGGGCTGAGTTGAGGGCTGGGGTTAGGTAGGGTTAGTGCTGGGATTATGGGTGGGGTTAGGGCTGGGGCTGGGAGGGATGAAGGCGAGGTTAGGAGCTAGGGCTAGGGTTAAGCGTTAGAGGTTAGGGTGGGAGTTGGGGTTAGGGTTAGGATTGAGTGTTGGGGTTGGGGTTGGGGTTAGGGTTTGGGTTAGGGTTGGGGTTAGGGTTAGAATTTTGGGGTTAGGGGTTGGGGCTAGGAGTTAGGAGTTGGGTAGGGGTTAGAAGGGTTAGGGGTTAGGTTTAGGGGTAGGGTTTGGGAGCTTGGAGTTAGGGTTAGAATTTGAGGTTAGGGTTAAATTTTAGGGGAGGATAGGGTTAGGGCGAGTTAGGGGTTTAGGGTTAAGGTGGGGTTAGGGTTAGGTTTAGGGAGTGGAAGCTAGGCTTGAGTTGGGGTTAGGAGCAGAGGCTAGGAGTTAGGAGTTAGGGTTATGGTTAGGGTTAGGGTTAGAGGTTAGGGTTAGGGCTAGGACTTGGTTGCAGCAGGTTAGGTTAGGGTTAGGGTGGGGTTGGAGTTAGGGAGTTTGGGTTAGGTTGGGGTTAGGTTAGGGTTTGGATTATTAGGGTTTGGGCAGGGGTTGGGTTAGGGCTTGGGTTAGGGTTAGAGTTTGGGTTAGGGTTAGGAGCTAGGGTTGAGGTTGGGAGTTTGGGAGCTGGGGTTAGGGCTTGGGTTAGGAGAGGCAAGGGCTAGGGTTAGGGGTTAGTGTTAGAGGCAGGGGAATAGGGTTAGGAGTTGGGGCTTAGAGCTAGGACTAGGGCTTAGGACAAATGTTAAGGCTAGGGTTAAGCTAGGTTAGAGGTTGGGTTAGGGTTGGGGTTAGGGTTAGGGTTAGGAGTTAGGGTTGGGGTTGGGATTTGGGTTGGAGGTTTGGGTTGGGATTTAGGTTGCGGTTGGGGTTTTGGTGAGGTTGGGGTTAGGGTTAGGGTTGGGGTTGGGGTTGGGGTTGGGCTTTGAGTTGGGGTTGGGGTTGGGGTTAGGGTTAGGGGCGGGGGAGTTTGGGGTTGGGGTTGGGGTTGGGGTTAGGGTTTGGGCTAGGGTTAGGGTTGGGGCTAGGGTTAGGGTTGGGGTTGGGGTTTGGGAGCTTAGAGTTGAGGGTTAGTGTTAGGAGGTGGCTAGGGCTGGGGGATTAGGGTTGGGGAGCTGGGGTTAGGAGCTAGGAGCTAGGAGTGTGGGGGCTAAGGCTAGGGCTGGGGTTAGGGCTAGGAATAAGGTTACGGTAGGAGGCTAGGAGCTAGGGTTTGGGTTAGGGGTTAGCATTGGGTTTGGGTTTGGGGTTGGGGTTAGGGTTAGGGGTTAGTGTTGGTGTTTGGATTGGGGTTGGAGTTAGGGTTTGGATTAGGGTTGGGGTTAGGGTTAGGGGTTGGGTTTGGGTTTTGGTTAGAATTTGGGGCTAGGGTTAGGGTTAGGGTTAGGAATAGGGGGCTAGAGTTAGGGTTGGGGCTGGGGCTATTGTTGGGGAGTGGGACTAGGGTTAGGGTTAGGGTTAGAGGCTAGGAGTTGGGACTGGCGTTGGGGCTGGGGCTCTGATTTGGGCTGGGAGCTAGGTCTAGGAGGCTTAGGTTTGAGGTTAGGGTTAGGTCTAGGGCTGGGCCTAGGGTTATGTTAGGGTAGTATTAGGGTTAGGGTTAGGGTTAGGGTTAGGATTGGGGTTAGGGTTAGGGTTTGGGTTGAGGTTGGGGTTGGGGTTAGGGTTTGGGGTTGGAGTTGGGGTTTGGACTAGAGGTGTTGGGGTTGTGGTTTGGGTTGGGGTTAGGGTTAGGGTTAGAGGAGTGGGGTTAGGAATAGGGCTAGGAGCTAGAGAGTTAGGGTTGGTGGGGCTAGGGTTGGGGCTAGGGTTAGGGTAGGGTTAGTGCTTTGGATTATGGGTGGGGTTGGGGGCTAGAGGCTAAGGTTGGGGTTAGGGCAAGGTTATGGCTGGGATAGGGTTAGGGCTAGGGATAGGGTTAGGTAGGAGTTAGGGTGGGGTTGGGGTTAGGGTTGGGATTTAGTGTTAGGGTTGGGGAGTTGGGGTTAGGGTTTGGGTTAGGGTTAGGGTTAGGGTTAGAGGGAGTTAGGGTTAGAGTGGGGATAGGGTTGGGGAGCCGGGGAGTTGTTGTGGCTAGGGTTAGGAGTAGAGGTTAGGGTTAGGGTTAAGTTTAGGAATTGGGCTAGGGCTTGGGGTTTGGTTAGGGCTAGGAGCTAGGGGTTAGGCTAGGGTTATGGTGAGGATAGGGTTAGGAGTTAGGAGCTAGGAGCTAGGACTACGGTTGGAGCAGGTTAGGTTAGGGTTAGGGTTAGGAGTTGGGGAGTGGGGGTTTGGGTTAGGGTTGGGGGTTGGTTGGGGGTTTGTATTAGGGTTTGGGCTGGGCTTGGGTTTGGGGCTTGGGTTAGGGTTAGAGCTGGGGTTAGGGTTAGGGCTATGGTTAGGGTTGGGAGCTAGGAGTTGGGGTTAGGGATAGGGCTTGGGCTAGGGTTGGGGTTGGGACTAGAGGCTGGGGTTGGGAGCAGGGCTAGGTTTGGGTTGGGAGTTAGGAGCTAGGGCCGGGTTAGGAGGGCTTGGGTTAGAGGCTGAGGCAAGGAGCTAGGAGTTAGGGTTAGTGTTAGAGGTTGGGAATAGGGTTAGGGTTGGGGTTGGGGTTGGGAGCTGGGGGCTGGGGCTGGGGCTTGGGCAAAGGTTAAGGCTAGGGTTAGAGTTGGGGCTAGGGTTAGGGTTAGGGCTAGGGCTAGGGCTAGGGTTAGGGTTGGGGCTAGGGCTGGGGTTAGGGCTAGGGCTAGGGTTTGGGCTAGGGTTAGGGTTAGGAGTTAGGGTTAGGGTTGGGGTTTGGGTTAGGGTTAGGGCTAGGGCTAGGGCTAGGGTTAGGGGTTAGTGTTAGGAAGTGGGCTAGGCTGGGGTTCTGGTTGGCGCTAGGGGGCGGGGGTGGGAGTTAGGGCTAGGGCTAGAGGTGTTTGGGGCTAAGGCTAGGGGCAGGGTTGGCAGCTTGGAATAAAGGTTAAGCTAGGGCTAGGGCTGGGGTTTGGGCTAGGAGTTAGCATTGGGGTTTGGGTTGGGGTTGGGGTTAGGGTTAGGGGTTAGTGTTGGTGTTTGGATTGGGGTTGGGGTTAGGGTTTGGATTGGGCACAGGTTTTAGGAGTTGGGGCTTCGGGTTTGGAGTTTTGGTTGAAATTTTGGGTCTAGGAGTTAGGGTTAGGAGTTAGGAATAGAATTTTGGGGCTAGAGTTTGGGTTGAGGCAGGGGGCTATTGTTAGAGTACAGGGCTAGGGTTAGGGTTAGAAATTTGGGGGTTAGGACTAGCATTAGGGCTAGGGCTACGATTTGGGCTGGGAGCTAGGGCTAGGGCTGGGTGTTGGGGTTAAGGTCTAGAAATTTGGGCCTATGGTTAAGTTAGGTTGGGTATTAGGGTTAGGGTTAGGGTTAGGGTTGGGATTGGGGTTAGGGTTAGGGTTTGGGTTGAGGTTGGGGTTGGGGTTAGGGTTTGGAGTTCAGTTGGGGAGTTAGGACTAGAAATTTGGGGTTGGGGTTATGGTTTGGGTTAGGGTTAGGGTTAGGGTTAGAGTGTAGGGTTGGGGTTAGGGTTAGGGTTGGGGCTGGAGTTGGGAGGCTAGGGTTAGAGGTAGGGTTAGTGCTAGGATTATGGGTGAGTTAGGGCTAGGGACTAGAGTGGGAGTTAGAGGCGGGGGTTAGGAGCTAGGGATAGGGTTAAGCGTTAGGGTTAGGGTGGGAGTTGGGGTTAGGGTTAGGATTAGTGTTAGGGTTGGGGTTGAGAGTTGGGGAGTTAGGGTTTGGGTTAGGGTTGGGTGTTAGGGTTAGAAATAGGGGATAGGGTTGGGGCTAGGGTTGGGGGGCGTAGGCTGGGATTAGGGTTAGGGTTAGGTTAGGAATTGGGCTAGAGGGCTTGGAGTTAGGGTTAGGTGGGAGTTAGGGTTAGAATTTTGAGGGGGATAGGGTTGGGGCGGGGAGTTGGGGCTTTGGGCTAGGGTTAGGGTTAGGGTTAGGGTTGGGAATTGGGCTGGGGGCTTGGAAGGATTTGGGTTGCAGGGCTGGGGCTGAGTTGGAAGCTAGGGTTATGGGCTGGGGATAGGGTTAGGAGTTAGAGACTAGGGCTGGGACTACGGTTGGCAGCAGGTTGGCGTTAGGAGTTAGGGTTGGGGTTGGGAGTTAGGGGTTTGGGTTAGGGTTGGGGTTTGGGTTAGGGGTTTGTATTAGGGTTTGGAGGCTGGGGTTGGGGTTGGGGAGCTTGGGTTAGGGTGGGGTTAGGGTTAGGAGTATGTAGGGTTAGGGCTAGGGCTGGGGTTATGGCTTGGGTTAGGGGCTGAGGCAAGGGCTAGGGTTAGGGTTGAGTGTTAGAGGGAGAATAGGGTTAGGTGGGGTTGGGGCTAGGAGCTAGGATGGGAGCTGGGAGGCAGAGTGTGTTAGGCTAGGAGTTAAGGCTAGAGGTTAGAGTTAGGGTTTGGGTTGGGGTTGGGGTTAGGAGTTAGGAGTAGGGTTAGGTTGGGATTTGGGTTGGGGTTGGGGTTAGGGTTAGGAGTTAGGGTTGGGGTTGGGGTTAGGGTTAGGATTGGGGTTAGGGTTAGGGTGAGGTTAGGGTTAGGGTGAGGTTAGGGTTAGGGTTAGGGTTAGGGCTAGGGTTAGGGTTGGGGTTAGGAGTTAGGGTTGGGGTTGGGGCTAGGGTTAGGGTTGGGACTAAGGCTGGGTTTGGGGTTGGGGCTAGGGTTAGGAGTTAGGGTTGGGGTTGGGGTTTGGGTTAGGGTTAGGGTTAGGGTTGGGGTTGGGGTTAGGAGTTAGGGTTGGGGTTGGGGTTAGGAGTTAGGGTTAGGAGTTAGGAGTTAGGGTTGGGGTTAGGGTTAGGGTGAGGTTAGGGTTAGGGTGAGGTTAGGGTTAGGGTTAGGGTTAGGAGTTAGGGTTAGGGTTAGGGTTAGGGTTAGGGTTGGGGTTGGGGTTGGGGTTGGGGTTAGGGTTGGGGTTGGGGTTGGGGTTGGGGTTGGGCTTTGAGTTGGGATTGGGGTTAGGGTTGGGGTTGGGGTTGGGGTTGGGCTTTGAGTTGGGATTGGGGTTAGGGTTAGGGGTTAGAGGCTGGGGTTAGGGTTAGGTTTAGGGTTGGGGTTGGGGTTTGGGCTAGGGTTAGGGTTTGGTTTGGGTTAGGGTTGGGGTTAGGGTTAGGGTTAGGAGTTAGGGTTAGGGTGAGGTTAGGGTTAGGGTTGGGGTTGGGGCTAGGGTTAGGGTTAGGGCTAGGGCTAGGGTTAGGGTTAGGGTTAGGGCTAGGGCTAGGGTTAGGGTTAGGGTTTGGGTTAGGGTTAGGGCTAGGGCTAGGGCTAGGGTTTGGGCTAGGGTTAGCATTAGGTTTGGGTTGGGGTTGGGGTTAGGGTTAGGGTTAGTGTTGGTGTTTGGATTGGGGTTGGGGTTTGGAGTTAGGGTTGGGGTTGGGGTTAGGGTTAGGGCTGGGGTTAGGGTTTGGGTTAGGGTTAGGGTTAGGGTTAGGGTTAGGGTTAGGAGTAGGGTTAGGTTGGGGTTAGGGTTTGGGCTAGGGTTAGGGGTTAGAGGCTGGGGTTAGGGTTAGGGTTGGGGTTGGGGCTTGGGTTAGGGTTAGGATTGGGGTTAGGGTTGGGGTTGGGGTTGGGGCTAGGGCTAGGGCTGGGGTTAGGGTTGGGGCTAGGGCTGGGGTTAGGGTTAGGAGCTAGGGCTAGGGTTAGGGTTTGGGTTAGGGCTAGGGCTGGGGTTGGGGTTAGGAGCTTGGAATAAGGTTCACGGCTAGGGCTAGGGCTAGGGTTTGGGCTAGGAGTTAGGGTTGGGGCTAGGGCTAGGGTTTGGGTTGGGAGTTGGGGTTAGGGTTAGGGTTAGTGTTGGTGTTTGGATTGGGGTTGGGGTTAGGGTTAGGGTTGGGGTTGGGTTAGGGTTAGGAGGTTAGGGTTAGGAGTTAGGGTTGGGGTTAGGGTTAGGGTTAGGGTTAGGGTTAGGGTTAGGAATAGGGCTGGGGCTAGAGTTTGGGTTGGGGTTGGGGTTATGGTTTGGGTTAGGGCTGGGGCTAGGGTTAGGGTTGGGTTAGGGGTTAGAGTTGGGGTTAGGACTAGCATTAGGGCTAGGAGCTGATTTGGGCTGGGAGCTGGGAGCTGGGGCTGGGGTTGGGGTTAGGGGTTAGAGTTAGGGTTGGGGCTAGGGGTTAGAGTTAGGGTTGGGGTTGGGTTAGGGTTAGGGTTAGGGTTAGGATTGGGGTTAGGGTTAGGGTTTGGGGTTGGGGTTGGGGTTGGGGTTAGGGTTTGGGTTAGGGGTTAGAGTTGGGGTTAGGGTGGGGTTGGGGTTATGGTTTGGGTTAGGGTTAGGGTTAGGGTTAGGGCTGGGGTTAGGGTTAGGGTTAGGGTTTGGGGTTGGGGTTAGGAGTTAGGAGTTAGGGTTAGGGTAGGGTTAGTGCTAGGGCTAGGGTTAGGGTTGGGAGTTAGGGTTAGGGCTAGGGTTAGGGGTTAGAGGCTGGGGTTAGGGGTTAGAGGCTGGGGTTAGGGGTTAGCGTTAGGGTTAGGGTCGGAGTTGGGGTTAGGGTTAGGATTAGTGTTCAGGTTGGGGTTGGGGTTGGGGTTAGGGTTTGGGTTAGGGTTGGGGTTAGGGTTAGGGCTGGGGATAGGGTTGGGCCTAGGGTTAGGGTTGTGGCTGGGATTAGGGTTAGGGTTAGGTTTAGGAATTGGGCTAGGGCTTGAGTTTGGGTTAGGGCTAGGGCTAGGGCTAGGGTTAGGGCTGGGGTTGCGGCTGGGGATAGGGTTAGGGTTAGGGCTAGGGCTAGGACTACGGTTAGGGCTTGGGTTAGCGTTAGGGTTAGAGTTGGGGTTGGGGTCGGGGTTTTGGTTAGGGTTAAGGTTAGGGTTAGGAATAGGGCTTGGGCTAGAGTTAGGGTTCGTGCTAGGGCTAGGGTTTGGACTAGGGCTAGGGTTAGGTTAAGGTAGCGTTTGGGTTAGGGTTTGGGTTAGCGTTAGGCTAGGGTTAGGGTTGGGGCTGGGGTAAGGGTTGGGTTAGGGTTAGGGTTAGGGTTGGGGTTGGGGTTGGATTGGGATTTGGGCTAGGTTGGGGTTAGGGTTTGGGCCGGGGTTAGGGTTTGGGCTGGGGTTAGGGTTGGGGTTAGGGTTATGGTTAGGAATAGGGCTAGGTCTAGAATTAAGGTTGGTGCTAGGGTTAGGGCTTGGGCTAGGATTAGGGGGTGGGGATTTGTGTGAGTTGCATCTAGTTTGGTTAGGATTAGTGTTTGGTTGGGGTAAGGGTTTGGGTTTGGGATGGGGTTGGGGTTGGGGTTTGAGTTGGGGTTGGGGTTAGGGTTAGGGCTAGGGTTCGGGTTGGGGCTAGAGTTAGGGTTGGGGTTAGGTTTAGGGCTGGGGCTAGGGTCAGGGTTAGGGTTAGGATTAGGACTTGTACTGGGGCTGGAGTTAAGGTTGGGGCTAGGGCTAGGGTTAGGGCTAGGATTAGGGCTGGGGCTAGGGTTAGGATTGGGGTTAGGGTTGTGGTTGGGGTTTGGGTTGGGGTTGGGGTTAGGGGTTAGAGGCTGGGGTTAGGGTTAGGGTTAGGGTTAGGGTTGGGGTTGGGGTTTGGGTTTGGGTTGGGGTTAGGGCTAGGGCTAGGGTTGGGGTAAGGTTTTGGGTTATGGTTAGGGTTAGGGTTGGCGCTAGGGTTAGGGTTGGGGTTAAGGTTAGGGTTGGTGCTAGGGTTATGTTTAGGGTTAGGAATACGGCTACGGCTAGAGTTAGGGTTGGGGCTAGGGTTAGGGCTAGGGTAAGGGCTAGGGCTAGGGTTAGTGCTGGGTTAGCATTAGGGTTGGGGTTGGGGTTGGGGTTAGGGTTAGGGCTAGGGTTAGGGTTAGGGTTGGGGTTGGGTTTAGGGCTAGGGTTAATGTTAGGGCAAGGGTTAGGGTTAGGGGTAGGGTTGGGGCTTGGCTTGGGCTAGGGTTAGGATTAGGGTTAGGGTTAGGGTTTGGAGTTAGGGTTAGGATTAGGGTTGGGGTTGGGGTTGGGGTTGGGGTTAGGGTTGGGTTTAGGTTTGGGGTGGGGTTAGGGTTGTGGTTGGGGTTTGGGTTAGGGTTGGGGTTTGGGTTAGGGTTAGGAATAGGGCTTGGTGAGGTTAGTGTTGGTGCTAGGGCTAGGGTTGGGGCTAGGACTAGGGTTGGAGCTAGGAGCTCGAGCTATGGTTAGGGATTAAGGTTTGGTTGGGGCTAGGGTTGTGTTAGCGTTAGGTTGGGTTAGGGTTTGGTTCAGTGAGTCTGAGTTAGGGTTAGGGTATGGGTTAGGTTAGGGTTGGGGTTGGGGTTAGGGTTAGGGTTAGGAGTTGGGGTTGGGGTTAGGGTTTGGGTTAGTGTTGTGGTTGGGATTGGGGTTTGGGTTGGGGTTGAGGAGTTAGGGTTTGGTGGGGTTAGGGTTGGGGATGGGATTAGGGTTTAGGTTGCATTTAGGAATAGGGCTAGGGCTAGGGTTGGGATTAGGGTTGGAGCTAGGGTTGGGGCTAGGGTTGGGATTAGGTCTAGGGTTAGGGCTAGGAGCTAGGGTTGGAGCTAGGGTTGGGTTACGGTGGAGTTTGGGCTAGGATTAGGGTTGGGATTCTTGTTGAGTGTTAGGTTAGGGTTAGTGTTTGGTTAGGAAAAGGGTTAGAATGCAGGTTAGGGTTGGGGTTGGGGTTATATTTGGGGTTAGAGTTGGGGTTAGGGTTGGGGTTAGGGGTTGGGAGTTGGGATTGGGGTATGGTTAGGGTTGGGTTTAGGTTTGGGGTGGGGTTTGTGTTGGGGTTATTGTTAGGGTTGGGGTTTGGGTTAGGGTTAGGAATAGGGCTTGGGCGAGAGTTAGTGTTGGTGCTAGGGCTAGGGTTAGGGCTAGGACTAGGGTTAGGTCTAGGGCTCGAGCTATGGTTAGGTTAAGGTTTGGTTGGGGCTAGGGTTAGGGTTGGTGCTAGGGTTAGGGTTGGGGTTTGGGTTGGGGTTTGAGTTGGGGTTGGGGTTTGGGTTAGGGTTAGGGTTGGGGTTGGGGTTAGGGTTAGGGTTAGGGTTAGGGTTGGGGCTGGGGTTAGGGTTTGGGTTAGTGTTGTGGTTGGGATTGGGGTTTGGGTTGGGGTTGGGAGTTAGGGTTGGGGTTAGGGTTGGGGTTAGGGTTGGGGATGGGATTAGGGTTTAGGTTGCATTTAGGAATAGGGATAGATGCGGGTTAGGATTGGTGCTAGGTTTGTGGCTAGGGTTAGGGTTAGGGCTAGGAGTTAGGGCTAGGGTTGGAGCTAGGGTTGGGTTACGGTGGAGTTTGGGCTAGGATTAGGGTTGGGATTCTTGTTGAGTGTTAGGTTAGGGTTAGTGTTTGGTTAGGGAAAGGGTTAGGGTCTGGGTTAGGGTTGGGTTGGGGTTATATTTGGGGTTAGAGTTGGGGTTAGGGTTGGGGTTAGGGGTTGGGAGTTGGGGTTAGGGTTTGGGTGGGTTTGGGGTTGGGAGCTTGGGTTAGGAGTTGGGGTTAGGGTTAGGGCTGGGGTTGGGGTTTGAGTTGGGGTTGTGGTTAAGGCTAGGGTTTGGGGTTGGAGCTAGAGTTAGGGTTAGGGTTTGGTTTTGGGTTGGGAGGTTAGGGTTGGGGTTAGGGTTAGGGTTAGGGTTAGGATTAGGGTTGGGGTTAGGGTTAGGTTAGGGTTGGGGCTAGGGTTAGGGCTAGGGTTAGGATTAGGGTTAGGGTTAGAGGTTGGGGTTGGGGTTTGGGTTTGGGTTGTGGTTCTGGTTGGGGTTTGGGGTTGGTGGTGGGGTGGGGTTGGGATTAGGGTTGGGGTTTGGGTTTGGGTTAGGGTTGGGGCTAGTGCTAGGGTTAGGGCTAGGAGTAGAAGTGATAGGAGCTAGGGTTTGTCTTTGGGTTAGCGTTAGGGTTGGGGTTGGGAGTTAGGGTTAGGAGTTAGGGTTGGGGTTAGGAGTTAGGGCTAGGGTTGGGGTTTGGCTAGGGTTAAGTTTGGGTTAGGGTTAGAGGTTGGGCTAGGGTTAGGGTTAGGGTTAGGAATAGGGCTGGGGCTAGGGTTAGGGTTTGGGTTAGGGTTAGGGTTGGGGTTAGGAGCTAGGGTTAGGGCTAGGAGTTAGGGTTAGGGTTTGGGTTAGGCTTAGGGTTTGGGTTAGTGTTGTGGTTGGGATTGGGGTTGGGGTTTGGGTTGGGGTTGGGGTTAGGGTTGAGGTTTGGGTTGGGGTTGTGGTTGGCGTTTGGGCTGAGTTGGGGTTAGGGTTTTTGTTGGGATTAGGTTTTGGGCTAGGGTTAGGGTTAGGGTTTGGTTTTGGGTTGGGAATAGGGTTATGGTTAGGGTTGGGGTTAGGGTTGGGGTTGGTGTTAGGAATAAGGCTTGGCCTAAAGTTAGGATTGGGGCTAAGGCTAGGGTTAGGGCTAGGGCTAGGGTTGGGGTTTGGGTTTGGGTTAGGCTTAGGGTTTGGGTTAGGGTTGGGATTGGGGTTGGGGTTGGGGTTAGGGTTAGGGTTAGGATTAGGGTTAGGGTTAGGAATAGGGCTAGGGCTTGAGTTAGGTTTGGGTCTAGGGCTAGGGTTAGGGCTAGGGCTGGGGTTAGGGCTAGGGCTAGGGTTAGGGTTAGCTTTTGGGTTGGGATTGGGGTTGGGGTTAGGTTGAGGGTTAGGGTTACGATCAGGGTCAAGGTCAGAGTCAGGGTTGGGGTTAGGGTTGGGGTTAGGGTTAGTGTCGGGGTTAGGGTCGGGGTCGGGGTTATTGTTAGGGTTACGGTTAGGGTTAGGTTCGGGTGGGGTTTGGGTTAGGCTTAGGGTTTGGGTTTGGTTAGGGTTAGGAGTTAGGGTTAGGTGGGGTTGGGGTTGGGGTTTGGGTTCATGTAAGGGTTAGTGTTAGGGTTCGTGTTGGAGTCAGGGTTAGGGTTAGGGTTTGGGTTTGGGTGGGGTTTTGGGTGGGTGTTGGGGTTAGGGTTAGGGCCGGGGTTAGGGTTAGGATTAGGGTTAGGGATGGGGCTAGGGTTAGGTTTAGGGTTAGGGTTTGGGTTAGGAATAGGGCTACGGCTAAAGTTAAGGTTCGGGCTAGGGCTAGGGTTAGGGCTCGAGTTAGGGCTAGGCTTAGGTGTTGGGCTAGTTTTAGGGCTTTGATGAGGTGTTGGGGTTTCGGTTAGGGTTAGCTTTAGGGTTGGTGTTGGGGTTAGGGTTTCAGTTGGTGTTGGGGTTAGGGTTAGGGTTGGGGCTAGGGCTAGAGTTAGGGTTGGGGCTGGGGCTAGGATTAGGGCTACAGCTAGGGTTAAGGTTAGGGTTAGGGCCAGGGCTAGGGTTAGGGCTAGTGCTTGTGTTAGGACTAGGGTAGGGTTAAGGTTAGGGTTAGGTTAGGGTAGGGTTTGGGTTTGGGTTTGGATAGGGTTAGGTTAGGGTTAGGGTTAGGTCGGGGTTGGGGTTTGGGTTCATGTAAGGTGTAGTGTTATGGTTCGTGTTGGCGTCAAGGTTAGGATTGGGGTTGGGGTTAGTGTTTGGGTTTGGGTGGGGGTTTGGGTTGAGGTTGGGGTTGGGGTTAGGGTTGGGGTTATGGTTATGGCTGGGGTTAGGGTTAGGGCTCGGGTTAGGGTTTGGGCTGGGGTTAGGGTTAGGATTAGGGTTAGGGTTTGGAATAGGACTAGGGCTAGAGTTAGGATTGGGGCTAAGGCTAGGGTTAGGGCTAGAGTTAGGGCTTGGGCTTGGGTTAAGGCTTGGGCTAGGGTTAGGGTTGGGATTAGGGGTTAGGGTTTGGGTTAGGGTTGGCGTTAGGGTTAGGGTTGGGGTTTGAGTTTGGGTTGGGGTTAGGGTTTGGGTTAGGGTTGGGGTTGGGGTTAGGGTTTGGGTTGGGGTTAGGGTTAGGTTCAGGTTTAGGGTTAGGGTCAAGGTTATGGTCATGGTCAGGGTTGGGGTTAGGGTTAGGTTTGGGATTGGGGATTTGGTCGGGGTCAGGGTTGGGGTTGGGGTTGGGAGTTGGGGTTGGGAGTTAGGGTTATGGTCATGAGTGGGGGTTGGGGTTAGGGTTAGGTTTGGGTTTGGGGTTTTGGTGAGTGGGGGTCGGGGTTGGGGTTGGGGTTAGTTTCAGGGTTAGGGTTACGGTCATAGTCAGGGTCAGGGTCAAGATCGGGGTTGGGGTTAGGTTTGGGGTTAGGGTTGGGGTTAGGATTAGGGTGAGCATAGTTCGGTTCAAACCAGAACAAACGAGGCCGAGCAGGTTTCTGATTCGGTTCGGTTTTGATTAGAGTTGGTTCGAGTTAGGTTTGAAGTTTTCAACCCACGACCAAACCGAATTAATGTTATCCATTCTAATCACTATCCGCATCCAAACCAATCGGCCGTCATGGTTCATATAGAGTTGCTTCTTAGTAGCCTAATATCTTTTCTCTCCATAACCTAATGGCGATGAAATACCCGAACAACGATTCCTCTCTAATTCTAGAGCATCTCATCATCTCTAGTTCTCTACCTCTCTATTCTCTATTAAGCTTCTTTTATTTTCGACCAATCCACTTTGGAGGTAAGAAACTTAAACCCTAATGTTGATTCTAACCTTTTTGATTTTTCTCCTCGATTGATGCACATAGTGCAAGAGAATTGTACCTAAGTGAAAACCGAACAAAGCGACCGAACCAGAACCCGAGCCGAACCGACTTGAAGTGGTTCGGTTCGGTTTTGAATGATAGGCGATTCGGTTGGTTTGGCAAAATTGCCAAAGCAAGGCCGTGTCTGCAACCAGTTGGGGTTAGGGTTAGGGTTGGGGTTGGGAGTTAGGGTTGGGGTTAGGGTTAGGGTTTGGTTAGGGTTCGGGTTAGGGTTTGGTTAGGGTTACGTTAGGGTTGGGTCAGGGTTGGGATTAGGGTTACTCTAAGGGTTAGTTTTAGGGTTTGTTGGGTTTAGGGTTAAGGTTAGGGTTAGGGTGAGCTTTAGGGTTCGGGTTGGGGTTAGGGTTGGGGTTAGGGTTGGGGTTGGAGTTTGGGTTGGTGTTAGGGCTGGGGTTAAGGTTAGGGATGGGACTAGGGTTAGGGTATGGGTTAGGATTAGGAATTAGGCTATGGTTAGAGTTAGGGTTGGTACTCGGGCTAGGGTTGGGGCTAGGGCTAGGGTTAGGGCTGGGGTTTGGGCTTGGGCTAAGGTTAGGGCTAGGGTTAGCGTTGGGGTTGGGGTTGGGGTTGGGGTTGGGGTTAGGGTTGGGGTTTGGGTTGGGGGTTAGGGTTGGGGTTAGGGTTGGGGTTGGGAGTTAGGGTTAGGATTAGGGTTAGGGTTGGGGTTGGGAGTTGGGGTTGGGGTTGGGGTTAGGGTTGGGGTTGGGGTTAGGGTTAGGATTAGGGTTAGGGTGAGCTTTAGGGTTAGGGTTAGGGTAGGGTTAGGGTAAGGGTTCGGGTTAGGGTCCATGTTGGGGTTAGGGTTAGGGTTGGGGTTCGGGCTAGGGTTAGGGTTGGGGTTGGGGTTAGGGTTGGGGTTAGTTGGGCTAGCAGGATTGGGGTTAGGAACTTAGGATTAGGGTTTGGTTAGGGTTACGGGTGCGGTTAGGGTAATGATTTGGGTGAGTGTTTGTGTTATAGTTTGGTGGGATGAAACATTGTCGTGAGATGAACTAATCGGGTCTTAAAATTCATGATCGATACCGTACATCTTGACATCATCAAATGTATATAATCAAATTTTCACATAGTTTGGAGTCGTCTAAAGTATGAATCAAACTAGTTTAATATATTGATTTTTCGGACAGCTTAATAGTCGTCCCTTTTGCACATAGCTAAAATAATAATTAAAATTTTCAAAATAATATAATTTTTTTTGTACATATAGATCATGATGAGTGTAAATCACGATGGGAGGTGTTGATCATCGTTCTGGGCAAGCCTATTGGGCCATCTCACGATAAAAATCTCATCTCAACATCTCATTCTTTCATTTTCCTATATATATATATATATATATATATATATATATATATATATATATATATATATATATATATATATATACACACCACCGATCCGTTTCTCATGCAGCATCAATCTGTGTAAATCCGTCGGTCGACCCTCGTGGGGTTTTGCAAAATCCCAACATGGGACTCAGAGATCTCTCTCTCCCCTCAAAAAGTGCCCAATTAAATTGGTACCTTTACTTTCATTTTGAATTTCAGATTTGTGGGATGGATCGCTCGAGGGCTGCTTGTTATGGCCTTGAAGATCTCCCGGGTTATCATATCCTTGATTTATGTGCGTGGTAACTTCTGAGTTTCACCTCTTCTCTTTTAGAAATGCACATCTTTCGGTCTTTGAGAATATTCACTTTATTTAACAAATATTATTAGTATTTGAATTTATTGAATTGACAAGTAAGCTAAAATGCTATCGCGAGCATCCATTTGTATATTGTCTCTCCTTTTAGTTACTTTAGTAGATAGTAGTGCTATCATGGCGGTTTAGTTAGTGATGAATATTACTAGCGCAAATCGATAATTATGCGGCGTGTCTAAACCTAATCTATGCCATGTATACATTTACGTAATACAAATCAATTAGAACGAGTTTAAATATAGGCTGAATCGAGATATTTTGAATATCCATCTAGACCCCTAAATCGAAGTACCCTTCACGAAGTATTCACGAACCCTCGATGGCAAAATGACAAAATCAACATTTATCTTCCCCTTATCGAAAAATACAAAGTGTCAGCGAAGATAGTTACATAAATTTGATAAAAGTGATTTATTCATATGTGTCTAAAGCCCAAATTTCTATTTAGTTTTGGTGTGCGAGAAGTATGTTGGTTTTGTGTATTGGTTAAAATTTGCCTACACGCCAATCTCATGCTAATTCCTCTCGAGAATTGGAACACCTTCAACACTTAAGAAACATGGCAATTTTTAGCATTTATTGTTTGCCTATTTTGCATCTAAATAATCTATTTTTTATTATTAGCGTCAAAGGTTCACGATGCTACCAATAATTTTATTGTTCCTTTCTAGTCTCATGATGCATGTAGATGTCAACAAAAGGATGCAAAAATTGGTATCTCTGTATTTTTATGGATTTATTAACTTGTCAATCACTTGATTTCATCATTGTTGCTGGGTCTTTCTCGCTCAAGATCCTCTTTGTGAATGTCTAGATGTTGACAGATTCATAATGATATCCATGCAATACGTGCTTATATCATCCCAATTGTTCACACGAGAGAACTTTTTCTGAAGGACTTTACTTTTATACGGAATTCAGGATCATTCTGGCCACTTAATTGCCTATGATGTAAGGTATTTTCCAAAATAAGTTCATTATAATAAAAGCATTGTGAATGGAACTCAAAACCGTGCGAGTTATATATCAAAACTTCACAACCATCCGAATCATGCTCAGAATTTCCCAAATTTAAGGCAACAAAATATATAGCAAAAGAAAATTTTATCGTGTGCTTACACAAAGTGAGCATATTCATGCTATGAATGAAATCTAGGTGCTATACGAATATAATGGAAAAAAAAATCAAAACAGAACTATAAGCCGTGAGAAAGTGAACAACATATTTAATTGCCTATGATGTAAGATATTTTCCAGAATAAGTTCATTATAATAAAAGCATTGTGAATGGAACTCAAAACCATGCAAGCTATACTAAAACTTCACAACCATCCGAATCATTCTCAGAATTTCCCAAATTTAAGTCAGCAAAATATATAGCAAAAGAAAATTTTATCGTGTGCTTACACAAAGTGAGCATATTCATGCTATGAATGAAATCTAGGTGCTATACGAATATAATGGAAAAAAAATCAAAACAGAACTATAAGCCGTGAGAAAGTGAACAACATATTTAATTGCCTATGATGTAAGATATTTTCCAGAATAAGTTCATTATAATAAAAGCATTGTGAATGGAACTCAAAACCATGCAAGCTATACTAAAACTTCACAACCATCGAATCATTCTCGAATTTCCCAAATTTAAGGCAACAAAATATATAGCAAAAGAAAATTTTATCGTGTGCTTACACAAAGTGAGCATATTCATGCTATGAATGAAATCTAGGTGCTATCACGAATATAATGGAAAAAAAATCAAAAGCAGAACTATAAGGTGAGAAAGTGAACAACATATTTAATTGCCTATGATGTAAGATATTTTCCAGAATAAGTTCATTATAATAAAAGCATTGTGAATGGAACTCAAAACCATGCAAGCTATACTAAAACTTCACAACCATCCGAATCATTCTCAGAATTTCCCAAATTTAAGACAGCAAAATATATAGCAAAAGAAAATTTTTACAAAAAATGTCAAATTTATCAAAAAGTGGGGATGGTGTTTTCAGCGAGGTGAGGAATATCAGCCCTGAGGGTCCCATCAATATTTAGTTTAAGGTGCAAATATTGGGATAAACCACCATCACCACTACTAATCTCATAAGAGACGTTAAGGTTAGGGTTGGGGTCAATATGAGGTCCAACGGCCCCCAATCCCCGGATGACTTTGTCTCGTCAATCCTCTATTATAAACAATTGAATATGATTTTAGGTATCCAATGTGGGACTAAAATTTACTTGGCAAGACTAAACAAAGATTCAATTCATAGCACTTCTCCTCTCCTCCTTCGCTCACTTGCAACAAGTTCTCAACTTGAATCGATTCTATTAATTTTGATCTCTAAATGACCACCGGCAAGCTAGTTGAAATCGACCCGCCCGAACTCAGATTCCCATGTAATTTCTCTTGCTTTGATCTCCATCAATTTTAGGGTTTTGTTCTTCGTCTTTTTTTTATTTTGATCAATTGAGATCCTTTTTCTCGAGATCCGCCTGCCCTTCTCTCTGTATCCCTATTCGGAAATCTTCAAATCCGATCGAGAGAGGAACAAAAAAAAGGCCCAAAATATTTGAGTCTTTACGGTTTGGTCCCCCTCTATTTGCCCTTACCCTTCCTCAACCAGATTGGTAAGTCACTTCTCCGATTGGAGAGCTCCGATTAGCCATAGTCGTCATGAATGAGAAATAAGAAGACAAAGTCGAGCTTTTTCGATCTCACAATGTCATTCATTGGATCTTATCTTTTGATCATTTTTTTAAGCAATAGATCTTGGGTCTGTTTTAATTTAGGGTTTCTTAGTTGTTTGATGTAAAAATAGTCTATTTTAATTTCAGATCGATCAATTTAGCAACTTGAGGGAAAATTCTTAAATGGCTCGGGTTTGTCAATTTAGCAATTTTTCTTTATTTTTAGTTTCAATAATTTATTTAATTGGACTTAATTAATAATTTTTCTAGCATAATTTTTTAAAGAAACTTATATATTTCGGTCTACTTAAAAACCGGGTTCTTGGAAGGAATAAGTGACATTACAACTAAAAACAAAAGATCAACGAAAATGCCAACTTTTGTTATTTTTACTTCTCATCTTTTCTACTACAAATTATTGGTTTCTTTTCTCTATACTTTGACTCTCTAAAATTAATATGAAACATTACATTTTTTCTAACTTTAATTATTCACTTACAATCATTTCTTGTTAGTTATTCTTTTTCCCCTTTGTACTATGTGTATCTAAAATTAACATATGAAACATTACAATCTTCCTAACTTTAATCATTCCCTTACAATTGTTTTCTAAGTACAAGGTTTAAATTGCAGGCTAATATCAAAGTTATGGGGTTCTTGTTCCTTATATATTAAACCGATGACACTCTTTATTTATTGAATGTTTAAGAAGCAGCTATCTAGGTTTTGTAAACTACATCTTTTTATTGTTAACTACATGCTAATAAGTTACCTCCCAACTAAGAAACTTCCAATCTAATGCTTAATTCATTCAAATTGTTGCTGATTCGTTTAGAAGCTACGATCTTTACTTTGAACTATAATTCTTTTGTGATTTTGCTTTTATGATTTCATTTTGTCCGATCTTGGTATTACTTTTGTTTGATTTTTTTACTTTTAGGATCTCACTAGTGTTTTAGCACGTGCTAAGCATGGTCTTATCGTAATTCATCTATATTTCATCGTGTTTCATCACTCTCATTCTAATATAACTTTAAATATCTAACGACTCAACCCCCTTCGAAACACGTGAACCCCACTCTCACCCACCCCTATTGAGGTTTGAAAATATATCATTGCTTGGAAATTATGATAAAGTTAAAAATTAAAAGATAATAAATCATAATTAAAATCCTATTAATAAATATGGTAGCTATGCTAGTTATATTTCTGCTAAATAATTTTTAATTGGTAGTTAATTTTTATGAATTTTCTTATATCTAATGTAATTTCGATTTTATCTATTTACAGGTTATTTTAAATGGAAAAGGCAACTCAAAACAATTCTAAGAACACCAAAAATACATTTAGTACAACAAACTGACTTTATCTTATTAGTTTTCTAGTTTTGTATGGTATTTACTTTATGTTTAATTATACTTGTCTTTTTCTATTTATTTTATGCAATAATATGAATGTATAGTCATGTATTTACTAATTTTATTATTGTATGCCTATTTCATTTGATTTCTATGACCTATATTATATCCAAATAAACTTGATTGAATTTATTGTAATTTTTCAACTTAAAAAGGTTAATTTAGAAGTTTTCTTAGTTCAAATCCAAGTAGGTCAAATTTATGTTTAATACCGCACGATATTGATATTTGTTATATATCAAAAAGATTCCACTAATTTCTAACAATTGTTATGAGATATCCAGTTAGATTTTTGTTATGAAAAATCAATTATAAAAAATTAAATAATAATTATAGCAAAGTGAAATATTTAAAGACTTTCATCAAGTGTAGATTCTAACCTAGAGTTTAATCAAGAAAAGAGGCTCAATTTATAATTCTAAAACACATTTTGTTGAGTTCTAATTAAAAATATAAATAAAATAATTAGAGAAAATTAGAATATTTAGAAACTTTCATTAAGCAGAGATTCATTATTAAATGAGAATAAAATTTAGGATAATAAAAATTTAACAGAAACAAACCGAATTAATTGAAATCGAGGATAAAAATTGGATATTAGTTAATTAAACTAAATAAATTCAGTAAAAGTTAGATTTTTGAAATAAAATCAATCAAGAAATCCTACCCAAATAGCTCTCAAATAATTTAAATCTCTAAAATTTCATCCTCTTTATTTTTCCCAATATTTTAAAACCCGATACAATTATATTATATTAAAATAATATGATATAAAATAAAGAAAAGTAAGATAAATACCATGAGTGTTCAAAATCAAGAGATGAGCCCCAATTAAAAAATATCTCTCGATCCTAAAAATCTAAAAGAAAATTAATAGTTTGAAAAAGAGCGAAAAACTATTAAGAATTCATGAAAAGAGCGAAAAATTATAGCTTATTGGTCTTATCCGAACTCGTCAAAGGATTATCCTGAAAAAATAATATTAAAATTTTAAAATTCATGAAAAGAGCAAAAACTATTTTCTGAATTTTTTTTGGGAAGAATAGTTGAGGACCCATCAAAAGTGTAGAGGTAAAGAAAAATGGGGAGGGGTGATTTTGTATCTTTAGGATTATGTTAAATAATATTTATTTTACGAATATTTATAAAATAATTATCAAATTTCAAATAATTAACAATTTACAAAATATTTCAATTTCCATAAACATTTGGTTTTGAAATTAAAAAATATAACAAATTAGTTAACAAACTAAATTTTTTCTAAATTTAAAAAGAGAGGGAATGGTTTGTTTTATAAGTTAAAACAAATCTATTTTTAATAATTATGTTACCAATAATAAATTTCTAACTCCAAAACAATATAAACAAAAGATACCTAGAATATATGATATTAGTTAAAAATTTTGTTATATTTTATATAATTATATGTTATAAATCTAAAAATAATAGGTAAATCAAATATTAAAAATTTCAGGAATATCCTATATTTATTATGCATATGCTATATTTTATATAATTATATATATATTTGAATAAAATCTGAATATAATCTAATATTTAAGCATATGATCTACTGAAATTATTTATAATTTAATAGATTTAGTTATCAAAACAAATTTGACTAATAATCTAACATATAAGCGAGAATTTCATTTTGTAAATGAGAAAAATTATGGAAGTTAGTATTTGATTAGATCTCAAATCAACTAAATTTCTTGATTAAGTTATCAAAAATAAATTTGCTTATATAATATAGTTTCTATATCCATTTCAAATTTAAAAATAGAGGAAAATAAAAATATAAATGTATGCAATATATCTTAAAGATAACGAAAAATGGGTAAATCATATTTTTAAATTTTACTTTTATCAGATAATGAAAATTTAGATATATGTGGGATCCGTCAATATATTTTACATCTAAAAGATATTTTATTTATATCTTTTCATATGATATAAAATCTAAAAATAACGGGTAAATCAAAGCCAAAAAAATGAAAAATATCCTATAATAATTTATTATTAAAAATTAAATAGATAATTTCATATTTCAGAAAAATCTAAAAATAATCAAAAATCTAAAAATCATAATAGATAAATCAAATTATTAATTAATGAAAATAGGACTAATTTTAGTATAAACTAATAATTTGTTTAAAATTAAAAATTTTAAATTACAAAATTATATATATATTTAGCAAATATAAAAATTAAAATCAAAATTTATGAATATAATCCTATTTTCATAAAATATTAAGGAGGTATTTATTTTATTGAATCAATTATTGAAATATTTATTTTTATAGTAATTATTAATGAATCAATTATTGACAATTATACAGAAAAACTCATATTTTAGAAAAATATAAAAATAATCAAAAATTCAAAATCACAATAACCAAATAAAAATAATTTTAAGAAATATCTAAAAATAAAATTTGGATATTATATAATTTATGAAAATAGAAAAAATTTCATATAAACTAATATTTTAAATAAAATTAGATTTTCATAAATTTAAAAATACATATATTTTTGGAAATATAAAAATCATAATTTATGAAAAAATCCTTTTCAAAAAAATTAGATAATAAATCTGAACTACAAAAATAAATATGTCAGAATATTATGAACTTAACTAATTTCTTAATCATTATTAAATTTAGTATACAAATATTATACAATCATAACACATGATAAATATTTATTGCAAAATCTATTCTAAAGATTATGATCCGAAATATTACATTCAAAAATTTTATTAAAAATATCATAAATGTTGATGTATATACTAAACTTCGGTGTGAGTTTAGCTTTTAAGAGAGCGAGTCCGCCTTCTCTCCTAATGTCCGGTGATTTGCTCCGGTCAGGGGTTCACCTACAAAGAAGAGAACACCTGCGAAAGAGGCGGAGTTGGGATCTCCGGTGGTTCCTCCGACGGTCAAGTTAGTATGGATGATGGAGGAAAATAGGGAGAGGAAATTCACTCAGAGAAAATCACTTACTTGATTTGCTGTTCATATTGCTACTTATATCTAGGGTTGTGGGGATATTTTCGTCTTTCCATTGGCTAAGAAACCATCGATGAGTTAGCCCTCTCTTCCACGCAGGGGTGATTGGTGAGCACCTCTTTATCCGCTACGGTGGTGGCCTTCTGAGTGTCAAGTTGTGGGTAATTTGAGGGTTAGTGTGGTCTATTCGCCATTAATGGGATGGGATTGGCAGGGCCTGTAGCCGTATGGGTCCGAGGTGCCTTAAATACCGTGAGAGATGGAGGAGTTAAGGGGCTGTCAGTGCATTTAATGCGATGTTGATGGGTTTGAATACCGTATAACCATCGTTCGAGTGGAGGGAACCACATAGAAACCAAAAAAGTCAAATACAAAAGATTGTAATTGAAATTTGGAGAGAATTATTTTCCTTAATTGATTGATCAATACAAAAGATTTCAACTAATATATATTCCGGCTATCTTGAAGACTGAACCAATTAACTAACCGCATGATTCCCTAAAAGAATGCACGCTATTATCTCCTATCTAATTTACATTATAATAGAGGGATTGACGAAAAATATTAACTAAAATGAGAAAATTACTCAGAAAATAACGAGAAAAATTACTTAGAAAATATTAGCTAAAACGAGAAAAATTACTCACAAAAATTTTAACTAAAACGAGAAAATTACTCTGAAATCATTTCAGCCATCGTGGAGCTCGGAGAGCGAGTGGTTCGCGAGCTCGCCTGGTCCGGGGAGCTCGAGAGAGAGATCAACGAGAGAGAGAAATCATTGCGGGTAGAGAAATCGTTGAAGGCGGGGTTAGGGGAGCTCGTCGGGGTTGGGGAGCTCGTCGGGGTTGGGGAGCTCGTCGGGGTTAGGGAGCTCGAGAGAGATCGTTCTCTCGGGGTTGGGGAGCTCGTCGGGGTTGGGGAGCTCGTCGGGGTTGGGGAGCTCGTCGGGGTTGGGGAGCTCGTCGGGGTTGGGGAGCTCGTCGGGGTTGGGGAGCTCGTCGGGGTTGGGGAGCTCGTCGGGGTTGGGGAGCTCGTCGGGGTTGGGGAGCTCGTCGGGGTTAGGGAGCTCGTCGGGGTTGGGGAGCTCGTCGGGGTTGGGGGAGAGAGAGAGAGAGAGAGAGAGAGAGAGATCGATGTGATTTTTGCAAAACCCTTAATCTGGACTCAATGTGTAATGAAATGATGAGAACGGACTTATATATATATATATATATATATATATATATATATATATATATATATATATATATATATATATATATACATACTAGTATTCAACCGTGCAAAGCACGGAAATTTGAATTTGAAGTTATTGTAGTCGCTAAAGAATATTTTTGAATTAATTGTAGGAGAGCTCGAGAGATTTCATTTTATGTTATCAGAAGAGCATCAGAGGTCACATAAAGTTGTTTTTGAGGTTTTGCTTTTATATGAAAAGTAGTTGATATATATATATATAGTACAAAGATAAACATCACACAGAAAAAATATCGCAAACACAAAGATATATAGGGTTTGGACTTCGAAGGAAGACCTACGTCCATGGGAAGTTAATAATTTTCCTTTAGTTTAAATTCAAATTATAAATACAAGAGGAAAAAAGAAAAAAAATATGTTAACAATTAATGTTCAAGGAGCCGAACTCCTCCACGTTATATTTTTCAAATTCTTCAATGAAAGGTCTTGTTTGCTGGCCTGCTAGCAGCAGCAAATCAGTCATTTAATTTTTGCAAAAAAAGTCCTAATTAAATCCGGGTCGGGCCGGACCGGGTCAATGGTGGGTTGGGTCAATGGTGGACCGGGCCTATTTCTTTTGTCCCGGATATGGATCTAGACCTAGCTCTACCGCGGACCCGTATATCACGGGTCGGGTGGGTCGAGCCCACCCACTACGGGACCGGTCGTGACCCATGCGGCTACCCGCCCCACCGGTCGATCCCGCCCACGCCAACCCTTAGATTGACCCTTAGATTGGCCCATAACTGCAACCCATACTCACAACACAATGCCACATCATGTACTAGTTTCAGGATAACCTTCTACTCTTCTAGTTTGGGGTGATGATAATCCACAAGCTATTACCCAAATGTCCAAATACTCGATTTCATAATTTCATTTCGATCTATCGGTTTCTAGTTCCAGTTGCAAAATGAGCAGTTAGGATCTCCATTCCAACCTTTTTCAACAAGTTCTCTCTGGTTTGTAATCTTCTTTTACTTAAAATCCAGAAGAAGATTTTTACCTTAATCGGGACTGGGGATTTCCAAACAAAACTGTATGGGTTAGAGAGGGTACCTCCACTCTTTAAGAGTGAGTAGAAGGAATTGACTCAAAAGTGCCGAAGGGAGCCAAGGCCACCATGGTATGTCTTGGCGACCACACTGGAAGGTTGAAGTGCTAAAGGTGCGGTGGAGTGCAGCAATCTCACTACTATCATCTACTGAAGTACCTCTTCTTAGCAGAGCGTGCCACTTCCAAGAGTTGTTGAGCATGAGGCCTTGAGATTGGATAGTGGAATGAGCGGAGAAAGCTAGTTGATGAGCTCTTGGGAAGAGGCTACTGAGAGTATTGTAACCAGTCCACTTGTCCTCCCTGAATCTGATAGAAGCTCCATCTCCTACTTTCCATTGAACAAGACTAAAAAAAGCATGGTGAGCAGAATATGGATCATGGAGCAATTTAGAAGCAGAACCTTTGGGGGATGAACTTATAGGGTTAGATTAGTGTTTGGAGTACAGGGAGTAAAACACTCTGCTAATGAATGAATTACTATCAAGAGTTTTCCATATCCATTTTGATAGGAGGGCTTGATTGAAGATTGGAAGGTTGATAACTCCTAAGCCCCTCTGTTTAGATGTACAAACTTGATCCCATCGACTAAGCATTTAGGTTTAGAGGCTGTTGATATCCTCCCCAGAAAGTTTCTCCTAATTTTATCAATAGCCTTGGTAAGCCGTTAGGTAATTTGAAAAAGGACATATAATACGAGGAAGAGAAGAGAGAGAATTAAGGAGGGTGAGTCTGCCCCATGGAGAGAGTCTTGTTTTTCCATAGGGTTAGCTTTTAGAGAAGGAGTCTAGTAATGGTTGCCATTCTCTCCTCGATAGGGATCTTCTCTTGAGAGGCACCTAAGTAGGAAAAAGGAGAGAGCCAACGGGCGGTTGAGAGTTTTAGCAAGACAACAACCTTTGTGAGGAGTTTTGCCAAGATAGAAGAGGTTAGCATAATTAATGCTAAGGCCGAAATATTTTCAAAGATGTAAAAATGATTTTAAGGACGGCCAAGTCCTAATGAATAACCTTGCGTAAAATGAGAGTGTCGTCACCAAATTGAATTTATTTAGCATGAATTTCATAATTTATTTCATGGGTAATAGCTCATGAAATTATGAAATTTGGGCTCAGAAATAATTTATTAATAGATCAAAATGAATAAAAATAATAAAAATCATGGGCAATAGCTCATGAAATCGTCAACTTTGGACCTTGCCAAGAAATTAATAACATCGACAAGGGGCCCAAATGAGACAGGAGAAAAAGAATTTGAATTGAGTTGTAGAATAATCCGACTCAACTCTAATGCTTTGGTACTTTTCCCTTGTTAATTATGGGTAACCATTATTAGATTGCTCATCAGTCTCGTTGTTAAAATTTGCGGGTTCAGACCCATGGTACATGGATATTCATATGAGTATAGACTATGGAGTAGAATACAATCTACATATGTGTCAAATTTTATGACATATATATCTATTAACCAAAAAAAACTTTGAGGACAAAGTGTCTGCAGCTAACTTCTAAAACAGCATAATTAACTATTAGGCTATGTTTGGATTGGGTATTATTTTGACTTAATAACTCTTTATCCTTTAAAATAAAATAGTAACATGTTTGGTTCCAATTTTTAGATGATATTAGGTGGGACTATTTAGTCCATTAAAATGAAATAGTCCAAAGATTTAAGACTAAATAATGGGGGGAGAGGGGGTGTTATTATAGTCCTGAGACTATTTCTCATTCGGGATTAGATCTAAAATGACCTCATTACCCTTTAACTTTCTAAAAGTTAATAAGATTTTTCATCCTCAATTATTTCCCTCGTCCACTTTGATTGCATACTAATCATCCCATTTATGTATCCCCACTTGATTGCTTATACTCAATACTCATCCTCATTTACATATTAATCCCCAAATCTAGATATTTGTTAATCCCCTGATATTTAGAAAGATCTTTTGCCAAAACGAAAATATATAAAAATTACAAAACATCCCCTAAAGGAATAAATTTTTTTAAAGAGCCCCAGAATCAATATTACAAGCAACCCCTTGAAAATCCCAAAACTACAAACAAAGAAGTAAAAATAAAAAATAAAAAATAACCCCGTGAAAAAATAAATTGCAACAACCCTTGAAAAAATCTACAAGATTCAAACAACACTTAAAAATTTTAAAAATAACAAACAACCTTCCAAAAATTTAAATATAATTAACCCCTGAAAAATCTAAAAATTACAAACAACACCACAATTTCAAAAGTTACAAACAAATCCTAAGAACTTCAAAAATTACAAATAGCCTCTTTAAAGTTTGAAAAATTATAAAAACTAAACAATATAAAAATTACAAATATTCCCTTTAGAAATATGAATTACAAACAATCCCGAAAATCTAAAAATTACAAACAAACTCCCTAAATACTTTGTTGATATGTAGAGGGCATTGTGGACATTTATTGTTATGTTCTAATCTTATACCCCTTATAATGACAAGTTTTCAAACATGACATAGATATTAGAGGTGTCAATAATAATTTGAACCAAACATATTATTAAAAATTTAACTCACTATAGTCTACTGGACTATTATATCTTAGGACTATTGTGAATTAAATTAGTCCCGGAATAAAAGGTTCCTAATCCAAACATAGCCTTAATGTAGATAGATATACATGTGTCGGATTAAATATTGGGCGGGCTGACCCATTTAGGGCTTAACAGCTGGCCTGCCCAGCCCAGATCTCTAAGGCTGTAGTCTCTCTCCCTATATAAACTCCAAGTTAAATGCAGGCTCCTCTTCTTAATTTAATTTAAAAAAAAAAATAAAGGGCCAGCGGTCTCTCCTTTTTCTCTCGTTCTCTTTCTCCTCGATCTCTCTCTTAAAATATCGCCATGGCGAGCTCCGATGCCGATCAAAGAGACAAAGATGAGTCCACGTCGCCGCCTTCAACAAGGACGAAGACGTCGGAGATCAGATCGCTCCGGTCATCAAGATCGAGGAAGATGACGAAGCTGCCATCCTCGAACTCTAAATTTCTCAGATCTATCATCAATTTTGATGATTCTAGGGTTCTCGCTTAATTTCGCACTATTTTGGAAAGCGTAGCGGTATCTCTTCGATAAAGAGAGGAATCAACGGAAGGAGCGCGGGAACTGGATCGAAGCACAAAGAGATGGAGATTCGATTGGTTATGAGAGACGCTAAGGCGCTCAAGATTTGCGCGAATCATTATGGAGAGTTTTTCAAGGTTTTGCTGTTACTCTAATTTCTTCGGCTTCTTTACCATCTCAGATCGAAGGTCCTCCTGCTTCTGGAGCTCGTAGCCTCCATCGCTTCCGCCAGATCCGACTCTTTCTCGTCAACAGGTACCAAATCTCAAAACCTGTTCTTTTTCGATTCATGTGCTGGTAGTTTGTTGTAATTTTGAGTGCTTTTGCAATTACCTTGTTCTTTAGCTGCTTTGATTTGATCTGAGTGAGCTCTACAGAGTGATCTGTTATTTTTCTGCGTTGATGCTTTCCCCTTTGAACTGAGTGAATAAAATTATGTGAGGCTTTTTTTTTTGTTGAAATTAGATGGTTATGTGTTGATATTGGAATGTTAGAATAGGATTAGGGAGAGATTGGGATGTTGATGTAAAATTAGGAAAAATGATGAAAAATTAGTTGACAGTAAGGTCTGAATGAACTAACTTCATTTTAGATATGAGATGAGTTATATTGGCCATTAGGCCGTGAGTGGATATTGGAAATTTGGATCGAAGCACAAAGAGATGGAGATTCGATTGGTTATGAGAGACGCTAAGGCGCTCAAGATTTGCGCGAATCATTATGGAGAGTTTTTCAAGGTTTTGCTGTTACTCTAATTTCTTCGGCTTCTTTTACCATCTCAGATCGAAGGTCCTCCTGCTTCTGGAGCTCGTAGCCTCCATCGCTTCCGCCAGATCCGACTCTTTCTCGTCAACAGGTACCAAATCTCAAAACCTGTTCTTTTTCGATTCATGTGCTGGTAGTTTGTTGTAATTTTGAGTGCTTTTGCAATTACCTTGTTCTTTAGCTGCTTTGATTTGATCTGAGTGAGCTCTACAGAGTGATCTGTTATTTTTCTGCGTTGATGCTTTCCCCTTTGAACTGAGTGAATAAAATTATGTGAGGCTTTTTTTTTTGTTGAAATTAGATGGTTATGTGTTGATATTGGAATGTTAGAATAGGATTAGGGAGAGATTGGGATGTTGATGTAAAATTAGGAAAAATGATGAAAAATTAGTTGACAGTAAGGTCTGAATGAACTAACTTCATTTTAGATATGAGATGAGTTGTATTGGCCATTAGGCCGTGAGTGGATATTGGAAATTTGGCTATAAAACCAGAAGCATATTGGTAGAGAAGGCTATAAAACCAGAAGCATATTGGTGGAGAAGGAATTGTGTTACGTTTGTTTTGAGCTTTTGTCACCTTGAGCTAAGAATTCTTACCTCAGTGTTGAAGTTTGGTAACTATTAATTGATACCTTAGTTTTGAAATTTGTTACCTTTGTGTTGAACTTTTATTAGATATTCTTTTGTCTAGGTTTGTCACCTTTGTTTTGAAATTTGTTACCTTTGTGTTGAAATTTTTGCCTCTGACTATTAATTGTTACATTCATTAACTTTTTTGCCTTTAGCTAGAATTGTTGCCTTTGTGTCTAATTTGTTACATTTAGCATAATTCTCTTACCTTTATATTTATATTTATAACATTAAATTTTGTTATCTTTAGGTTTTCCTTTTTAGCTATATAACATTTATCTTACAGGTGTTATCTTAGTTGTTTTATTTAATATTTTTATGTCAAGGTCTATCACCTTTATGTTGAACTTTGTCACTATTAGCTATACATTGTTACCTTGGTGTTGAAGTTTGTTATCTTCAGCTATTAAATGTTTTATCTTCAGCTATTAAATGTTGCATTTACTTTTAATTTGTTACCTTTGGCTATGAACTGTTACCTTTCTATTTAACTTGTTGCCTTTAGCATAATTTTTTATTACCCTTCAATTTTATTATCATTTTGTCGATGTTTGTCACCTTTAGCTATGAATTGTTACCTTTATTTAATAAGTGTTGCATTTATTTTATCTTTGTTACCTTTAGCTATGAAATGCAACATTTGTGTCTAACTTGTTACCTTTAGCTATGAATTGTTACTTTAGCACAATTTTGCTATTTTTATTTTTATTTGTTACCTTTAGCTATGAAATGCAACATTTGTGTCTAACTTGTAATCTTGAGCATAATTTTGCTATCTTTATTTTACCACCTTTAGATTTTGTTATCTTTAGGTTCTTGGTTGTCTTCTTTAGCTATGAACCTATCACTTAATATTGTTACCTTTATTTTTATTTGATATCTTTGTGTTAAAGTTTGCCATTTTTGTTCAATTTTGTCACCTTTAGCTATGAATTGTTACCTTTGTGTTAAAGTTTTTCATGTTTACAATTAATTGTTAAATTTGTTTTGCATATTATTACCCTTAGTTATGAATCATTACCTTTCTATTTAATATAACTTGCTACCTTCGAATAACTTTATTTTCTATATTTTTTACTATTTTATTTTATTATATTTTGGTCATGAATTGTCACCTTAAGCTATGAGCTTCTTGGTTAATTGTGTTATGTTAATTTATTATGGTTACCTTTGTGTCAAGTTTGTTACCATTAGATGTTAAATGTTGCATTTATTTTATCTTTGTTACCTTTAGCTATGAATTGTTACTTTAGCACAATTTTGCTATTTTTATTTTTATCATATTTATTTTTGATCTTTTTATTTTTATTTGATACTTTTATGTCAAAGTTTGTTACCTTTATTTAATAAATGTTGCATTTATTTTAATTTTATTACCTTTACCTATAAATTGTTAACTTTGTGTCTAACTTGTAATCTTGAGCATAATTTTGCTATTTTTATTTTTATCATATTTATTTTTGATCTTTGTTATTTTTATTTGATATCCTTTGCATTGAAGTTTGTTACCCTTCTTTATTAAGTGTCACTTTTTAATCTTTGTTACATTTTCCTATGAATAGTTATATGTGGCTAACTTGTGACCTTTAGCATAATTTTGTTGTGTTAATTTTGTTGTATTTATTTTGAAGCTTTTTATTTTTATTTGATATCCTTTGCATTGAGTTTGTTACCCTTCTTTATTAAGTGTCACTTTTTAATCTTTGTTACATTTTCCTATGAATAGTTATATTTATTGGCTAACTTGCTTTATAATTTTGTTATTTAATTTTGTTACATTTATCTTTAATCTTTGTTATTTTTATTTGATACTTTTGTGTTGAAGTTTATTACCTTTATTTAATAAGTGTTGCATTTATTTTATCTTTGTTACATTTATCTTTAATCTTTGTTACCTTTATTTTTATTTTTATTTTTATTTTATTATATTTATTACCTTTGTGTCTAACTTGTTACCTTTAGCATAATTTTATTTTACTTTTGTTATATTTATTTTTATTTTTATTTGATACCTTTGTGTTTGTTACCTTTAGCTATGAATTGTTACCTTTATTTTTATTTTTATTTGATACCTTTGTGTTTGTTACCTTTAGCTATGAATTGTTACCTTTGTGTCTAACTTGTTACCTTTAGCATAATTTTGTTATTTAATTTTGTTGTATTTATTTTGAATCTTTGTTATTTTTATTTGATACCTTTGTGTTTGTTACCTTTATTTAATAAGTGTTGCATTTATTTTTAATCTTTGTTACCTTTGCCTTTGAATTTTTACCTTTGTGTCTAACCTATTACCTTTAGCATAATTTTGTTTCTTTATTTTTATACATTTATTTTAGTGTTTGTTATTTTTATTTGATACCTTTACGTCGAGTTTGTTACCTTTGTTTATTGGGAAAATTGTGTCCAGCCCCAAAATGGAAACTACATGCTTACCCTCCATTATTGAATGTGTGGATCCCCAAACAAATATGCTGATTTTGTGTTCTGTTCTCCACCATACTGAAGTCAGATTTTGGAAAACCCAAAATGCCCTTCTCCTTCTTCCCTGCATTACCATCTACTCAACCATTAATGGCGATCCGATGGGAATTGAGGAAACCTCCTTTTGACCCGATCACGAGCAATAACTATATGCTTTGCTCTTGAAAACTCTTCTTGTCCTAAAATTCTCGCATTACTCCTTCGCCATTACTCCTTCTACCTTCCCTTCATAATGGTAGAAGGATATCATCTCGCGGTCTCATCAGTGACAGCCGCTTTTCTTAGAACCACCATGAAGGATATCAAATTTCATGCGTCGAGAGGTTAAAAATCCCATATGAGTCTTTATCTTTGTCATACAAGGATGAAGCAAACAATGCAACCTCAATTTTCCCATTGAGAACGAAGGTGATGCATCTATGATGGAGCATTACGCGTTGGGTTAAAAGAGATTCACGTGAAAGCTACTCAAGTAATGCAGGATTCTTTAATTATCTATGACGAGGAGCAAGATCTAGAAGACCGGCAAGATCTAGAAGACCAAGAAGTTCAATATTTATGGCGTTACATGTTAAGTCAAAAGAGTTTTATGTTAAGTCTAATTTATTGCACGCTAAGTCTAATTTATTTCATGTTAAGTCTAATTTATTTCATGTTAAGTCTAATTTATTTCATGTTAAGTCTAATTTTATTTCATGTTAAGTCTAATTTATTTCATGTTAAGTCTAATTCTACTTCATGTTAAGTCTAATTTTATTTCATGTTAAGTCTAATTTTATTTCATGTTAAGTCTAATTCTATTTCATGTTAAGTCTAATTTTATTTCATGTTAAGTCTAATTTATTTCATGTTAAGTCTAATTCTACTTCATGTTAAGTCTAATTCCAATTGATGTTAACTCTAATTTTAGTTCATGTTAAGTCTAATTTATTTCATGTTAAGTCTAATTTTATTTCATGTTAAGTCTAATTTATTTCATGTTAAGTCTAATTTTATTTCATGTTAAGTCTAATTTATTTCATGTTAAGTCTAATTCTACTTCATGTTAAGTCTAATTTATTTCATGTTAAGTGTATTTCTACTTCATGTTAAGTCTAATATTAGTTCATGTTAAGTCTAATTATATGATTAGTTTTGATTATTTGTTTCTATTCAAAACATTTACAAAGACAAAAATAAAGATTATGGTCACGGCCGTCGACATCTACTTCCGATTCAGTCTTTCGTGATAGGATTCCCATGATAATCCTACTGCGGAAAATGTTATGATGATTGATGACATGATAAACAATACAGAGGATTCCCCGCGGTGGCACAATGCTTTAACCGGGAGGCAACGATTTGATCTGGCCAAAGAATTAAGATTAGCTTTGCAATACTATTCGTTTGCCAAAAATTTGAGTCGATTTTGAAAAGAATGAACCAAAGCGTATTCGAAGTTTGTTGCGGGCTAAGAAAACCAAAAGTTGCCCGTGGATGTTATTTGCCTCTCCACCCAAAGATGAAAATAGACTTGAAATAAAAAGTTCGTGAACAATCACACTAACCAAATAAAAAATAATTTTAAGAAATATCTAAAAATAAAATCTGGATATTATATAATTTATGAAAATAGAAAAAATTTCATATAAACTAATATTTTAAATAAAATTAGATTTTCATAAATTTAAAAATACATATATTTTTGGAAATATAAAAATCATAATTTATGAAAAAATCCTTTTTAAAAAAATTAGATAATAAATCTGAACTACAAAAATAAATATGTCAGAATATTATGAACTTAACTAATTTCTTAATCATTATTAAATTTAGTATACAAATATTATACAATCATAACACATGATAAATATTTATTGCAAAATCTATTCTAAAGATTATGATCCAAATATTACATTCAGAAAATTTTATTAAAAATATCATAAATGTTGATGTATATAATCACGCTTACTAAACTCGGTGTGAGTTTAGCTTTTAAGAGAGCGGAGTCCGCCTTCTCTCCTAATGTCCGGTGACGCTGCTACGGTCAGGGGGTTCACCTACAGCAAGAGAACACCTGCGAAAGAGGCGGAGTTGGGATCTCCGGTGGTTCCTCCGACGGTCAAGTTAGTATGGATGATGGAGGAAAATAGGGAGAGGAAATTCACTCAGAGAAAATCACTTACTTGATTTGCTGTTCATATTGCTACTTATACCTAGGGTTGTGGGGATATTTTCGTCTTTCCATTGGCTAAGAAACCACTGATGAGTTAGCCCTCTCTTCCACGTGTGGGCCAGTGATTGGCTGAGCACCTCTTTATCTGCTACGGTGGCTGGCCTTTACAGATGTCAAGTTGTGGGTAATTTGAGGGTTAGTGTGGTCTATTCGCCATTAATGGGATGGGATTGGCAGCGCCTGTAGCCGTATGGGTCCGAGGTGCCTTAAATACCGTGAGAGATGGAGGAGTTAAGGGGCTGTCAGTGCATTTAATGCGATGTTGATGGGTTTGAATACCGTATAACCGTCGTTCGAGTGGAGGGAACCACATAGGATGAGAGAGGAGGAGATCGGCGATGGCCGGAGGCGGAGGAAGGAGGAGGAGGAGAGGAGGAGATCGGCGATGGCCGGAGGCGGAGGAAGGAGGAGGAGGAGAGGAGGAGATCGGCGATGGCCGGAGGCGGAGGAAGGAGGAGGAGGAGAGGAGGAGATCGGCGATGGCCGGAGGCGGAGGAAGGAGGAGGAGGAGAGGAGGAGATCGGCGATGGCCGGAGGCGGAGGAAGGAGGAGGAGGAGAGGAGGAGATCGGCGATGGCCGGAGGCGGAGGAAGGAGGAGGAGGAGAGGAGGAGATCGGCGATGGCCGGAGGCGGAGGAAGGAGGAGGAGGAGAGGAGGAGATCGGCGATGGCCGGAGGCGGAGGAAGGAGGAGGAGGAGAGGAGGAGATCGGCGATGGCCGGAGGCGGAGGAAGGAGGAGGAGGAGAGGAGGAGATCGGCGATGGCCGGAGGCGGAGGAAGGAGGAGGAGGAGAGGAGGAGATCGGCGATGGCCGGAGGCGGAGGAAGGAGGAGGAGGAGAGGAGGAGATCGGCGATGGCCGGAGGCGGAGGAAGGAGGAGGAGGAGAGGAGGAGATCGGCGATGGCCGGAGGCGGAGGAAGGAGGAGGAGGAGAGGAGGAGATCGGCGATGGCCGGAGGCGGAGGAAGGAGGAGGAGGAGAGGAGGAGATCGGCGATGGCCGGAGGCGGAGGAAGGAGGAGGAGGAGAGGAGGAGATCGGCGATGGCCGGAGGCGGAGGAAGGAGGAGGAGGAGAGGAGGAGATCGGCGATGGCCGGAGGCGGAGGAAGGAGGAGGAGGAGAGGAGGAGATCGGCGATGGCCGGAGGCGGAGGAAGGAGGAGGAGGAGAGGAGGAGATCGGCGATGGCCGGAGGCGGAGGAAGGAGGAGGAGGAGAGGAGGAGATCGGCGATGGCCGGAGGCGGAGGAAGGAGGAGGAGGAGAGGAGGAGATCGGCGATGGCCGGAGGCGGAGGAAGGAGGAGGAGGAGAGGAGGAGATCGGCGATGGCCGGAGGCGGAGGAAGGAGGAGGAGGAGAGGAGGAGATCGGCGATGGCCGGAGGCGGAGGAAGGAGGAGGAGGAGAGGAGGAGATCGGCGATGGCCGGAGGCGGAGGAAGGAGGAGGAGGAGAGGAGGAGATCGGCGATGGCCGGAGGCGGAGGAAGGAGGAGGAGGAGAGGAGGAGATCGGCGATGGCCGGAGGCGGAGGAAGGAGGAGGAGGAGAGGAGGAGATCGGCGATGGCCGGAGGCGGAGGAAGGAGGAGGAGGAGAGGAGGAGATCGGCGATGGCCGGAGGCGGAGGAAGGAGGAGGAGGAGAGGAGGAGATCGGCGATGGCCGGAGGCGGAGGAAGGAGGAGGAGGAGAGGAGGAGATCGGCGATGGCCGGAGGCGGAGGAAGGAGGAGGAGGAGAGGAGGAGATCGGCGATGGCCGGAGGCGGAGGAAGGAGGAGGAGGAGAGGAGGAGATCGGCGATGGCCGGAGGCGGAGGAAGGAGGAGGAGGAGAGGAGGAGATCGGCGATGGCCGGAGGCGGAGGAAGGAGGAGGAGGAGAGGAGGAGATCGGCGATGGCCGGAGGCGGAGGAAGGAGGAGGAGGAGAGGAGGAGATCGGCGATGGCCGGAGGCGGAGGAAGGAGGAGGAGGAGAGCTCGAAGGCGTCGATTGGTTGGGCGGATGACTGGTACCGCCTTTCGCGTCGTCCGCGGGAGAGAGTTGTTGATGGGCCGACCCACACCGCCTTTCGCGTCGGCTATGGCGATAGTCGTTTAACGGACCGTGGCGAGGACGGTAAGTAAGCGCCGTGGTGGGCGTGGAGGTTCATGTTGCTCAAGTTGACGGCGAAATGATTATCCATGTTAACACTGGGTTTTCCTCTTTAATCACTAATTAGAGGTTATGACCATAACAGGATGTATAAAAAGTGATAGTATTTATGTCAAATTTCATAGATAAGAAAACTAGTTTATGTACATAAACATTCAATGTTATCTTGTCCTTTTTTTCTTTTTCTTTTTTTTTTTTGAAGTGAAAACAAGGGATAAGTTCCCGTTCATTAAAAATAAAAACTTATTACAAAATATATATTTACAAAAAGAGGACACGAATTGTATCCATAAGGTTAGAGAGATAGAAAACAAAGTGTCTGTTAATTAGGGATGCATAACCTTCTTTTTCTAAACATCCATGAGGGTGAAGAGTGGGACTTGCCGTCATTCACCACAAGCATATATATTCAATGGTATCTTGTAGTTTTAGCAAATAATAATAATAGTTTTTATGGCTGCTTTTGCATACAGTAATCATTAAAAAGAATCTATAGTAAATAAGAAAAAAAAAGAGTTTTAGAGGTTACCTAGTCAGATAATTTCATACTATTGGGATCTAACTCTGTGCCTCTCTGCATGGACTTCTAGCAATCCAACTGGTAAGGACTCCATGGATGACCCTGAGGAAAAGCTCCAAATGTTTGTTGATCATTGCTCTTCTTTTCCTTGAAAGGATTGCTTCCCTCACATTTCTCTTGTCCCTTTATATAGGCAAGGGATTGTAATTCTTCAATGGCAAGTTCATGCTCCATATCTAGCCTCATTTAATGGCTGATACAGTGATTTACAAGGGGAGAAATGTGAGGGTATTCAAAGTATTCAACGATATTTGGATTATGTTCATATCTAATTCAAAGTAGAAATGAGGGTATTCAAAGTAATCAACGATATTATTTGGATTATGTTCATGAACTTACTGATTGCTATAGATATGCAAATAATGCTCCTAAAAATCTTTACTAGACAGGAATTTTTATCAAACTATGTTTCTATACTATCTAGTTTTTAGTTACATATTCTTGCTACATGCATGAATCCAAAGTATGTAGTCCTGTATATGTGACATATTTTATTTTTTCATTGTTGGTAAGCAGTTGAAAGATAAATGAGTCTATTCGATCATTAAGGAGTTTCTTTGATCATTCGTTTGAACCATAAAAAGGACGTAGTTTTTTGTTCACAATTATTCAATCTATTTATTGGTTCTTCACTTATGATTCGGGTTGCAAAACCTTTTCTTTTAGTTGGATAGCAAAAAAATTCATCATTCAATTTATTTTTTTTCAATGTATCCAGACAGGAGGGATTACATAGATTTAGAGTGTTGTTCTTCTTTCTCCTATTTCAATGATTAACCAGACACCAACATAAAATAAACTAAAATAGAACCGGGGAGTGGAGCCAAGAATTTAATTGTTTGGGTGGGTGAGGGTGGGGGGGGGGAGGGTGGAACAAAAAATTCCTCTTATTTATTTCATAAGAAAAAGGAACTAACTTCAGATCAAATTTGTATATTTTTCGTTCAAAAATTTCTATAGTAGAATATAAATAATAAAAATAACACGACAATCTAGTTAATCTAAAACCATAAAAGAAAGAGAAGTAGATAAAGGACCTCTTAAGAAAGATGTACCCACTTTAAGAAATCAAACTCTTCTATGATCATGTCAGTGGTAAAATTTTCTACAAGTTTCTTTTCAATGTAAAGTTGTACGCTAGAAATCTATCAGTCATCTTTTTTTGCTTCTTTTTCCTTTTTTTTTTTTGAGAGAATCAGTCATCTTGTTATGAAGCCTTTTTTCACAATTTTTCATAGAAAATGAGCTTTGTAGTAGTAGTAGAAACCAGAAGTGCTAAAATAAGATGAACTAACCTATCAACTAAATTATAGATTTTTTTCCCCTTTCCACAAGTGCTAAAACAAGACGAACTAACCTATCAACTAAATTATAGATTTTTTCCCTTTCCTATAACTAATAGTCCTCAACACAACTCAGAAATAGTTGATATATTCTGAAATTTGGGATGATTTGGCATATCAAGAATAAAATGTTCACATTGAAATCTCAATTGAACTTTCTCTGCTAAGTAAAATTAAAACAAGAGACAAAATACAATACCTCTTTTCCTCTCCTTCTCGCATGTTTGGCTAATACTTATTTCCTAAAACCTTATAAGTTACTTATTACTTATTTTTACTTATTTGTTAGAGGGTAAAGTAATCTTTCACCATGAATAAGTAAATCTCGATAACTAACCCAAAAAGTTAGAGAATTCCAACTTATTTTTCCTACTTATAAGAGGGGAAAAAAGAAAGAAATAAGTAAAGCCTACCAAACATAATTTTGAATTCTTGTAAGGTACAACTTACTTATAAGTAACTTGCCAAACATGCTCTTACTTTCTGTATGTCCGCACCTCACAGCGAATATATGTAGTCAAAGTTCTTGTACTCATTAGTAGCAAATGGAGCCCGCGTCTTTTATTTGCTCTCTTTGTTATAAACTTTAGTTTGTTTCCTTTATATGAGCAATATATTATAGTTCAATTTGTAAAAGTTTGGGGGGTGGGGGCTAGGGCCCCCGCACGGAGTGGATCTCTATTTGGTCATTCATTAGAACAAATGAACAATCATAAAGACACAGTTCACATATGTCTAATAATGGAAGAAGCAAGCAAGTAAAAGTAGGGGATGTTTGGTTCGTGGATTATTTTCTATTGATGCTATGGATCTAGAAAAATCTGTACTCAAAATCATGTTTGCTTTGTAATGGATATTAAATTATATTTGCATAAGTGATAAAATCCAATCAAATGTTGTTTGGTTGCACATGTATTTTGTTGAGGATATGTGACTAAAATCACAAATTTGAGTGATATCAACATAATTTTAGGGGATCACATTTGATTCAACTATTCTATGTGTCAACCTCAAATTCAATGCATAAAAGTAACAAACAAATAATGTATTTGATAATAACTATGATTTTAAGTGTGTGGATCCCACTTTTCAATGTAAAACCATAAAATACATGGAAACAAACAACCGGTAAACATATAAAAAAACAAAACATGTTGTATGTTTGAAATGCATTAGGTAACATTGACTCGAGTCCTCTTAATAATAAAAAAACTCCCTTTACTTCATCTCGCAACATAGTTTGCATAAATTACTTCATCTCACAACATAGTTTGCATCAAAAGAAAATAATAATAATAATAAGCGCCATAAAAAATAAATTAATAATGCAGATAACTATATTCACATTAGTAAGAAGGTTGGAAACGGAGATAGGGTGAAGCGAAGTTCAATAAAAATTGCGAACTTCACCTATGTACTTAAGTTGGTGAAATTCATCCAACTAAGTCAGGCGAATATCGCTCAAGCGAAGGTCACTCAAATCAGCGGACCTCACTCCAGTGAAGATCACCCAAAACAAAGCAACGAACTCCGCCTAAACGAAGTCCACTGTAGAAGCCCAAAAGGCTAACGAGCTCCGCCTGAAGAACGAAGCTCGCCATGGCAAGCGCCATTGATGGCCGCTAACAGAACTCCGCCGTGAACGATAAAAGCTTGTTGAAAAGGACCACAGATGGTCGTAAATATCTCGCCTTTGATGGCGGATCAAATTTCTAGACGCTGCAAGGCATCATCCAAAGCCCAATGGGCAGTGATTGAGGTTGATCTGAAGATCGCCATTTGAAGGGTTTGACACCTACCCATGGCCAGCTCCAACTGTGCCGGCGTCTCATCAGCTCTCGGCCGACGAGCTCCTCGCACAGAACCCCTCCCTCTGGAAATTACATGACGGGGAGCCATTGAGGAAAGCTTTTGGGGATTTTTTCGAGGAGAACTAAGGCTTGAAGAAAGTGAACAGTTTTTGAAATCAAAGTGGAGAAGAAGGAGGCAAAACAGTCTATTTATAGGCTAAAAAACCCGAACTTCGCCAAAGATTCCTCTCCCCAAACTTCGCCGAGTATCTCGCCAAGCCAAATCCGCCGAAGATCTCGCTACCAGATCCGCCAGAGATCTCGCCTCAAACTTCGCCAGAGATTTTAGCCTCGAACTTCGCCAGAAATCGTGCTTCGAATGAGTTTCGCCACAGCTGCGAACCTGAGTTTTATACCTTTAAGTTGAACTTTGCCTAAGCCGACTTATCGAGCTTCGCCCAAGACGACTGTTCCTCAAGTAAGTAAACATCGCCCAACTCAACAGGGCACCAAGGCGAACCTCGCCAGAGCGTCATAGTGAATTTCACGAAGTCTCCAAATTGAGAAAATCACAACTCAATTTGTTTGAGACCCTACATAGTGAACATCGCCAAAATGACTTGGCAAAGATTCACTAAGTTCCCAAATTGAGAAAACCACAACTCAATTTGCTTGAGACTTCATCTGGCGGACTTCAAACTGACTCGCCAATACAAGGAAGCCTGAGCTTCGCTTCCAGAAGCAATGACTCCATGCAGAGTTCAAGCCCACCACACAAATAAAGTACGTGCAGATCAATTACATAGAAGATGGACAATTTCAGCTTGAAGAAAAGTTTATTTTTATTGATCGAAGACTCTACGACAAAGCGACACTCAAACTATCCAATTACAAGGATGATGGGTACTTGTTGCTATTTGCCACTGCCCTATATTCCTAAGATATGGGTAGTGTGACGGCAGAGGAGCATACACGAGCTGCACCAAGCTATAACTCGTGCGTCCTTAGCCACACAGGACTGGGAAATCAAGTATTTCTCACTGCAGAAAAAACAGCGTCCGTTCACCCCATCCTGGACCCTATGCCAGAGGAGGAGAAGGAGCTGTTAGACAATGAGTACCCCTCTTGCACAGGACTGAACCATGTCAAGAGGAAGAAGCACTCTCTGCAGTCAAAATTCAACGTCGGGCCTAAGTCAGCCACGCGATGTCTAATTACGATCTAGGTTCACTTTTGTGACACCTAGTTACTATCGGAGTCTTCGCTCGTGGGGACCCAAGGGTCTTTCTTCAAGCGCCATTTCAGTCGCCGAATGGCCTTACAAAGAGCACGGCATTCAAGGCTCCACGTATCTCTTTCGCGATCAAGTTCGCACCAAGCTATCGACTGGTTTCGGATGATCCCCTCGAGCATCTCCTTCTCAGCCGATAGCAACTTTGCCAAGCGACAGAGTATACGGAGTTCATCCACTTGATTGCCCTGAACTTGGGCTAACTCCTGTTGGAGTCTTTTGATTTCAGCTCCTCTGTCGAGGAGCATCTCCGGCCTATGCGACGTTGGCGCAGCCATGGAGAAGAAAAAGAAGAAGAAGAAGGAGAAGAGGCGGTGAGAATGGATGAGGTTGGCTACTATTTATAGCCTATTTCAAATCCTAACTCCCAAGGAAATCGCATCTTCCGAGATTTGATTGGACCGGACAAAGAGGCTAAGACTTAGCCTAAAACTCGGTCAAATCCGTAGCGGATCTCATGGGATCTTCAATCAAGAGATCCTAGCCATAAATCACGACACAAATCCACAGGCGAATCCCAACAAACTTCACCAAATAAGGCGTCAGACGACTTAACTCGCCAACACAAAACGAACGAATCCAATTTAATGTCACCAATCAATGAACTTCGCTCAGCAGCACAAAGTTGGGCAACCTTCGCTCACACCTAAAATCAGCTAAACTTCGTTGATTTCTCCAACATTGCCTCAACAACAAAAAAAGGCGGATTCCGTTCCAAACGTGGATTTGGACGAACACAAGCATCATCGAACCTTTGATACAAGTCTACAACTACGAAAGCTACGTTCAATAGTACACCTTTGGCAACCAAGTAGGCGAATGAAGATAAATTTTTACCCAATCAAGATAACTCAAGCTACGTTCAACAGTACACCTCTGACTATTTACCCAAAGTATTTCAATCCCTGTTACAAGTCTGAATGCAGGATCTCGAAAACTTTGGGGGGGTCTTGTAGATGGTCAAAATGTATTTTCACTTAGGCCGATGACCAGCTTAGATCCAAGGAGTGAACGCCCATGGGCTAAACACTTCGAATGGGCCCAAAGTCAAGCCCACAACAAGCTATAGCGAAGGTCGCCTGACAACCGAAGTGAACCTCGCCAAGCAACCCATGTCGACTCAACTCGATCGAGTCAGGCACGAGTCGACCCCCGCAAACACGCCTCAAAAGGCGTCATTAGTGGCCAAGCCTAGAGTCAAATTCTGTGTCAAATACGAACACATAGGCGAAGCTCGCCAACTAATGAACGCCTCCCACATCAGTTCAAGTGGACCAAGTCATCCGCCTCTGAAGAGGGCGCACCCACGTTCGCCGCGACCCTCACCCGTACTCGCAGCGACCCTCGCTTGCACCCGCAGCGACCTTCACCCATATTTTTAGCGAACTCCGCCAAGACCACGAGGTCCGCCTAGTAGCCGTTTCAGAGCTATTTTTAGGGGATAACCGCTCCCCCATTATCTCCTACTTTAATGGCCACTTCATCCACAATTAAGGGGCCATTAGCTCTCTCTTTTAGCCTATAAAAGGAGAGGAGATCACTCATTTGCACACCCCGGCCTCCCAAGAGATCAGATCATAAAGAAAAGATAGAATTTACTATCTAAGAAGACTGTGTTATCTTCTAAAAAGATCAAAAAGATCGACCTCCACGCATCGCACTTGTGAGCTCACCGAGAGACATTGCTAAGAGAAGACTGAGTTAGCTTCCAAGCAATTCGACACTCGACAATCAATAAAAGACCCATCGTCTTCGTCGGTTCGTCAACGGAGTACAAGATTCACGCTTCACCGGCACACAAACAAGAACCCCCAGGAAATATAAATTTTCCTTCGTTTCATTATTATTCTTTTATTATAATCTGAGTTAATTGCAATTACAAAAGAACCCGAAACACTGAGTTTCCATCAAAGGTATCGGTAAGGAATAGTCATCTTCCAAGAGGAAAGAGATACTTTCAGTGACAATCAAGCAACAAGCATTCCTACAAAGAACATCAATTGATCGTATAGTTAGATGAATATTTTCCCAACTTACAAGGATATATCCAGTTTAAGTTGTATGAGATAAGATGTCCATGTCAGAATGTTGCATATAAATTAATAAAGGCTCACCATGAAATATCAAATACGGGAAACATTGGGAAATGTTACTTATCGGAAAGTCGACCAAATCTCATAAGGGGGTGTTTGTTTCAAGCAAATTTTTGGGATATGGGGTGGATTTCAAATTCTAGGATAAAAAATTGAGTTTTTGGGGTTTTGGATTCCATAAATTATGTTTGTTTCAAGCAAATTTTTGGGATCTTGAATTTCTAAATTGCAAAAGTACCTAATTTTAGAATTGGTCAAATCCTCTCCAAGTGAGAGGATTTGGCAAATCCCATAAATGAGTATGCTTACCTCTCTTTTTATACCATTGCATTTTATTTTATTATGGGAGGTAACCTCACCAAGGTAAGTATATTCACTTCTTCTTCTTTTTAAGAATTTGCTATCCTATAATTTAGGTTTGAACCAAACAAGCTATTACAATTTATAGGATTTGTTATCCTACAATAATAATGAACCAAACAACATTTTAGAAATCCCAAGCCATGTAAAAAACCTATGGATTTCAATTTCTTTATGAAATTATAAATTCTATAATTTTGGCATTTGAACCAAACACCCCTTAATATGACTGTTAGTGTACACGGTCATGTCATTTATCCCTCTGGACATTTTTTTTTCTCATCACTTTTCCCTACCAAAACTTATATATGTTGTGTTTATCCCTCCCAGGACTTATTTAAGACGAAATCGCCTCTTGATTGCTTTTATTTTCTAGTTCATTAATATTTATTTTATTTATTTTCTAACCAATAGAACTCTTTGTAGGAATTTTCTTTCATCCAATTAGAAAGACTTTGTTCAAACTATTTTAAGTCATTTAGCAGTTTTTCCTGAGGAAATAATAATAATTCCAATAGACTTTAACTGTCACTATTTAGTTTTTTTTCAAAGAAAACAATAATTTCGAATTGGGTGGGTTTAAAAGTAAACGGGCTAAAATTTTGGGTTTATAAGGGAAAAAACCGCCTTTGTTTTCAAATGCACAAAAAAGTGAGGAGTGGTGTACAAAATGAAAAATAGAATAGCATGATAGCCTCAGTGTATGAAGGAAAGTTAATAACTTTATGTAATATATATATATATATATATATATATATATATATATATATATATATATATATATATATATATATACACACACACACACACACACAGTCCGTTTCTCATACGCATTGATTCGTACGCATTGAGTCCGATTCTGGGGTTTCTTGCAAAAATCACATCGATCTCTCTCTCTCTCTCCCCCCGCCCAATTTCAATCCCGTGACCCCAACCCCGCCTTCAACCCCGACGAGCTCCCCAACCCCGACGAGCTCCCCAACCCCGACGAGCTCCCCAACCCCGACGAGCTCCCCAACCCCGACGAGCTCCCCAACCCCGACGAGCTCCCCAACCCCGACGAGCTCCCCAACCCCGACGAGCTCCCCAACCCCGCCTTCAACGATTTCTCTGCCCGCAATGATTTCTCTCTCTCGTTGATCTCTCTCTCGAGCTCCCCAACCCCGACGAGCTCCGTGAACCACTCGCTCTCCGAGCTCCGCGACGGCGAAATGATTTCAGAGTAATTTTCTCGTTTTAGTTAAAATTTTTGTGAGTAATTTTTCTAGTTTTAGCTAATATTTTCTGAGTAATTTTTCTGAGTTAATTCAAAGATGCAATGGCGTTGGTTTATCATTAAGTCTATAAATCTGTGGGTTTATTTGGCGTTCAAAGATGCAATTATTGAAATCAAAGATACAATGGCGTTGGTTTATCATTAAGTCTATAAATCTGTGGGTTTATTTGGCGTTCAAAGATGCAATTATTGAAATCAAAGATGCAATGGCGTTGGTTTATTTGGCTTGATTTTAAGATTAGGCCGTGGTTAAATTTATAGATACAATAATTGCATCCTCCATATTTCTCTGGAACTTATAGATATCAATTAGAGACTTGTAAGAAATGTTAACTAGTTCAAAAGAAATAAATAAAGAGGGTTAAGAAATGCATCCTCCATATTTCCAAATTCAAGAGGATTTACTCACTTCTTTGCTATGCTCTATGTTGAAAAGAAATTGATAATTTCCTTTTAAAGAATAAATTTTCAGGTTATTCATGGCAAGAAAGAGTTTTTATGTTGTGAAGAGAGGTCGACGATGTGGGATTTTTACTAATTGGGAGGAATGCAAATCTCAAGTGGATAAATTCCCAAATGCCTCCTACAAAGGGTATGCAACGCATTTAAGAGGCTTTGATTGAATGGGAGAAGCACACCATCGCCGTGATTGACATCCGACTCAAGGCTTGTGCGGACACTGTTTATATTCAAGAACAAAAATTTCTAGAGGGGCATAATCTAGATGAGAACAAGGAAAAACTTGGGGAAACTGCTATTTCCTCCATCTATGCTTTTGTATTAGGTTCAGTGTTTACAATATTAGTGCTTCTAGTATGTATCGTTGCAGTATTTGTTGGTTTCTCCATTGCAAAAAGAATTTGATGCTTGGAATTTGTAGAATTTGATGCTTAGAATTTGATACTAGATTATTTACTTGTATATATTAAAAGTGAACTTAAATTGTGCGCATCAACTTGCTGATTATTTACTGTGTACACAACGTGCTTCCACCGCAGCTTGTACTCTTCATTTTCGTGAAAATCGGTCTACGCTTGGTGCGCCTTGAGAAGTGATTTGAAGTTGTGTATGTGAATTGGATATGTGAATTTATGAATTGGATAGGTGGATTGGATCTCATTTCATTCTGATGCTTGTTGTCCTGAAATTTGAGCGGAGCTTTCAGGGCCTGGTTAGTCGACTACATGCACAAGCTATGCATAAATAATAGTCTGTTTATTTGTTAATAGTCGACTATAACAATTGATTAGTCGACTACTAAGGTTCACAACGTTATTCCAAGATTGTCTAATCAGATAGTAGTCGACTACATTACAAGATAGTCGACTACTCACTGAAATTTCACATATAGCTTATTGGATCCTTATATTTCAAACCAAAACCCAATACCCAATAAACTTAAGTTAAATTGATCTCAACCATTCATTTTTTACTGTTAAATCCTAGCCCTAAATATTTTTTAATTGGATCAAATCATGACCATTCATTGTTTTTAAGATCTTATCTTAGCCATTCATTTCTTATCTAAAAGAAACTACCCTAACTCTCAAACTTACCCGCTTCTTCATCCTCCCAAAACCGACCAAACCCTATTTCCTCTTCAGAACCTCAAAATCCACATTAGGGCAACCACTTCTCTCTCATTTTTTTCTTCAAATCTTCAGTTTTCCTCAACTCATCGGCCTAATAGTCGACTATAACAATTGATTAGTCGACTACTTTCCGAATTCTGTCCTCCACTGTGTTGTAAGTGTTCTAATCTTGATCTTTTTAGTTTTTAATCTCTTAAATCATGTCTAAATCAAAGAGATCTAGGTCTGGTCCTACTAATATTGTTGAGGATTATTCCATTTATCTTAAAACTCCATCTTTGCTTGAACAATTCAAAAAATACCAAACCTATGAAATACTACCCGGTGATTCATCAAATTTGATGATTTTGAACTCCATATTTTCAGTGCTTATTTTGAAAATGTTGGACTAAAGGACTTATTTTCTTCCGAAAATAGGAAACCTCATTATCCCCTTTTAGTTCAATTATTCTATATAAATATCACTCGTCTTAAAACTGATAGAGAATCTGAAGTTCTCAATACTCTTATTAAGAGAATTGAGATTAATTTGACTCCTAAGAAACTTGGACGTATTCTGAACATTCCTTATCGAGGTGTTAGTCTCGATAGTGTTCGAATGACGGATGAAAATCTTCTCTCAAATCATATCTTTCTGCCAGGATATGGACCTCCATTGAATAATTCAAACAAGCTTAGACCTATTCCTAGGTTCATTGCTCCTATCCTTGCATATAATATGTATCCGAAAACTGGAAGCTTTCATTTCATCTCTCACGAATTAGCCAAGGCATTATATGCTATAATGGCTAATATTCAAGTAAATTGGGCTGAGCTTTTCTATCATAATCTGTTGGTCATTCCTAGAGGATTCCTTCCATTTGGAGCTTTTCTAACTAGAATTTTTTACGCTTTTCATATTGACCTCGAATCTGAAAATTCAATGATTCGTTCAATTGAATTCTTTGACTCCAATGCCCTAACTAGGATGAAGTTAACAAATTTTGAAATCCATGACCAACATCCTTCAGCTAAATCTTAACCTGAAGAACAACAACACGACATTCCACAATCATCACAAAGAAGCACCTTCAACCAACCAACCATCCTCTTCAAGGCTGACCCTTCATGCTTTTCTCGATGCTCAATACAACACTTTGTCTGCCAGATACTTGAACTCGAGGCCGGACAACGAGCATTATATGATCAGCAAACTTTCATGTTACAAAACCCAGAAGAGATTAACAGGAAGCTTGACATCTTGGACATGAAATTTGATACATTGAGCATGAATCTGAATAATTACTTTCAGGGAAATCAGCCTCCACCAGGCTCTTCAAGTTAGAACAACATGCATTTATCCATTTAGTGTTGTGTCAAAAATAATTATGTCTTACTTTGTTTGTTTAGTAATGTTGGTTGTTTGTTTTGTTTAAGACTTGTGTAATAACGTATGTTGCTACTACGTTTAACTTTGTGTGTTTAAAACTATGTTCATGTTTAGTTTGTTATCTTATTATGCTTAGTGTGTTATTATGTCATGTTTAGTATATATTTCTTTTTGACAATGACAAAGGGGGAGAATGGTATTGTAATGTGCAATATTGACTCTAATATGCTTTTATGCAGGGGGAGTAAGTATACTTGTTTCTAAATGTTATTCTGCAAAATATAAGTTTCTGTCGTTTTACAGAATAGTCGACTAATATACAGTGTAGTCGACTACATGCACAAGCTATGCATAAATAATAGTCTATTTATTTCTTAGTAGTCGACTATAACAATTGATTAGTCGACTACTAAGGTTCAAAACGTTATTCTGCATTCTGTCTAACTGCATAGTAGTCGACTACATTACAGTATAGTCGACTACTTAGCTTTGAACTTTAATTCCAGACCTTCTGTCGTTTACAGTGTAGTCGACTACATTACAGTGTAGTCGACTACTAAGGTTCAAAACGTTATTACGCATTACGTCTAGCGCATAGTAGTCGACTACTATGACTATTAGTCGACTACATATACAGATTTCTAATTTTTCAGGTTTACACATAACTGAACTTTAAACGATCATATTTACACTAACATATTTATACCACGAACATGAATAAACGATCATATTTACACATAACTGAGATTTCAAGATCACAAGTACCATACAAAACAACCATTCGGTTTTTCAAGATCACAAGTACACATAATCAACATGATTAAACTCTAAACATTACCATGCAGTTTTTTCAAGATCACAAGTACCATACAAAACAACCATACAAAACAACTATATATATTTATTACAATAACCATACAAAACAACTATATAATTTTTTCCCCGGCTAAGCGAGTAACAACTAAGATTTCATTCCGGACAATTCGCTTGTCTCAAGCAAGAAGATCCTCCAACACAAAGCAAAGAAAGGGACTCCATCTTGCAACAATGAAACAAAGATCAAAATATATGACAAGGATAAAGTGTTTGGCTTTACTCAATTAAGACATTTCCAAATAAATAAATAAAAGGCCAAATGTGTGTCACCGCTTAATCTTCAACTACGGATCAAGAAAGGCTTATATCATCCCCATCTTCACTTGATGACCCATTACCCTCTTGCCATTTTGTATCACCGCATGTAGAAGACCTACATAATATATACATCAAGAGGGATACTAGAATGCGAAAAATAAGACAACATAAATAATAAAAGAATTATTACTTACGGTTTGTGAGTCTTGGGACAATTTCGCTTGTCATGTGATTGGCCTACTTTACCACACCCGTGGCAACGTCTATCTTTTTTATTTTTGGCTCTAGCCATTGCTTTCTCTTTTCCTCCTTTCAACCTTTTGCCGCACCCTTTTGCTCGCACTTGATCGGGTTCATTGAAACTATTTTGAAAAGTACAGAACCGTCGCGCACTAGTACTATCACCAATTATATTACTACATATTGGATTACTTTTCGGTGAAGCTCATTACCATGCGGTTTTTCAAGATCACAAGTACCATACAAAACAACCATACAAAACAACTATATATATTTATTACAATAACCATACAAAACAACTATATAATTTTTTCCCCGGCTAAGCGAGTAACAACTAAGATTTCATTCCGGACAATTCTGCCTGTCTCGGCAGCAGCAGCACTCCTCCAACACAAAGCAGCAGCAAAGGGACTCCATACTGCAACAATGAAACAAAGATCAAAATATATGACAAGGATAAAGTGTTTGGCTTTACTCAATTAAGACATTTCCAAATAAATAAATAAAAGGCCAAATGTGTGTCACCGCTTAATCTTCAACTACGGATCAAGAAAGGCTTATATCATCCCCATCTTCACTTGATGACCCATTACCCTCTTGCCATTTTGTATCACCGCATGTAGAAGACCTACATAATATATACATCAAGAGGGATACTAGAATGCGAAAAATAAGACAACATAAATAATAAAAGAATTATTACTTACGGTTTGTGAGTCTTGGGACAATTTCGCTTGTCATGTGATTGGCCTACTTTACCACACCCGTGGCAACGTCTATCTTTTTTATTTTTGGCTCTAGCCATTGCTTTCTCTTTTCCTCCTTTCAACCTTTTGCCGCACCCTTTTGCTCGCACTTGATCGGGTTCATTGAAACTATTTTGAAAAGTACAGGAACCGTGCGCACTAGTACTATCACCAATTATATTACTACATATTGGATTACTTTTCTCGGTGAAGCTCATTACAGTCATGCGGCTACTAAGTAATTGGTCAATTTGCTCATTAATGCTACGCAATCCATCGGTAAACAACTTCTTTGTTTCTTCACATACGAGGGACTTGTCAACTAAATTCAAAGATGATTGGATAAATTGACTCCGCGTTAAAAGATAAGAATTGTCGTGGGTTATTTGCATGCCTTTATCATCATCCATCAGACCATTTTGCGACTTAGTCCACCTCTTTAAGATGTATTTATCGGGCAATATTTCAAAGATCAAATTTCATCAAATATGAGATAATGTGCGTACATGTGATTCCAGCGCTTTCGAACTTTTTACAACTACAAGAAACCAAATCCAAGTCCTTGTCGTAAACGATTTCGCGGACTTTACTTGTTGCGAGCTTCTTTCTTTGAATTTGATACACGCGGTGATTGTCGGTTTCCCTAACAAACTGCAACTTGTAGTTAAAGCTGTCACACACTTCAGCCTCAAACTTATAATACATCTCATTCGTGTAAATATCAACCATTTGCTCCAAAAAGTCATGATTTATTCGAAGTTTAGGTTTCTCAATTACATCTTTGTAATCGGCCATCAGCTCCTCATGACGTTGGCGCACTAGTCCCTTGCCAAACTGCATCATAAAATCCACCAACGAATTATTCTTCGAAACAAATTTCTTGAAAAATGCATGTTCACTTTCTGCTCGTTGACTACTTGACATGTCAGCTGAGAAAACGTGATTAACATATGCAGGAATCCATCTTGACCGAAGTTCATATTGGTCTTGCAACCACTTATTTTCTTCTAACCCACTTTTCTTAATCAGACTTTCCCATTGTAAATCAAATTCTTCAGGAGTCCCCGATTTCCAAATGCAAGCCGAGAACTCACTCTTATAAATACTATACTTCACTGCATCAATTTTCTCAGAAAACTTCATTAATATATGCCAACTACAATACTGTCAAAAGAATTAAATAAAGTGTTACAAAGAAAGGCTATGTATATAAATATTTTCAATAATATATACAAACTATAATACCGTAAAAGTATTTGGAAGAACAAGAGGGAATGCCTTAGTCATAGCCGGGTCTTGATCGGTAATAATCATCTTCGGGCACCACCGTGCATACTTTCCAAAATTGATTAAATAACCATACAAAATCATCAACGCCTCATGATTTAAAATCCACAAGCAAAATAATTGTTTGACCATGATTATTAACCCCCATTATTGGTGCAAATATCAGGCCATAGCGATTAGTGTTATAAGTAGTATCAAAGATTACAACATCACCGAAAAATTTGTAAGCCCGCCTTGAACGTGCATCGGACCAAAAACAACGAGTAATCCTTTGTTCCTCATCGGCCTCAATTTGAAAAGTAAACGAGGAATTCTTTCCTTGTTCCAATCTTAAGTACTCATAAAACATTTCACCATCATGACCCTTCATATCAGCACGTATATCCCTTTCATGATTATACAAATCTCTTTGAGTGCACCCAATATTTTCTATACCTCCAGATGGCACTCCAAGAAAACTAAATTGTTGATGCTGAGGTATATTCACCATGGAGAACTATTTAGTTAAAGACTTTGTTGCGGCTGAAACGTTACAATGAGACCTTAAAAGATGAACCTTTGATGGTGTTGATAGTGGGTGGCTGTGCTCCTCATTAAAAATAGTAACAATGTATTTTCTGGAGTTTGATTTTAAAACTGCAATTTTGGCAGTACAATCCTCAGCTAAGCTTCCTCGACGTCTTTTCTTTTCAACATCTGCGATTCTTGGAGATTTTCCTTGTTTAAAACAAACATACTCCTTCCTTCTTACTTCACCACTTCCCGGCTCTTTTTGAGTAGTCCAAGCCCTTACACTAAACCCAGCTACTTTAGCATAAGCATTGTAGAATATCACAACATCATCTATTATGTCAAATTCTTGCCCCTTTTTTGGCCTCAACTCATCTGATACTTGAGGAGTATATATCAAACTATCGTCATCCAAGTTTACTTCATTAGATTTAGTGTCCAAGTTTTCCATTTCTCACAAAAATTGTAATTGACCTATATAAAATGCATATAATATCAAATATCTTAAAATCAAGCCAAATAAACCAAAAGTCAAATACAAAAGATTGTAATTGAAATTTGGAGAGAATTATTTTCCTTAATTGATTGATCAATACAAAAGATTTCAACTAATATATATTCCCAGCTATCTTCGAAGACTGCTGAACCAATTAACTAACTGCATGATTCCCTCAGAAAAGTACGTTATTATCTCCTATCTAATTTACATTATAACAGAGGGATTGACGAAAAATATTAACTAAAATGAGAAAATTACTCAGAAAATTACGCAGAAAAATTACTTAGAAAATATTAGCTAAAACGAGAAAAATTACTCACAAAAATTTTAACTAAAACGAGAAAATTACTCTGAAATCATTTCGCCATCGTGGAGCTCGGAGAGCGAGTGGTTCGCGGAGCTCGTCGGGGTCTGGGGAGCTCGAGAGAGAGATCAACGAGAGAGAAATCATTGCGGGTAGAGAAATCGTTGAAGGCGGGGTTAGGGGAGCTCGTCGGGGTTGGGGGAGCTCGTTGGGGGAGCTCGTCGGGGTTGGGGGAGCTCGAGAGAGATCGTTCTCATCGGGGTTGGGGAGCTCGTCGGGGTTAGGGGAGCTCGAGAGAGATCGGTCGGGGTTGGGGGAGCTCGTCGGGGTTGAAGGGGGTTAGGGAGCTCGTCGGGGTTGAAGGGGGTTAGGGAGCTCGTCGGGGTTGAAGGGGGTTAGGGAGCTCGTCGGGGTTGAAGGGGGTTAGGGAGCTCGTCGGGGTTGGGGGAGCTCGAGAGAGAGATCGATGTGATTTTGCAAAAACCCGAATCGGACTCAATGTGTAAATGTATGAGAACGGACTTATATATATATATATATATATATATATATATATATATATATATATATATATATATATATATATATATATATATATATATATATATATATATATATATATATATACTAGTATTCAACCGGGCAAAGCAGAAATTTAATTTGAAGTTCTTGTAGGCACTTCTGATAACATTTTAATTAATTGTGGGAGAGTGCACGAGAGATTCTTGTTTTATGTTCTTGTAGCATTTCTTGTAGCACTTTCACAGTGCTTTTGAGGTTTTGCTTTTATATGAAAAGTAGTTGATATATATATATATATATATATATATATATATATATATATATATATATATATATATATATATATATATATATATATATATATATATATATATATATATATATATATATATATATATATATATATATATATATCAACTTGCAAAGCACCTGGAATTTATTGAAGTTCTTGTCAAGCAAAGAACATTTTTGAATTAATTGTGGGAGAGTGCACGAGAGATTCTTGTTTTATGTTATCAGAGCATTTATCAGAGTCACATTGCTTTTGAGGTTTTGCTTTTATATGAAAAGTAGTTGATATATATATATATATATATATATATATATATATATATATATATATATATATATATATATATATATATATATATATATATATATATATATAGTACAAAGATAAACATCACACGTAAAAATATCGCAAACACAAAGATATATAGGGTTTGGACTTCAAGGAAGACCTACGTCCATGGGAAGTTAATAATTTTCCTTTAGTTTAAATTCAAATTATAAATACAAGAGGAAAAAGAAAAAATATGTTAACAATTAATGTTCAAGGAGCCGAACTCCTCCACGTTATATTTTTCAAATTCTTCAATGAAAGGTCTTGTTTGTCGGCTCAAGTAGCAGCAAAGAAATCGATCATTTAATTTTGCAAAAGTCCTAATTAAATCGGGCCGGTAGGACCGGTCAATGGTGGGTTGGGTCAATGGTGGACCGGGCCTATTTCTTTTGTCCCGGATCTGGATCTAGACCTAGCCCGGCCCGTGACCCGTGTATATCACGGGTCGGGTTGGGTCGAGCCCGACCCACTACGGACCGAGCCGGGTCGTGACCCATGGCCACAGGAGTTGACCCCAGTCGATCACCCGGCCAACCCTTAGATTGACCCTTAGATTGGCCCATAACTGCAACCCATACTCACAACACAATGCCACATCATGTACTAGTTTCAGGATAACCTTCTACTCTTCTAGTTTGGGGTGATGATAATCCACAAGCTATTACCCAAATGTCCAAATACTCGATTTCATAATTTCATTTCGATCTATCGGTTTCTAGTTCCAGGTTGCAAAATGAACAGTTAGGATCTCCATTCCAACCTTTTTTCAACAAGTTCTCTCTGGTTTGTAATCTTCTTTTACTTAAAATCCAGAAGAAGATTTTTACCTTAATCGGGACTGGGGATTTCCAAACAAAACTGTATGGGTTAGAGAGGGTACCTCCACTCTTTAAGAGTGAGTAGAAGGAATTGACTGAAAAAGTGCCAGAAGGGAGCCAAGGCCACCATGGTATGTCTTGGGCGACCACACTTGGAAGGTTGAAGTGCTAAAGGTGCAGGTGGAGTGCAGCAATCTCACTACTATCATCTACTGAAGTACCTCTTCTTAGCAGAGCGTGCCACTTCCAAGAGTTGTTGAGCATGAGGCCTTGAGATTGGATAGTGGAATGAGCGGAGAAAGCTAGTTGATGAGCTCTTGGGAAGAGGCTACTGAGAGTATTGTAACCAGTCCACTTGTCCTCCCAGAATCTGATAGAAGCTCCATCTCCTACTTTCCATTGAACAAGACTAAAAAAAGCATGGTGAGCAGAATATGGATCATGGAGCAATTTAGAAGCAGAACCTTTGGGGGATGAACTTATAGGGTTAGATTAGTGTTTGGAGTACAGGGAGTAAAACACTCTGCTAATGAATGAATTACTATCAAGAGTTTTCCATATCCATTTTGATAGGAGGGCTTGATTGAAGATTGGAAGGTTGATAACTCCTAAGCCCCCCTCCTGTTTAGATGTACAAACTTGATCCCATCTGACTAAGCATTTAGGTTTAGAGGCCTGTTGATATCCTCCCCAGAGAAAGTTTCTCCTAATTTTATCAATAGCCTTGGTAAGCCAGTTAGGTAATTTGAAAAAGGACATATAATACAGAGGAAGAGAAGAGAGAGCTGAATTAAGGAGGGTGAGTCTGCCTCCGATGGAGAGAGTCTTGTTTTTCCATAGGGTTAGCTTTTTAGAGAAGGAGTCTAGTAATGGTTGCCATTCTCTCCTCGATAGGGATCTTCTCTTGAGAGGCAACCCTAAGTAGGAAAAAGGGAGAGAGCCAACGGAGCAGTTGAGAGTTTTAGCAAGACAACAACCTTTGTGAGGAGTTTTGCCAAGATAGAAGAGGTTAGCATAATTAATGCTAAGGCCAGAAATATTTTCAAAGATGTAAAAAATGATTTTAAGGACGGCCAAGTCCTAATGAATAACCTTGCAGAAAATGAGAGTGTCGTCTGCAAATTGAATTTATTTAGCATGAATTTCATAATTTATTTCATGGGTAATAGCTCATGAAATTATGAAATTTGGGCTCTGAGAAATAATTTATTAATAGATCAAAATGAATAAAAATAATAAAAAATCATGGGCAATAGCTCATGAAATCGTCAACTTTGGACACTGCCAGTAAATTAATAACATCGACAAGGGGCCCAAATGAGACAGGAGAAAAAGAATTTGAATTGAGTTGTAGAATAATCCGACTCAACTCTAATGCTTTGGTACTTTTCCCCTTGTTAATTATGGGTAACCATTATTAGATTGCTCATCAGTCTCGTTGTTAAAATTTGCGGGTTCAGACCCATGGTACATGGATATTCATATGAGTATAGACTATGGAGTAGAATACAATCTACATATGTGTCAAATTTTATGACATATATATCTATTAACCAAAAAAAAAAAAACTTTGAGGACAAAGTGTCTGCAGCGCTAACATCTAAAACAGCATAATTAACTATTAGGCTATGTTTGGATTGGGTATTATTTTGACTTAATAACTCTTTATCCTTTAAAATAAAATAGTAACATGTTTGGTTCCAATTTTTAGATGATATTAGGTGGGACTATTTAGTCCATTAAAATGAAATAGTCCAAAGATTTAAGACTAAATAATGGGGAGAGGGGTGTTATTATAGTCCCGAGACTATTTCTCATTCGGGATTAGATCTAAAATGACCTCATTACCCTTTAACTTTCTAAAAGTTAATAAGATTTTTCATCCTCAATTATTTCCCTCGTCCACTTTGATTGCATACTAATCATCCCATTTATGTATCCCCACTTGATTGCTTATACTCAATACTCATCCTCATTTACATATTAATCCCCAAATCTAGATATTTGTTAATCCCCGATATTTAGAAAGATCTTTTGCCAAAACGAAAATATATAAAATTACAAAACATCCCCTAAAGGAATAAATTTTTAAAGAGCCCCAGTAATCTGAATATTACAAGCAACCCCTTGAAAATCCCAAAAACTACAAACAAAGAAGTAAAAATAAAAAATAAAAAATAACCCCTGAAAAAATAAATTGCAACAACCCTTGAAAAAATCTACAAGATTCAAACAACACTTAAAAATTTTAAAAATAACAAACAACCTTCCAAAAATTTAAATATAATTAACCCCTGAAAAATCTAAAAATTACAAACAACACCTCAATTTCAAAAGTTACAAACAAATCCTAAGAACTTCAAAAATTACAAATAGCCTCTTTAAAGTTTGAAAAATTATAAAAACTAAACAATATAAAAATTACAAATATTCCCTTTAGAAATATGAATTACAAACAATCCCTGAAAAATCTAAAAATTACAAACAAACTCCCGAAATACTTTGTTGATATGTAGAGGGCATTGTGGACATTTCTTGTTATGTTCTAATCTTATACCCCTTATAATGACAAGTTTCCAAACATGACATAGATATTAGAGGTGTCAATAATAATTTGAACCAAACATATTATTAAAAATTTAACTCACTATAGTCTACTGGACTATTATATGTTAGGACTATTGTGAGTTAAATTAGTCCCGGGAATAAAAAGGTTCCTAATCCGAACATAGCTTTAATGTAGATAGATATACATGTGTCGGATTAAATATTGGGCGGGCTGACCCATTTAGGGCTTAACAGCTGGCCTGCCCAGCCCAGATCTCTAAGGCTGTAGTCTCTCTCCCTATATAAACTCCAAGTTAAATGCAGGCTCCTCTTCTTAATTTAATTTTAAAAAAAAAATAAAGGGCCAGCGGTCTCTCCTTTTTCTCTCGTTCTCTTTCTCCTCGATCTCTCTCTTAAAATATCGCCATGGCGAGCTCCGATGCCGATCAAAGAGACAAAGATGAGTCCACGTCGCCGCCTTCAACAAGGACGAAGACGTCGGAGATCAGATCGCTCCGGTCATCAAGATCGAGGAAGATGACGAAGCTGCCATCCTCGAACTCTAAATTTCTCAGATCTATCATCAATTTTGATGATTCTAGGGTTTCTCGCTTAATTTCGCACTATTTTGGAAAGCGTAGCGGTATCTCTTCGATAAAGAGAGGAATCAACGGAAGGAGCGCGGGAACTGGATCGAAGCACAAAGAGATGGAGATTCGATTGGTTATGAGAGACGCTAAGGCGCTCAAGATTTGCGCGAATCATTATGGAGAGTTTTTCAAGGTTTTGCTGTTACTCTAATTTCTTCAGCTTCTTTTACCATCTCAGATCGAAGGTCCTCCTGCTTCTGGAGCTCGTAGCCTCCATCGCTTCCGCCAGATCCGACTCTTTCTCGTCAACAGGTACCAAATCTCAAAACCTGTTCTTTTTCGATTCATGTGCTGGTAGTTTGTTGTAATTTTGAGTGCTTTTGCAATTACCTTGTTCTTTAGCTGCTTTGATTTGATCTGAGTGAGCTCTACAGAGTGATCTGTTATTTTTCTGCGTTGATGCTTTCCCCTTTGAACTGAGTGAATAAAATTATGTGAGGCTTTTTTTTTTGTTGAAATTAGATGGTTATGTGTTGATATTGGAATGTTAGAATAGGATTAGGGAGAGATTGGGATGTTGATGTAAAATTAGGAAAAATGATGAAAAATTAGTTGACAGTAAGGTCTGAATGAATTAACTTCATTTTAGATATGAGATGAGTTGTATTGGCCATTAGGCCGTGAGTGGATATTGGAAATTTGGCTATAAAACCAGAAGCATATTGGTAGAGAAGGCTATAAAACCAGAAGCATATTGGTGGAGAAGGAATTGTGTTACGTTTGTTTTGAGGTTTTGTCACCTTGAGCTAAGAATTCTTACCTCAGTGTTGAAGTTTGGTAACTATTAATTGATACCTTAGTTTTGAAATTTGTTACCTTTGTGTTGAACTTTTATTAGATATTCTTTTGTCTAGGTTTGTCACCTTTGTTTTGAAATTTGTTACCTTTGTGTTGAAATTTTTGCCTCTGACTATTAATTGTTACATTCATTAACTTTTTTGCCTTTAGCTAGAATTGTTGCCTTTGTGTCTAATTTGTTACATTTAGCATAATTCTCTTACCTTTATATTTATATTTATAACATTAAATTTTGTTATCTTTAGGTTTTCCTTTTAGCTATATAACATTTATCTTACAGGTGTTATCTTAGTTGTTTTATTTAATATTTTTATGTCAAGGTCTATCACCTTTATGTTGAACTTTGTCACTATTAGCTATACATTGTTACCTTGGTGTTGAAGTTTGTTATCTTCAGCTATTAAATGTTTTATCTTCAGCTATTAAATGTTGCATTTACTTTTAATTTGTTACCTTTGGCTATGAACTGTTACTTTTCTATTTAACTTGTTGCCTTTAGCATAATTTTTTATTACCCTTCAATTTTATTATCATTTTGTCGATGTTTGTCACCTTTAGCTATGAACGCTTTGGTTAGGTGCTGTATTTTTATTTTATTATTGTTACCGTTGTCTTTGATGTTTGTTACTTTTAGCTATTAAATGTAGAATTTATTTTTGATATTTGTTACCTTTAGCTATGAAATGCAACATTTGTGTCTAACTTGTAATCTTGAGCATAATTTTGCTATCTTTATTTTTACCACCTTTAGATTTTGTTATCTTTAGGTTATGGTTGTCTTCTTTAGCTATGAACCTATCACTTAATATTGTTACCTTTATTTTTATTTGATATCTTTGTGTTAAAGTTTGCCATTTTTGTTCTGAATTTTGTCACCTTTAGTTATGCAAGATTACCTTTGTGTTAAAGTTTTCATGTTTACAATTAATTGTTAAATTTGTTTTGCATATTATTACCCTTAGTTATGAATCATTACCTTTCTATTTAATATAACTTGCTACCTTCCGAATAACTTTATTTTCTATATTTTTTACTATTTTATTTTATTATATTTTGGTCATGAATTGTCACCTTAAGCTATGAGCTTCTTGGTTAATTGTGTTATGTTAATTTATTATGGTTACCTTTGTGTCAAGTTTGTTACCATTAGATGTTAAATGTTGCATTTATTTTATCTTTGTTACCTTTAGCTATGAATTGTTACTTTAGCACAATTTTGCTATTTTTATTTTTATCATATTTATTTTTGATCTTTTTATTTTTATTTGATACTTTTATGTCAAAGTTTGTTACCTTTATTTAATAAATGTTGCATTTATTTTAATTTTATTACCTTTACCTATAAATTGTTAACTTTGTGTCTAACTTATGACCTTTAGCATAATTTTGTTGTGTTAATTTTGTTGTATTTATTTTGAAGCTTTTTATTTTTATTTGATATCCTTTGCATTGAAGTTTGTTACCCTTCTTTATTAAGTGTCACTTTTAATCTTTGTTACATTTTCCTATGAATAGTTATATTTGTGGCTAACTTGTGACCTTTAGCATAATTTTGTTATTTTAATTTTGTTACATTTATCTTTAATCTTTGTTATTTTTATTTGATACTTTTGTGTTGAAGTTTATTACCTTTATTTATTAAGTGTTGCATTTATTTTTATTTTTATCTTTGTTACTGTTACCTATAAATTATTACCTTTGTGTCTAACTTGTTACCTTTAGCTAATTTTTATTTTTATTTTTATTATAATATTTATTTTTATTTTTATTATAATATTTATTTTTATTTGATACCTTTGTGTTGAGTTTGTGACCTTTAGCATAATTTTGTTATTTTAATTTTATTACCTTTATTTAATAAATGTTGCATTTATTTTAATTTTGTTACATTTACCTATAAATTATTACCTTTGTGTCTAACTTGTTACCTTTAGCATAATTTTTATTTTACTTTTGTTATATTTATTTTAATTTTTCCTTTTTATTTGGTACCTTCACATTGAAGTTTGTTACCTTTATTTTTATTTTTATTTTTATCTTTGTTACCTTTAGCTATGAATTGTTACCTTTGTGTCTAACTTGTTACCTTTAGCATAATTTTGTTATTTTAATTTTGTTACATTTATCTTTAATCTTTGTTATTTTTATTTGATACTTTTGTGTTGAAGTTTATTACCTTTATTTATTAAGTGTTGCATTTATTTTTATCTTTGTTACTGTTACCTATAAATTATTACCTTTGTGTTAAAGTTTTCATGTTTACAATTAATTGTTAAATTTGTTTTGCATATTATTACCCTTAGTTATGAATCATTACCTTTCTATTTAATATAACTTGCTACCTTCCGAATAACTTTATTTTCTATATTTTTTTACTATTTTATTTTATTATATTTTGGTCATGAATTGTCACCTTAAGCTATGAGCTTCTTGGTTAATTGTGTTATGTTAATTTATTATGGTTACCTTTGTGTCAAGTTTGTTACCATTAGATGTTAAATGTTGCATTTATTTTTATCTTTGTTACCTTTAGCTATGAATTGTTACTTTAGCACAATTTTGCTATTTTTATTTTTTATCATATTTATTTTTGATCTTTTTATTTTTATTTGATACTTTTATGTCAAAGTTTGTTACCTTTATTTAATAAATGTTGCATTTATTTTAATTTTATTACCTTTACCTATAAATTGTTAACTTTGTGTCTAACTTGTTACCTTTAGCATAATTTTGTTGTGTTAATTTTTGTTGTATTTATTTTGAAGCTTTTTATTTTTATTTTTATTTGATATCCTTTGCATTGAAGTTTGTTACCCTTCTTTATTAAGTGTCACTTTTAATCTTTGTTACATTTTCCTATGAATAGTTATATTTGTGGCTAACTTGTGACCTTTAGCATAATTTTGTTATTTTAATTTTGTTACATTTATCTTTAATCTTTGTTATTTTTATTTGATACTTTTGTGTTGAAGTTTATTACCTTTATTTATTAAGTGTTGCATTTATTTTTATCTTTGTTACTGTTACCTATAAATTATTACCTTTGTGTCTAACTTGTTACCTTTAGCTAATTTTTATTTTTATTTTATTATAATATTTATTTTAGTTTTTAATAATTTATTACCTTTGTGTCTAACTTGTTACCTTTAGCATAATTTTTATTTTACTTTTGTTATATTTATTTTAATTTTTCCTTTTTATTTGGTACCTTCACATTGAAGTTTGTTACCTTTATTTTTATTTTTATTTTTATCTTTGTTACCTTTAGCTATGAATTGTTACCTTTGTGTCTAACTTGTTACCTTTAGCATAATTTTGTTATTTTAATTTTTGTTGTATTTATTTTGAATCTTTGTTATTTTTATTTGATACCTTTGTGTTTGTTACCTTTATTTAATAAGTGTTGCATTTATTTTAATCTTTGTTACCTTTGCCTTTGAATTTTTACCTTTGTGTCTAACCTATTACCTTTAGCATAATTTTAGTTTCTTTAATTTTGTTACATTTATCTTTAATCTTTGTTATTTTTATTTGATACCTTTATATCAAGTTTGTTACCTTTGTTTATTAGGTGTTATGCTAATTTTTTATTTGTGTTACCATTGCCTATAGATTTTACCTTTGAGTCTAACTTGTTACCTTTAACATAATTTTGCTATTTTTATTTTGTTATATTTATTTTTAGTCTTCCTTATTTTTATTTGATACCTTTATATCAAGTTTGTTACCTTTATTTATTAAGTGTTGCATTTATTTTAATCTTTGTTATTTTTATTTGATACATTTTGTTACCATTATTTATTAAGTGTTGCATTTATTTTAATCTTTGTTACCTTTGTGTCTAACTTGTTACCTTTAACATAATTTTGCTATTTTTATTTTGTTATATTTATTTTTAGTCTTCCTTATTTTTATTTGATACCTTTATATCAAGTTTGTTACCTTTATTTATTAAGTGTTACATTTACTTTTAGTCCATGTTACCTTTGCTTATGAAGTGTTACCACTATGTCTAACTTGTTACCTTTAGCATAATTTTGTTATTTTAAATTTTATTATGTTTATTGTTAATAATTATTATTTTTATTTGATACATTTTGTTACCATTATTTATTAAGTGTTGCATTTATTTTTGGTCTTTGTTATATTTGCCTATGAACTGCTACCTTTGTGTCTAACTTTTTACGTTCGGCATAATTTTATATTTTTGTTACCTTCATATTTATTATTTTGTGTTGAGGTTTGTCACCTTTAGCTATGATTTTTTTTCCTGTGAATTGTGTTATGTTTATATATTATTGTTAACTTTATCTTGAGGTTTGTTAATTTTAGCTATTAAATGTTGCATTTATTTTTATCTTTGTCACCTTTAACTTTGAATAGTTATGTTTGTGTCTTACTTGTTACCGTTAGCATAATTTTGTTCTTTATTTTTGTCACCTTTAGATTTTGTTATCTTTAGATTGAGGCTTATCACCTTTAGCTTAATTGTGTTATCTTTATTTTTTATTTGATACCTTTATATCAAGTTTGTTACCTTTAGCATAATTTTGTTCTTTATTTTTGTCACCTTTAGTGATGCATTAATACCTTTGTGTTGAGTTTGTGACCTTTAGCTATGAACCTTTCGCTTAATTGTGTTATCTTTATTTTTTATTTGATATGTTTGAGTCAAAGTCCATTTTGTTTTGAATTTTATTGCCTTTAGTTAAACGTTATTACATTTGTGTTGAAGTTTGTCACGCTTAGCTATTAAGAATTCTATTTGTTTTGAACTTTGTTACGTTTAATTATGAATTGTTACCTTTCTATCTAACTTGATACCTTTCTATTTAACTTGTTATCTTTAGCATAATTTTAGTTTCTTTAATTTTGTTACCTTTAAATTTCATTATCTTTTGGTTGAGGTTTGTCAAGCTATGAACTTTTGCTTAATTGCGTAATATTTATTTTTATTTTGTTATCTCCGGGTCGAAATTTTATCAATTTTGATTTGAACTTTGTTAACTTTAACTTTGAACTATTACCTTGTTGAACTTAGTTATCTTCATCTATTAATGATTGTATTAGTTTTGAACTTTGTTATCTTTAGCTATAAATTCTTTTTTCGTCACTGGGTGTGTTTAGCAACCTAATCAAAATAGGACCAGGGCTGAGTCATGACCCAGCTCTATCCTAAACTGGTTCTAGTTTGCACCAATGGAGGGGTGGTCCAAACTAGAACCACTTTAATGGCCAGACTTTGGCCTACAAAAACTGTGCCAACTTTGGCCCATTTTTTGGCCAAACACAAAATCACAAAAAACCGGGCCAGATGAAGCTTGGCCCAGCAATTTTAAAGGGTTGCCAAACACACCCTCACTTGTTATAGTTAGTATGTTTTATTTCACTTTTAGTTTTTGGTATCTTTAAGTTGAGGTTTGTCATCCTTAGTTATGAGCCTTTGGATTAATTGCACTTTCTCTTTTTGATATCATTTTGTCATAGTCCCTCACCTTTAGCTTGTGACCTTTGTGTTGAAGTTTGTAACTTTTAGCCATTAATTGTTACTTATAGGTATAAATTATTAGGTCTTAACTTGTTACCATTAGTAGATTTTTGTTATATTTATTTTTCGCTTCTAATTTTTGTTATCTTTAGGTCGAGTATTGTCACCTTATCCTTAGGTTTAATTGTGTCACCTTTATTTTATATTTGTTTGTTTTGCAGAGTTTTTCATCTTTAGCTATGAATTGTTACCTTAGTGTCAAAGTCTGTCATACTTGTTTTGACCTTTGTTATATTTTTGTCGAAGTTTATCACCTTTAGCTATAAATCATTACATTTTGTCTTCAAGTTTGTCATTAGATGAATAGTTATCTTTATTTTGAACTCGATACATTTGTGTCGAAGTTTGTTACCTTTAGCATAATTGTGTTCCTTTATTTTTTTTCACCTTTAGATATTGTTATCTTTAGGTCAAGGTTTAGGACAGGGTTTGTCACTTTTTGGCTATGAAATTTTTGCTTATTTGTGTTTTTTTGTTGAAAGTTTTTTGTCAAATTTTGTCACCTATGTTATGAATTGTTGCCCATTGCTGTGAATTATTGCCTTTGTGTCAAAGTTTGTCACCTTTAGCTATTGATTGTGGCATTTATTCTGAACTTTGTCGGCTCTAGCTATGAATTGTTACTTTCTGTCTAACTTTGTAACCTTTAGCATACTTTTTTTTTACCTTCATTTTTGTCACCTTTTGATTTTGTTGTCTTTAGGTCGAGGTTTGTCACATATAGCTATGAAAACTTTTGTTTAATTGTGCTACCTTTATTTTTATTTGATACTTTTTGTTTGAGTCTATTATCTTGAGCTATGAATTGTTATCTCTGTGTCGAAGTTTGTCACCAGTAGCTATTAATTGTTATATTTGCTTTGAATTGTCACCATTAGGTATGAATTATTAACTTTGTGTCTACATTGTTACCTTTAGCATAAGTTGGTTGCCTTTATTTTCTTGCCTCTATATTTTGTCTTAATGTCGAGGTTTGTCTACTTTAGCTATGCACCTTGGACTTAATTGTAGTACCTTTATTTTTAATTTGATTTCTTTGTGTCGTAGTTTGTCATCTTCAAATATGCTCCATTACATTTGCATCAAATGCTGTTACCGTTAGCTATCAATTGTTACATTTATTCTCAATTTTGTCACTTTGAGCTATGAATTATTGCATTGAGCTTAGTTTTGTTTTCTTTATTATTTTTTTTTCACATTTGCATTTTGTTATCTTTCGGTTGATGCCTATCACCTTTAGCTATTAACCATTGGCTTAATTTTCTTACCTTTATTTTTGGTGAACATTTGTCACCTTTAGCTATTAATTGTAAAATTTCTTTTATTTTATGCCTTTGTGTCGATACTTGTCACCTTTTCCTATGAGCCTTTGGCTTAATTTTGTTACCTTTTCTTTATTTTGATGCCTTTGTGTTGATGTTTTGGAGGAGATGATCTGAAATATAACTGAATGTAAGAATAATATTAATGTGTTCGATCCCAAAAATGTGGGATAATGGCTTTGTCGTTGTTGCTGTGTCAATGTTTATCACCTTCATCATTCTTTGTTTTTGTCACCTTTACATTGTTTATCTTTAGGTTGGGGTTTGTCACCTTCAGTATGGGACTTTGTTCTTATTTGTGTTGTCTTTATTTTATATTTGATACCTTCGTGTCATAGTTTGTCACCTTTGTTTTGAACTTTTCACCTCTTGCTATGAATTGTTATCTTTGTATAGAAGTTTTTCATCTTTAATTATTAGTTGTTACATTTGTTTTAAACTATGTCAGCTTTCGCAATGAATTGTTACCTTTTGTCATAATTTGTCATCTGTTTTAGACTTTGCCATATTTACCTATTAATAGTATATATTTCTAATTGCTGAGAGTTAGTAATATCATGATATTTTATTACATAGCGGACTATTAGGAATTGCAGAGTTAAGACTGTACTAAGATAATGAAATTAGAAATCTTATTTCCCTTGAGAAGTGACGTAGAACAGGACGTGGGAAAACACAATGCAAATGAAGACAAACAATTACACAGATGTAATAACCTAAAAATATCCTAAGTGTATGCACTAGATGAAAATGCACGTCTCTAACCGTCAAGGCCTAAGAATGTATGCAGTCCTAACAGATGTGTGCGATAAGCAGTCAAGCAAGATCCACAGGTATTGTAATAAGCAATTATAATAACCAGTTCACCACAATTCTCTAGAGATGCGAAATTAACAGTAAGATTCAAGGTCATGTCGGAATTCACCCGAGGGTGTGTTGAACACACCAAACAGTATCGTCGAAACTGAATTGAAATGTTCGGTTGCAGCAAATGAGACTAAACCACTAAATTGTGAAATCAACCAGATCCAACAACTCAGATTCTACCAAATCAAGCACCTGCAACAATCACATCAACGATTAATCAAAGAAGCACCCCAAAATAGCAATTTTGATTTCAAATAAATCCTATTAATCTAAAACAGAGGGATCAAATGTTTGTTGCAAGAATTGGGAGGACTGTTCGCTTCAAACAGGGCCTGCGATGGGCTCGGAGGAAAGAGCTGAAGCAAAGAAGTCATTGTCGAGGACCTATTGGCGCTGATGGATATGCTAAGATGATTTCAAACAGCAACCAAGGGCCTGGTCAGGGTTCTCTGCAAAGTCGACAAGGGCTTGACAACTAATTGAAGATGAAGGGAGGAGGCGATGGTGGTTGCTGGCAGTGTCGAGGTCGGAGATGATTGGAAGCGGAGGGGCTATATTGGAGGTGAGGTTCAGGGGTGAATGAGATGAACAGTAATCAGTGTTACACGCGAACAGTGATTGAGGAGGTCAGCAGTGGCTTCTGAGAATTACAAAGAGTGTTTAATTGCTATGAGGGCTGAGATTAGTTGGATTTTGAAATAGAGGGTTGAGATTAAATAATGGGCTTCACACCGTAGGCTTCACACCTATTAAAAGCAATTCACATGCTGTAATCAAATCTCAAATTCTCATATCAAAATAGTCTGGCTTCCACTGGGGCTTACATCATTATTTTATAATCGTAAATAAAATAAAATAAAATCCCTAAATCACTCTCAAATCTTAGCCAAAGTAGAAACTAACATAAAATCCTATCAATTAAAATCTCTGAAATAAAAAAGAATACATCCAGAATCAATCAATATCCTCCAAATCCAATCATGTGTTTCTTTCTCCTGGAATATACTCTCCATGGATTCCCATCAAGAAGTCTATTATCCTAATGGTTGTAGACTTCCCTTGAGAAATCTATTTCTATTAGTGGATTTGAAGCCAATTGGTGACTCAGATGTTTAATTATAGATTTTGTAGTTAGAGTCAAACACATGGGACAATGTTGACTTTTGAAATATTGTTTTGTTTACAGAGGTATTACATCACATTTTTGTAAATTTGAATATGTTAGAAAGATATCTACATCTGTGTTTCTCCCTTGTGATCTGTATCATTTGGATCGATGTAGTTCTTTTTTTGCGAATTATATTGAATATTCATTCAATATCGTTTGTTAAATGGACGCAAGTATGATAGATGTCATTTCTTTTCACTTCTATGGTATGATAAGTGCCATTTCATATCTGTTTCTAATCTGATTCCCTCCCTAGTAAATGTGGCATATTAGTTTTTAGTGGCGAGCCTTTTGTATGGTTTGAAAGTAAATTTGATGTTATATTATTATACTTCTATTGTAAATTTCTCTTTGTTTGACCCCTAATTTTTTTAGTTTTAAGTTTTTTTTATGCTTGAGGTGTAGTCAGTTTGGTGGTAAATACTTTACGGTAGTCCTTGAGTTTCTGAGAAAGAACTTGCATAAACTGGATGCTACACTGATAATAAACATAATTGTCTAAGAATTTTCCTTAGGGTTAGCTCAAAATAGTATTGACGCATTGGTTTGTCATCTGTGTTACCTGGTCATGTTTTTGTTTCTTGCTGTCTTATACTGCAACATTCACCGTCTATTGAATATATACTTAACTATAAAAGTTAACTTCTTGAGTCAAAAGCTTATGTTATCCCACTGCGGCATTTAGCATCTATATCTGTATTTCTCCCGAATGATCTGTCTCATTTTGGCGGGTATAAATAGGAGTTCATTTTCTTTTTTTCTTGCTGAATTATATGAATATTCTATGTCGTTTATTAAATGGATACTGGTATGGTAAATGCCGTTTATACAGTTAACAGTATGTGAGTTCCATTTGATACTGTTTCCAGTTCATTTGCACTCTTAAATGTAATGTACAATTTTTTAGTGACAGTAGTCTTTTACATGGTTAAGAAGTAAATTTGATGTTAGATTGTATGCTTTTACCGTAAATCTCTTTGTTTGACCCTTGATATTAAGTTTTTAAGTTTTTATTTTGCTCGAGGTGTTGGCAATTTGGTGTTAAAACACTTTATGGTATACCTTGAGATTCTGAAAAGAAACTTGCATAGAGACTACACCATCAACAAATATAACCGTTGAAGAAGAATTTTTTAGAATCAGCTCAAAATAATTTGAACACATGGGTTTGTCATCTGTGTTTCTTAGACATGCTTCTGTTTTTGCTATCTTACGCAGGTTGTCAACCAGCTGTAAAGGGCAAATTTTATATCATCTAAATAATTATACGTTGATGGAATGGAACTGTGTTTTCTGAGAAGAAAATCAGGAGTCCTATTATGATTGATGGCCCTCTCTTTAGACTATTGATCAGAGATATTTGTTTAAGGTCAGATTAATATGTACTCAGGTTTCAGAATTTTCTGAATTTTCCATCTTGAATCTTCCTTTCTTTTCTTGACAAATTCTCCTCGACAGTTTTGGAGTTTTTCAACTTTTCCACCTTGAATCACTATTTATTTCCTTGGACAATTTTCCTGTTGTTTACCTTGCTATAAATTGACATAAGTATATATTGATGTACGTTCTTTTGAAGAATTGGAAACTGAAAAAGTCGAACCTAATAACCTATGAAATTAGATACAAATCTGAAGAAACGATTTGACCATGATTCATATGCTGGGTCGAGACAAAATGGCGTGTGAACTTGTTGACCTGGATAAACTAAAGTCAAATGGAAGCAGGAATTAATCACTGTTTTTGATTATTTGGGGGATAAAAAAACATTGTGTAGGGATTTTTCTCACTTAGAAAGAGGAGTATCTTCTTCTAGAGTTGTTTAAAGCACCCGAGTTTGGGAGGTTTGTATAAATGCCAATTGGATATTTATAAAATAATAAAAAAGTTTATGCTTATTTGATTGTACACAGTAGAATTTATTGTTGATACGAAAATTAAATGGTGGTGTCTGGAAGGAGAGAAGCACAAATGAGTTTGGACCAATTTGTTTTATTTGACCATTGTAATTGTTCTGATATGTTGTTTATAGCAAATTGATTGAACAATCCAGTTATTATGACTGTATATTTGAGACGTCTATGTAGCATTTAAGTGGGAAGCATTGGAGTTCATATGTTGTCTTGTTCCCATTGGAGTTCATATGTTGTCTTGTGTACACTGTAAGATATTTCACTTATTTTCGAGGGTAGAATAAGAGTGGATAGTATATATGTGCACATACACCTTGGCCAACTGATACTTCTTTTGCACTGAAGGAAGGGAACGTTATGCATATGTTTGTGCATGTGCCTGTTAGATTTTGGTCATCAATGTTGCCTTTTGGATTGTGCTGGTATTCAAAGGTTTGTGCATATCTTAAGTATTGAGCTTAATTGCTTGTTTTTTGTTTCTTGATTGTTTCTGCTGTGTTGATCTTACTTTGTTACAATAGTATAGATTTCTTATGTCTGAGAGTTAGTATTATATGTTTTTTTACATAGTGGACAATATTACAAATTGCAGAGCTCAGAGTTAAGACAGTGTTATGATATATGGAATTATATATGTTATTTCCCTTGAGGAGTCTAACTGTTTTCTAATGGTTATAGACTTCCCTTTGGATCTATATTACTGTTCTAGTAATACTTTGAAGCTAAATCGGTTATAAATGTCTAATTATAGCTTTGTAGGTGAGCCAAACACATGGGACAATTTTGATTTATGAAATTTCGGTTTGTTGAAAGAGTTATTGTATAACATGTTTTTATATTTGTGTATTTTAGAGAGTTTTCAATATTTTTATTCCTCCCTCCGATCTGTATCATTTTGACGATATAGATAATAGTTTCTTTTTTCTCACGAGTTATATGAATATTCATTGTATATCGTTTATTAAATGGATGTGGGTATGGAAAATCCCTTTGTTTCCAGTCCATTTGCATTCCTAGTAAATGTACAAAATTTTTAGTGACAATAGTCTTTTATATGGTTTAAAAGTAAATTTTATGTTAGATTGTAATACTCTTATTCTAATTTCTCTTTGTTTGACCCCTAAACTATTGAGTTTCTTAACTTTTTGTTAGGCTTGAGGTGTAGGAAGTTTGGTGGTAATTGGTAAATACTTTATTCTAGGCCAAGTGTCACGCCTCGGGCTCGTGAGCCCGTTGGCACAGTGTCAGCTGTGGGACTCACTGCGTGTAGCGCGTTGTTTAGCTAAAATCACCTCCAAAGTCGACTAGCCGATGTTAAGCTTGAGTCTTTAGCTTAGCTATTTAAACACTCAAATTTTCTTATAACCCACCAATGTGGAACTATCTTTTGGCCACCTTACATGTATGACATCCTTGTTGCGACATGACAATTGAAACATCTCAGCATCACTGTCAGAAGACGATGTTGACTCTAGAGGTGGTTCCTATAGGCTCTAGAGGTGGCTCCCATCGTGCTCACGCCGTGTAGCACTTAGCCCCGCAAAACACTTAGGTCTTCCTCCGGTTGGCAAATTCCTTTGATACAATTTGTCACGCCCCGGACACGCGAGCTCGTTGGCGCGGTGTAAGCCATAGGACCTATTGAGTGTAAGCATGTTGTTTGGCTAAAATCACTGCCCAAATCTACTAGCTGATGCTACACTCGAGTCTTTACCTTAGCTATTTGAACAGTCATTCTCTTATAATCCACCAATGTGGGACTATCTTTGGGGTCTCACACCTAGGCCCTTAGTGTGTTTGGCAATCCTTACAAAACCGGGTCAGAATCAAACCTAGCCCAGTTTTGTTCTAAACTAGTTTTTTTGTAAACCAAGAGGGGGTTGGTTTTGTCACGCCCCGCTTCCCAAAATATCGGAAGCGGTACGTGAACAAGTCCGCGACGTATTAGGTTGAGAAGAAATACAAATAAAATAAAATATTTCTCCTCAATCTAATACTGCCGCCAAGTAATAATAATAATAATCACAAATACGCATCCCAACCACAACAAGAAGAATAAATAAATATCCAGAACAGGGAGTACATATCACCAGAATAAAAATAACATCCCAGACTATAAAAGAGTCCACATGTTTGAAACAATACATGTAGCTAAGACTAGAGAATCATAAAATAAATATCAACTGAGTTAAAATGAAAATACTGAAAGACGTCTAAGGTTCATCAAACTACTGAAAACAAAAGGAAACTAAGCTTCAGCTCGATCGACTCCGTCGTCTGGAAGGTTCTCCTGCTGAGAAAATTCCGGCTCAAGCGCATCTCCATACTGAACCTATCCGTCATCTAAATCTGACGTACACTAAGAGAATGGAGTACATCAGCGTGTATAACACACGGCAAGATCCCACAAATAATGGCAGTATAATAATAATGCGAATGAAATGCAAGTAATCAGAAAAATGCGAATAAATTAAGTATAACAATACGGCTAACTATCCATATAAACCCGGGTGAGATTAATATTAAGAAATCTACAAAACGAGACGTAGTACGTCGAGGGAAATAATCCAAACAGGAAAACCCTCATGTATATACCATATGTCTCAGATTATAAATAACTAAATAATAACCCCAAACTATACACGGATGGAACATATAACTGGAAATAAAGCATCGACATGTGCATCTCAGGTGTCCGTACAACCAGGTGCCCTAACTGTCAAATATCTCAACTCGATGTCCGTATCTAGCCATCCTATAACAGGTCACTGGATCATAAGTCTCACAGAGTCGAAGTTCATATCACCGGATAACTGACTGTTCACAAATCCTCTACGTGCATGCCATGCCGCTACACGAATCGGCCAGAGGACTACACGCGAACCGATTCTACCGTCCGACACAAGCAGACTCGTGAATACACAAGTACACTGACTAAAGTGACTACACAAATTCGAACTTTAGCCCTAAAAATCAACCCCAGTGACTACACAAATTCACTGGTGCGAGTCTGGAAGATACATCAACAGCCATATTCGATCACATGAACCAAGACTTTCCCATCCCACGGTCTCAGGTAAATCAAGTCAACGTTGCCGATATATCAAACACGGGTTCACCTCCTAAGCATGGTCAACACACACGTCACTAGGTCATGTTCATGACGAACCAAGTCCCTAAGTCATGAACTACTACGGTTCTAGACATAACAAGACTATGAATAAATGCAATATAAACAGAATATAATAAACGCAACAGGACTAATCAATAAACGATATAAATGCGAGAACACGAGCTATTTATACATGTAATTGATAACTTTAATACTCACTATTCAGATCTTGAAACTTCTCAGCACGGAATAACGTATGCAATTACTCTATGTGTCAGTGTCGTGTATCATAAACAGTAACGTGAATAATTATCAACAACGGTACAATATGAAAATGTGAAATAAGAGGAGTTAACCACATGAAATGACGTAGTTTCAACATAAATTCCCATGAAAATCCTTTAAACTAATTCTCAACATAATTATCCAATATTTCAATTCAAAATATACTTTTCTCTTTAATATTATTTATGAACGATAACTAATTTTTTTCATAAATCAACAAAATCTCTTAAAATATTTCAATTTTTTTTTCTCCTCGATAATCATAACAATTAATTAAAATACTTTTACTCAAAATAAATTTTTTCACCAAATAATTTCTTTAAAAATATTTTCATAATTATAATAAATACTAGAAATATCCTAAAATACATTCTTGCTTTCAAATAGCACGAAATTAATCATAGATCAATTCTAACCTATCCAATCATCACGCTAATTTTATACTATCGAATATTCACCAAATATGTAAATGTTACTTTGCATATGATATTAAATCGCACGAACTAAACCATACATATACGGAATAATTCATAAAATAAATAAATGAGACAACGGCAAGAGGGATCTTGCCTCAGGGATATCGTCGAACGAATCGACGCTGCTCAGCGGCACAACGCCGCCGGTGTTGCCGGAGTTCGATGACGACGACGGGCCGATGGGCGCGAGATGCCGGGCGACGAGGAGGAGAGAGGCGAAGGCGGTCGTGGCCACTCGGGCGGGTGGCGCGGCCTGCTGGAGGGTGAGGCCGAGGCCGAGGCTGAGGGCTGCGCGGTGGGTGATGGCGGCGAGGTCGAAGGTGGGGAGGGGGTGGCGAAAGTGGGATGGTCAGCGATGAGGGTCGAGGCTCGGAGGAGGCGGCGATCGAGGCAAGGGATCTCGAAAGGCAAGGGGCGGAGAAGGCGGGCGGAGAGGAGGCCGAGGGCTGGCTGGGATGATGATGGGCGGGAGGAAAAGGAGGGGTCGGGCGGATGGATGGTGGCGAAGGCAAGGAAAGTCGACATGGCGTGGTGGGGTTTGATCTGAGCACGAAGAGAGAGAGAGAAGAGAGAGAGAGAGAGAGAGAGAGAGGAGAAAGAGATGGGGTGTACCGGGCTTGGTTACGGATTTCAAAAAGCAAAGATATTATATATATAGGTGTAGGTTAGGGTTAAGGTTTAGGCTTGGGTTTAGGCCCAAATACCGCATGAATACCCATATAAAAATATGAGAAAATACCGTTAAAATCAGAAATGAATGTGGAATAATTCTAACAATAAATATCACGTAAATATATTCATTTAATTGCATATGATAGAATACTAAATCTCGTGGTTACCTATATAAATAATAAAAATCAGTAATAATATAAATAATCAAAATACTTATCGATAATATTCACCGAACTCCTTTAATTTATAATTTAAAATTAAAGCGTAAATATAAGACTATATTTAAATCATAAGAATTTTAAAATCGAGGAAAATATAAATACTCTTTAAACAATAATATTATTATTCAAATACCAGGAAAATAATATTTAATATTTTTATATATTAGAAAAATACGTGTCGAAAATTCACGGGTGTTACAGGTTTACAAAAGACCCTTGGTTTACAAAAGAACTAACTTAGAGGCCATTTTTTGTCCTAGAAAAAGTTGGGGCCAATTTTGGTCCCACTTTTGCTATACACTTTTCTTCCCAAAATGAGATTAGGGCTAAACCTAGTCCCATTTTGAGGAGTTGTCAAACAAGCCCGTTTCTGAATAGAAACTAGCATGAACTGGATGCTACACCGTCAATAAATATAAGCGTCGAAAAGGAATTTGTTTTTGGATCAGTTCAAAATAGTTTGAACATTGTCATCCATGTTTCCTGGGCGTGTTTCTGTTTCTTGCTATCTTATAATGCGGCAATTTTCATCTATTGAATGTACAGTGGTTTACAAGTTAAGTTCTTGCGTTAAAGCTTCTGTTATCCCACTGCAGCATTTAGCATCTATATCTTTATTTCTTCCTTCGGATCTATATAACATTTTTATGGATGTATGTATATGTAGGATTTTATTTTGCCGAATTGTATGATTATCCAGTCTAATCATTTATTAAATGGACGCGGGTATGGTAACCGTAGTTGCTTATCACAGTTACTGTATGATAAATGCCACTTCATATCTGTTTCTACTCCATTCACTCTCCTATTAAATGTAATATACAATTTTTTGGTAACAACAGTCTTTTGTTTGATTTAGAAGTAAATTTGATGTTAGATACTATTGTAAATTTCTCTTTGTTTGGCCTCTACTTTGTTAAGTTTCTGAACTTTTTCTTATGTTTGAGTTTCTGATAGGAGCTTGCATAAGCTGTACACCGTCAAAATAGCATGAACACATTTGTTATCATCTGCGTTTCTTAGTCATGTTCCTGTTTCTTGCTATCTTATATTGTGGCATTTCCAGTGTCAGTTCTATTATTATATTTGGTGGCCATCTCTATAGACAATTGATCAAAGATGTCTGTTTAAGGTCAGATTAGTATGTACTCTGGTTTCGGAAGACTTCTCCATCTTGGATCTCCCATTTTGTCTTTACAAATTCTCGCGGGCAGTTTTGGAGTTTTACAACTTTCCCATCTTGATTCGCTTTCTCTTTCCTTGAAAAATTAGCGTGGTCTTTACTAAAGACTATGCTACAAATTGACATAAATGTACATGGATTTATGATCTTTTGAAAATTTGGAAACAGAAAAATCCGAGCCTAAAGACCTATCAACTTAAATACAAATCTGAAGATACAATGATCCATATGCTGGCTTGAGGCGAAATGGCTTGTGAACTGCTTGATCTAGGCAAACTAAACTAAGATGGTGGCAAGAGCTATCCCTTTTTATTGTTTTGGGGAATAAAAAACATGGTTATGTGATTCTCTAGTATTTAGAAAGAGTAGTGTTGTCTTCTAGAGTTGTTAAAGAACTGAGGTGGTTTGAAAAAAATGCCAATCGGATTTTTATAAAATGAGAAAGTTTATGCTTATTTTATTGCTGCATATTATTTATTGTAAAGTTACTATTGATTGTTCAGAAAGGAGAAGACATCAAGTTTTGACCTATTTGTTTGAGTCCATATTATTGTAATTGTTCTGACGTGTCATTCATAGCAAATGGGCTGAACTGACCACTTCTCATGGGTATGTATGTCCAAAAATTTATTTAGAGTTTAAATGCAAAGCATTGGAGTTCATATATCTGTTTACATTGAATGAGATTTTATTTCTTTTTTGGGAGTTCAATAAGAGTGGATAGTATATATGTGCACACCCAACCTGGCTAACTCTGGTGACTGTTGATACTTGTTTTGCACTGAAGGAAGGGAATGTTATGTATCTGTTTGTGCATGTTCGAAATTCTGTTTGTCAGTGCTGCTTTCTGACTTGTGTGTGTTATTTGAAGGTTTGTGCCTATCCGAAGTATTGATCTCATTTGCATCTTGATTGTTTACGCTTATGTTTACAATACATTAAACACATTATTTTAGACTTTGTATATTGAATCGACTTTCAATTGCAGGGCAAAATATTTGAATATTTGTTTGATTTTTTGCTTTTGGTGACCTGCTTATAGCATCCTGTAAAGCCCCAAAACTCCTAGAATTTCTGCACTCCTGTTGTCGATACTCTAGTTGGGAACGGTAATTGTTAATATTCTTCTGTTTTGCTTCGTCTTTCTACAGTTAACTTTTATATTGTTTATTGAGTATTATATTTTTCCCTCAGACAATAAGATGTTTATGGAGTCTATTGAGGAGATGCTCTATAATTGGAGCTGTGAAGTTTAAACTGTGGAGATTTTCTTACACGAATTGACTGAAATGTTTGACGCTACGATGTCTTTTTTTAAAAGGGCTTTCAGTTTCGTTTGATCATCTTTTAAGTAAGTTGCAGGCTTGCAGCTTATGATGTGTTAAATGTTTCATCTTGCTAGTTTTGGTACCTTTTTTCCAATTTTTTTTTTCGATTATACCTCGGGGTGGCAAACAGGTTAGATTGGGTCATAGTTGACCCGACCCATATAAGTGTGACCTGACCCGACCCGTTTAATAAACGGGTCAATGCTACCCGACCCATTTATTAAACGGGTTACCTGACCTGACCCATATAACCCAAATGACCCGTATAACCTGTATTGAGGCTAGTTAGCTTATTAACCCATCTTTGTTTCAGGGACTTGTTAACGACATAATAGAAGAGTTACTATATATGTTCGCTTTTGTTAATGTAATGGGGTTTCTTTACTTGTGAGATTGGGTGCAGGTGATTATCGTATTTTGTTTCCTAATTTGAAGTGTTATTTATTTAGTTTTTGCAGAAAAGAAAAGGATTAAAGGGCATGGAGAGCATGGACAGCGATTCAGAGTAATGGAATGGATTCATACACATGTATTTATTATGGCTGAGATTTAAATGATTTAAGGGGCTTACACATATTAACCAAACAATTAGGAACCTAATACCAATTCCAGTGATTTAAGGGACTAATTTGAAAATATTAGTCGGAATGGAACTCCGCCTCTCTTACACCTCTCAAATAAACAAAACAAATAAATTAAGCGACTATGGAAATCGTTCAAGCAACGACAGTGGCGGCGCTCACGTCTTCTTCCTCCATCGGCCTCGGCTTCCTCCCTTTGACCTCTACGACGGGCGAAGGAGGAGCAGGAGAAGCCAAAACGTCATGCTTTCGCCTGCGCGTGCTCTTCGTTGGGCTCGAAAATCCCAGCAAGATTTACCAAGGGACTCGCCACAAGATTTACTAATAGAAATCACCGCTCGCCGCTTGCAGCCGCCGCTCGCCGTCGATCGCCGCTTGACCTCTGTGAGGATTGTGTTGGAAACATGATATACAACGAGGCGGAATATGCATATCATGATTATTAATCAAAATTAATCAGAATTAGAAGAATACCTGAAACGCTTTCCGAATTTCTTCAATAATCTATCCCAAGATCAATCTGAAACAGCTTCCTCAAGAGAAAAAGCCTCCAATTGAAATCCACCCGTCACCGAAGAGGAGCGATCATGAGAGAGATTCTCAAATTTCTATTTCTATTATATTCTTCATATTATCTTCATAAGATTTTCTGTATATTTTCTCTCTTTTTTGTAAGGTTACATATGAACCCTATATATAGGATTAGACTAGCCTTAGAGATTTTAATTTTAAACAATTCATAATTGTTCAAACTCTATCCATAACAATTAAAGATAGAATAGAATTATTCAAAAATTTTATCTATAACAATTAATGATAGAATAGAATTGTATTGCATGTATACCTCTTCTAATGATATTAGTGAGACCAATTGGGTCCCATATCGAGAACCAATTATTAATCAAATTAATAATTTTAATTTAACAATCAAATCCCTATCCCACCAACCTGCTCATAAAAGCTCTTTCATAATATGGGATTAATTATTCATAAATAATATCTTACATTCAGTCCTCTCGGTATCATTTATTTTAGGCAACTCTTTTGAGCAGACAATTCACCTATTTGCTCATGCCTAAATTGCAATTCTAATGACATAAATAAAAATCATTTTGAAAACATCAAAATATTTTATTTTTATAAGAAAATAAATTTTGACCCGTTAGCAAATAATTCACCTAAGGTTTCATGAGTTATAACTCATGATTTTTGGGTATTTTTATTCGCTTTGACCCGTTAGCAAATAATTTTATAGAGGCTAAAATTTAGGATTTCATGAGCTATGACCCATGATTTTTGGCCATTTTAGTCATTTGGACCGGTTGGCATATAATTTTATGGAGGCCAAAATTCACGATTTCATGAGCTATAACCCATGATTTTTGGCCATTTTAGTCATTTGGACCGGTTGGCATATAATTTTATGGAGGCCAAAATTCACGATTTCATGAGCTATAACCCATGATTTTTGGCCATTTTAGTCATTTCGACCCATTAGCAAATAATTTTATGGATTCAAAATTCATAATTTTGTGAGCTATAACATATAATTTTTTTACCATTTTAGTCATTTGGACCGGTTGGCATATAATTTTATGGAGGCCAAAATTCATGATTTCATGAGCTATAACCCATGATTTTTGGCCATTTTAGTCATTTCGACCCATTAGCAAATAATTTTATGGAGGCCAAAATTCACGATTTCATGAGCTATAACCCATGATTTTTGGCCATTTTAGTCATTTGGACCGGTTGGCATATAATTTTATGGAGGCCAAAATTCATGATTTCATGAGCTATAACCCATGATTTTTGGCCATTTTAGTCATTTGGACCGGTTGGCATATAATTTTATGGAGGCCAAAATTCATGATTTCATGAGCTATAACCCACGATTATGGGCCATTTTAGTCATTTCGACCCAGAAGAAAGTAATTCCGTGAAGGAAAAAATTCTCGATTTCGTAAGCTATAACTTATGATTTTTTTGCCATTTTTAGTATTTGGACTTGTTGGCAAATAATTTTATGGATTCAAAAATTCATAATTTTGTGAGCTATAACATATAATTTTTTTTTTACCATTTTTAGTCATTTGGACCAGTTGGCATATAATTTTATGGAGGCCAAAATTCACGATTTCATGAGCTATAACCCATGATTTTTGGTCATCTCGATCCATTGGAAAATAATTCAGTGCAAGCCAAAAATCACGACTTTGTGAGCTGTAACCTACGATTTTATAGCTAGTTTTAGTCATTTCGACCCGTTGGCAAATAGTTTCGTAGACACTAAAATTTATAATTTCATGAGCTATAACCTATAATTTTTGATCATTTTTAGTCATTTCGACCCATTAGCAAATAATTCTGTGGAGGCCAAAAATCATGACTTTGTGCGCTATAACCTACGATTTTATACTATTTTTAATCATTTCGACTTGTTAGCAAATAATTTTATAGAGGCTAAAATTTAGGATTTCATGAGCTATGACCCATGAGTTTTTGCCCATTTTTAGTCATTTTGAAATGCTGGCAAATATTTCTCTGGAAGTCAAATCACGATATCCTGATCTATAACCCATGATTTTTGGCCATTTATAGTAGTTTTGACCGTTGACAAATAATTTTGTGGAGGCCAAAGTTCACCACTTCGTGAGCTATTACCCAGGACTTTTGGCCATTTTTAATTGTTTTAACCCATTGGCGAATAATTTTATGGATTCTAAATTTCAGAATTTTGTGAGCTATAACTTATAATTTTTCGCCATTTTTAGTCATTTTGAACAGTTGGCAAATAATTTTGTAGCGATCAAAATTCATGTTTTTGTGAGCAATAACCCAGGACTTTTGGCCATTATTAGCTGTTTTGACCCTATGGCAAATAATTTTGTGGAGGCTAAAATTCACAATTTTGTGAGTTATAACCCGTGATTTTTTTCTTATTTTAGTCATTTGGACCAGTAGGTAAATAATTTGGCAGATGCCAAAATTTATGATCTTGTGAGCTATAAACATGATTTTTGGCCATTTTTAGTAGTTTCGACCTGTTGGCAATTAGTTTCATGGAGGCCAAAATTCAATACTTTGTGAGCTATAACCCACTAAATTTGGCCATTTTTGTTATCTTGAACCATTGGCAAATAATTCCGTCGGGGCCAAAAATCACGATTATCTAAGCTATAACCTATTATTTTGTGGCCATTTTTATCAATTCGATCTGCTTGCAAATAAATTTGTAGAGGCTAAAATTAATGATTTCATGAGCTATAATCCACAATTATTAGCTATTTTTAGTCATTTCGAGCCGCTATAACCCTCGATATTTGGCCTTTTTTTAGTTGTTTTGACCTGCTAGCAACTAATTTCACGAAGGCTAAAATTCATAATTTTGTGAGCTGGAACCAAAATTTTAAGCCATTTTTAGTTGTTTCAACCTATTGGCAAATAGTTTTGCAGAGGGCAAAATGCATGATTTTATGAGCTATAACCCAGGATTTTTGAACATTTTTAGTCATTTCGACACATTGGCAAATAGTTCCATAGAGATTGAAATACATGATTTCATGATCTATAACCCATATTTTTTGTGCATTTTAAGTTGTTTCGGCCCATTTCGACCCATTGACAAATAATTCCGCGAGGGCCACAAATCATGATTTTGTGAGCTATAACCTATGATTTTATAGCCATTTTTAGTCAATTTAACCCTTTGGCAAATGATTTTGTAGACGGTGAAATTCATAATTTCGTAAGGTATCACTAATGATTTAGCCATTTTTAGTTATTTCAACCCATTGACAATTAATTTTGGGGAGACCAAAATTCATGATTTCATGAGTTATAACCCATGATTTTTGGCCATTTTTTTTCTAGCTTAGACCCGTTGGCAAATAATTTTATAGTAGGTAAATTCATGATTTCATGACCTATGGCATATGACTTTTGGCCATTTTTAGTTGTTTGGACCATTTGCAAATAGTTTTGTGGATGCCAAAATTCATGATTTTGTGAGATATAACCCAGGAGTTTTTGCCATTTTTAGTCTTTTGGACCAGTCAACAAATAGCTTTTGGGAGACCAAAATTCATGATTTCATGAACTATAACCCATGATATTTATCCATTTTTAGTTATTTTGACCTATTCGCAAATAAATTCGTGGTAGCCAAAATACTAGATTTCATGAGCTAAAGCTCATGATTTTTGGGCTTTTTTAGTCATTTCGGCCCGGTGGCAAATAATTCCGCACAGACTAAAAATCACACTTTTGTGAGCTATAACCCACAATTTTATGGCAATTTTTAATAATTTTGACCTATTGGCAAATAATTGTTTAGAGTCTTAAATTCATGATTTCATAAGCTATAACCCATGATTTTTGGTCATTTTTAGTCATTTCAACCCGTAGACAAATAATTTCACGGATGCGAAGTTTCTCAATTTTATAATTTATAACCCACTAATTTTTACCATTTTTAGTTGTTTCAACCCGTTGTCAAATATTTTGGAGGCTAAAATTCATGATTTCGTGAGCTATAACCCATGATTTTGGCCATTTTTGGCCGTCTGGACCCATTGGCAAATAATTATGTGGAGGTCAAAATGCATAATTTCATGAGCTATAACCCACGATTTTTGGCATTTTTAATTAGGGTTAGGATAATTATGCGGAAGCTAAAAATTGTATTTTGTGAGCTATAACCTAAAGGTTTTTGACCATTTTTAGTCAATTCGACCAGTTGGTAAATAATTATGTAGAGGCTAAAATTCATGATTTTATGAGCTATGAGCTATGACCTATGATTTTATGGCCATTTTTAGTCATTTCGAGCCATTAGCAAATAATTTTTTAGAGGCTAAAATTCATAATTTCATGGACTATAACCCACGATTTTTTGCCATTTTCAGTCATTTCGATGCGGTGGGAAATAATTTTGTTGAGGCTAAAATTCACAATTTTGTGAATTATAACCCATGATTTTTAGTCATTTTTAATTGGTTTGGCTTTTTGGCAAATAATTTCGGGAACGCCAAAATTCATAATTTCATGAACTATAACCCATAATTTTTTATCACTTTTAGCCGTTTCGAAAGATTGGCAAATAATTTCATAGAGGTCAAAATTTACGATTATGTGAGCTATAGCCCATAATTTTTTGGCTATTTTTAGTTATTTTGACCATCGACAAATAATTTTGGGGAGGCCAATTCACGATTTGTGAGCTATAACCCACGATTTTTTTTATCATGTTTAGCCATTTTGACTAGTTGGCAAATAATTTTGCGGGTGCCAAAATTTACTATTTCGTGAGCTATAACCTAGGGATTTTGGCCATTTTTTATCATTTCAAATAGTTGGCGTGTAATTTAACCGTGGTAAAAATTATCAATTTTGTGAGCTATAACCCAGGATATTGTGACCCATAGACAAATAATTTTGTGGAGGCAAAAATTTATGATTTCATGAGCTATAACTAATAATTTGTTTTACCATTTTTAGTCATCTGGACTAGTTGGAAAATTATTTTGCGAAAGTCAAAATTCACAATTTCATAAGCTATGACCCAAGATTACTAGCAATTTTAATTCATTTTGACCGGTTGGCAAATAATTTTGTGGATACAAAATTCACGATTTCGTGAGCTATAATCCATGGTTTTTTTTCTATTTTTATTCTTTTGGACCAATTGGCAAATAATTTTGTGATGGTCAAAATTCACGATTTCATGAGCTATAACTCACGAGTTTTGGCAAATTTTAGTCATTTTGACCCATTGGTAAATAATTCTATGGAGGTCGAAATGCACAATTTCATGCATGATAACCCATAATTTTTGGGCTATTTTAGTCATTTCGACCCGTGGATATGACAAATAATTCCGCAGAGGCTAGGAGACATGATTTTTTGAGCTATAACCTACAATTTTATGGCCATTTTTAGTCGTTTCAACCCGTTGGCAAATAATTTTGTAGAGGTCTAAATTCATGATTTCATGAGCAATAATCCATGAAATATGGCCATTTTTAGTTATTTTGACCTATTGGGAAATAATTTAGTGGAGGTCAAAAATCACGATTTCGTGAGATATAATCCATGGTTTATTAACATATTTAGTCATTTGGACTAGTTGGCAAATAATTTTGTAGAGGCCAAAATTCATGATTTCAAGAGCTATAATCCACGATTATTTTGTCATTTTTAGTCACTTCAACCCGTCGGTAAATAATTCCTTGGAGATAAAAAAACATAATTTTGTGAGCTATAGCCCATAATTTTTCGGCATTGTTAGTCATTTCAACCAATTGGCAAATAACTTCACAGAGGTAAATAATGATGATTTTGTGAGCTATAACCTAAGATTTTATGGTCATATTTAGTCAATTCAACCCATTGGCAAAAAATTCATGATTTCATGAGCTATATACCATGATTTTGGCCAGTTTAGTCTTTTCAACCTATCGGCAAATAATTTCGTGGAGGCCAAATTATACTATTTTATGATTTTTTTATGAGTAAAAAAAATTGCGCAGAGGCTAAAAATCACGACTTTTTGAATATAACCTACAATTTTATGGTCATTTTAAGTCATTTTGACTAGTTGTCAAATAATTTTGTAGAGGCCAAAAGTCACAATTTCGTGAGCAATAATAACCCACGACTTTTAGCTATTTTTAATTATTTTGATCCATTGGCAAATAATTTTGTGAAAGCCAAGATTCACGGTTTCGTGAGCTCTAACTCATAATTTTTTGCCATTATTAATCATTTTGAGCGTTGATAAGTGTGCAGGCCAAAATTCACGATTTCATGAGCTAAAACTCATGATATGTGCTAGTTTTAGACCATTTGATGATATTTTAAATAATTTTGTCAAGGCCAAAATTCACGATTTCATGAGCTATAACTCACGAGTTTTGGCAAATTTTAGTCATTTTGACCCATTGGCAAATCATTCTATGGAGGTCGAAATGCACAATTTCATGCATGATAACCCATAATTTTGGGCTATTTTAGTCATTTCAACCCATTGGCAAAAATTCATGATTTCATGAGCAATAATCCATGAGCTATAACCCATGATTTTTGGCCATTTTAGTCGTTTTGACCATATGGAAAATAATTTTTTGAGCTATAACCTACAATTTTATGGCCATTTTTAGTCGTTTCAACCCGTTGGCAAATAATTTTGTAGAGGTCTAAATTCATGATTTCATGAGCAATAATCCATGAAATATGGCCATTTTTAGTTATTTTGACCTATTGGGAAATAATTTAGTGGAGGTCAAAAATCACGATTTCGTGAGATATAATCCATGGTTTATTAACATATTTAGTCATTTGGACTAGTTGGCAAATTATTTTGCAGTGTCCAACATTCATGATTTCAAGAGCTATAATCCACGATTATTTTGTCATTTTTAGTCACTTCAACCCGTCGGTAAATAATTCCTTGGAGATAAAAAAACATAATTTTGTGAGCTATAGCCCATAATTTTTCGGCATTGTTAGTCATTTCAACCAATTGGCAAATAACTTCACAGAGGTAAATAATGATGATTTTGTGAGCTATAACCTAAGATTTTATGGTCATATTTAGTCAATTCAACCCATTGGCAAAAAATTCATGATTTCATGAGCTATATACCATGATTTTGGCCAGTTTAGTCTTTTCAACCTATCGGCAAATAATTTCGTGGAGGCCAAATTATACTATTTTATGATTTTTTATGAGTAAAAAAAATTGCGCAGAGGCTAAAAATCACGACTTTTTGAATATAACCTACAATTTTATGGTCATTTTAAGTCATTTTGACTAGTTGTCAAATAATTTTGTAGAGGCCAAAAGTCACAATTTCGTGAGCAATAATAACCCACGACTTTTAGCTATTTTTAATTATTTTGATCCATTGGCAAATAATTTTGTGAAAGCCAAGATTCACGGTTTCGTGAGCTCTAACTCATAATTTTTTGCCATTATTAATCATTTTGAGCGTTGATAAGTGTGCAGGCCAAAATTCACGATTTCATGAGCTAAAACTCATGATATGTGCTAGTTTTTAGACCATTTGACTGATATTTTAAATAATTTTGTCAAGGCCAAAATTCCTGATTTCATGACCTATAATTCTAGAGTTTTTGGCATTTTTTGTCATTTTGACCCATTGGCAAATCATTTCATAGTGACCAAAAAACACGATTTGATGAGCTATATAATCCACGATTTTTTTATATTTTTAGCCATTTCGACACGTTGGCAAATAATTTTGTGAAGACCAAAAAGCATGATTTCATGAGTTATAACCCATGATTTTCATCAATTTTAAGATGTTTTGACCCATTGGCAAATAATTTTGCAAAGGCCAAAATTCACGATTTTTTGTCAAAAAACACACAAAATTTGGCCATTTTTAGTCGTTTTGACCATATGGAAAATAATTTTGTGGATGCCAAAATTCAATAATCCATGAGCTATAACCCATAATGTTTTGGTATTTTTAGTCATTTCCAGACGTCGGCAAATAATTCCACAACGACCAAAAATCACGATTTCATCATCTACAACCCACAATTGCATAGTCTAAAATTCACAATTTCTTGAGCTATAATCCATGATTTTTGGTCACTTTTAGTCATTTTAACCCATTAGAAAATAATTCCATGGAGGACAAAAAATACGGCTTCGTGAGTTTTAACCTATGTTTTTTTTGGTATTTTTAGTCATTTTGACCCATTGATAAATAATTGTGTGAGGTAAAAAAATCACGATTTTGTGAGCTATAACCTAATCTTTTATGGCCCATTTTAGTTAAATCCACCCATTGGCAAAATAATTTGTAGAGGTTAAAATTCATGATTTCATGAGCTATAGCCAATGATTTTTTGTAATTTTTAGTCACTTGGACCTGTTGGCAAATAATTCTACAGTGGCTAAAATTAAAGATTTCGTGAGCTATTACCCATGATTTTGCGCCATTTTTAGTTGTTCTGACCCTTTGGTAATTAATTTTGTGTATTCCAAAATTCACAATTTTGTGATCCATGACCCACAAATTTTTTTATTTTTAGTCTTTTGGACCAGTTAGCTAATAATTTTGTGGAATTCAAAAATACAGGATTTATGAGTTATAATCCATTATTTTTAGCCATTTTTAGTCGCTTTGACTTGTTGGAAAATAATTTCGCGGAGGCTAAAAATTACTATTTTGTGAGTTATAGCCTACGATTTTGTCACCATTTTTAGTCATTTCAACCCATTGGCAAATAATTTTGTAGAGGCCAAAATTCATAATTTCATGAGCTATAATCCATGATTTTTGGCCATTTTAGTCATTTTGACCCATTGGTAAATAATTTTGTGGATGCCAAAATTCACGATTTCATGAGCTATAATCCATGATTTTTGGCCTTTTTTAGTTGTTTCAACCTACTAACCGCTAATTTTACGAAGGCCAGAATTCACAATTTCAAGAGCTATAATCCAATATTTTAAGCCATTGTTAGTTGTTTTGATCTACTGATAAATAGTTCTACACAGGACAAAATGCACGATTTTGTGGGCTATAACCCACGATTTTTGACCACTTTAGTAATTTTAACCTATTAGCAAATAATTTTATGGAGACCAAATTTCATGATTTCGTGAGCTATTACCCATGATTTTCGCCATTTTTAGTTGTTCGACCCTTTGGTAATTAATTTTGTGTATTCCAAAATTCACAATTTTGTGATCCATGACCCACAAATTTTTTATTTTTAGTCTTTTGGACCAGTTAGCTAATAATTTTGTGGAATTCAAAAATACAGGATTTATGAGTTATAATCCATAATTTCTAGTGTTTATAATTTTTTCAATCCATTGGCAAATAATTCGTGGAGGTCAAAATACATGATTTCATGAGCTATAATCCATAATTTTTCACAGTTTAGTCATTTCAACATTGGCAAATAATTCTCTGATGGCTAAAATTAAAGATTTCGTGAGCTATAACCTTAGATTTTATAGCTATTTTTAGTCAATTCGATCCGTTGGCAAATTATTTCAACATTGGCCAATTGTAGTGGCTAAATTCATGATTTCATGAGCTATATCCCACAATTTTAGCCATTTTAGTCAATTTAACCTATTGGCAAATTATTTTGTAGAGGATAAATTTCATAATTTCAAGAGCTATATAACCCATGATTTTTGGCCTTTTTAGTTGTTTTGACCCATTGGTAAATAATTTTGTAGAGGCCAAAATCACGATTTTGTGAGGTATAACCCATGATTTATTATCATTTTTAGTCATTTGGATCAGTTGGTAAATAATTTCTGAGGCTAAAATTTATGATCTCTGAGCTATAATCCATAATTTCTAGTTTGTTTATAATTTTTTCAATCCATTGGCAAATAATTCGTGGAGGTCAAAATACATGATTTCATGAGCTATAATCCATAATTTTTCACAGTTTAGTCATTTCAACATTGGCAAATAATTTTGTGGAGGCTAAATTCATGATTTTGTGAGCTATAACCTTAGATTTTATAGCTATTTTTAGTCAATTCGATCCGTTGGCAAATTATTTCAACATTGGCCAATTGTAGTGGCTAAATTCATGATTTCATGAGCTATATCCCACAATTTTAGCCATTTTAGTCAATTTAACCTATTGGCAAATTATTTTGTAGAGGATAAATTTCATAATTTCAAGAGCTATATAACCCATGATTTTAGTCATTTTTAGTTGTTTCGACCTATTAGCAAATAATTTTGTGGAGGCTAAAATTCATGATTTCGTGAGCAATAACCCATGAAATTTAGCCATTTTACAAGTTTCAACCCATTGGCGAATAATTTCATGGAGACAAATATTCAATACTTCATGAGCTATAACCCATGATTTTAGTCATTTTAGTTGTTTCGACCTATTAGCAAATAATTTTGCGCAGGACAAAATACATGATTTTGTGAGCAATAATCCACGATTTTTTTCCATTGTTAGTTATTTTGACCCATTGGTAAATAATTTTGTAGAGGCCAAAAATCACGATTTTGTGAGGTATAACCCATGATTTATTATCATTTTTAGTCATTTGGATCAGTTGGTAAATAATTTACAGAGGCTAAAATTTATGATCTCCTGAGCTATAATCCATAATTTCTAGCTGTTTATAATTTTTTCAATCCATTGGCAAATAATTCTGTGGAGGTCAAAATACATGATTTCATGAGCTGTAATCCATAATTTTTCACAGTTTTAGTCATTTCAACATTGGCAAATAACTCCGCGGAGGCTAAAAATCATGATTTTTTGAGCTATAACCTTAGATTTTATAGCTATTTTTAGTCAATTCGATCCGTTGGCAAATTATTTCAACATTGGCCAATTGTAGTGGCTAAATTCATGATTTCATGAGCTATATCCCACAATTTTTAGCCATTTTAGTCAATTTAACCTATTGGCAAATTATTTTGTAGAGGATAAATTTCATAATTTCAAGAGCTATATAACCCATGATTTTTAGCCTTTTTAGTTATTTTGACCCATTGGTAAATAATTTTGTAGAGGCCAAAATCACGATTTTGTGAGGTATAACCCATGATTTATTATCATTTTTAGTCATTTGGATCAGTTGGTAAATAATTTCATGGAGGCTAAAATTTATGATCTCTGAGCTATAATCCATAATTTCTAGTTTGTTTATAATTTTTTCAATCCATTGGCAAATAATTCGTGGAGGTCAAAATACATGATTTCATGAGCTATAATCCATAATTTTTCACAGTTTAGTCATTTCAACATTGGCAAATAATTTTGTGGAGGCTAAAATTATGATTTTTTGAGCTATAACCTTAGATTTTATAGCTATTTTTAGTCAATTCGATCCGTTGGCAAATTATTTCAACATTGGCCAATTGTAGTGGCTAAATTCATGATTTCATGAGCTATATCCCACAATTTTTAGCCATTTTTAGTCAATTTAACCTATTGGCAAATTATTTTGTAGAGGATAAATTTCATAATTTCAAGAGCTATATAACCCATGATTTTAGTCATTTTTAGTTGTTTCGACCTATTAGCAAATAATTTTGTGGAGGCTAAAATTCATGATTTCGTGAGCAATAACCCATGAAATTTAGCCATTTTTACAAGTTTCAACCCATTGGCGAATAATTTCATGGAGACAAATATTCAATACTTCATGAGCTATAACCCATAATTTTTTGCATTTTCAATCTTTTGGACCCATTGGCAAATAATTTTATGGAGACCAAATTTCATGATTTCAGGAGCTATAACCTATGATTTTGGCTATTTTTAGTGTCGACCCATTGGCAAATAATTTTATGGAGACCAAATTTCATGATTTCGTGAGCAATAATCCACGATTTTTTCCATTGTTAGTTATTTTGACCCATTGGTAAATAATTTTGTAGAGGCCAAAATCACGATTTTGTGAGGTATAACCCATGATTTATTATCATTTTTAGTCATTTGGATCAGTTGGTAAATAATTTTGTAGAGGCCAAAATTCATGATTTCATGAGCTATAATCCATGATTTTGGCTATTTTTAGTCAATTTAACCTATTGGCAAATTATTTCAACATTGGCAAATAATTCGTGGAGGTCAAAATACATGATTTCATGAGCTATAATCCATAATTTTTCACAGTTTAGTCATTTCAACATTGGCAAATAATTTTGTAGAGGCCAAAATCACGATTTTGTGAGCTATAACCTTAGATTTTATAGCTATTTTTAGTCAATTCGATCCGTTGGCAAATTATTTCAACATTGGCCAATTGTAGTGGCTAAATTCATGATTTCATGAGCTATATCCCACAATTTTTAGCCATTTTAGTCAATTTAACCTATTGGCAAATTATTTTGTAGAGGATAAATTTCATAATTTCAAGAGCTATATAACCCATGATTTTAGTCATTTTAGTTGTTTCGACCTATTAGCAAATAATTTTGTGGAGGCTAAAATTCATGATTTCGTGAGCAATAACCCATGAAATTTAGCCATTTTTACAAGTTTCAACCCATTGGCGAATAATTTCATGGAGACAAATATTCAATACTTCATGAGCTATAACCCATAATTTTTTGCATTTTCAATCTTTTGGACCCATTGGCAAATAATTTTATGGAGACCAAATTTCATGATTTCAGGAGCTATAACCTATGATTTTGGCTATTTTTAGTGTCGACCCATTGGCAAATAAGTCCGTACAGAGCAAAATACATGATTTCGTGAGTTCTAACCCACAATGTTTTTGACTTTTTTAGTCATTTCAACCCATTGATATGACAAATAATTCCCCACTGGCCAAAATCATGACTTCTTGAGCTATACCCTACAATTTTATAGCCATTTTTAGTCGTTTCGACCAGTTGGCATATAATTTTGTAGCGGCCAAAATTTCACGATTTCGTGACAAATAACACATTATTATTGGCCATTTTTAGTCATTTCAAACACTGACAAGTAATTTCATGGAGGCAAAAATTTCCGATTTCGTGAGCTATAAACTATGATTTTTGGCATTTTTTGTTGTTTCAACCTGCTGGCAGCTAATTTTACAAATGCCAAAATTCACAATTTTGTGAGCTGTAACCCATGATTTTAATGCATATTTAGTTATTTCGACCTTTTGGCAGATAATTTTGTGCAGGACAAAATACACGAATTTATGAGCTATAACCCATAAATTTTTTTTGCCATTTTTAGTCGCTTCGACTCATTAGCAAATTATTTCAACATTGGCCAATTGTAGTGGCTAAATTCATGATTTCGTGAGCTATAACCCATAAATTTTTTGCCATTTTAGTCATTTCGCCCCATTGGTAAATAAATTTTTAGAGGCCAAAATCCAATATTTCATGAGCTATAATCCACGATTATTGGCCATTTTTAGTCATTTTGACTGGTTTGCATGTAATTTCGTGGAGGCAAAATTTCTAGTTTCATGAGCTATATAACCCATGATTTTTAGCCTTTTTTAGTTATTTTGACCTACTAGCTGCTAAATTCATGAAGGCCAGAATCATAATTTCATGAGCTATAACTCAAGATTTTAAGCCATTTTTAGTTGTTTCGATCTATTGACAAGTAATTTTGCACAGGACAAAATGCGTGAATTTGTGAGCTATAACCCATGATTTTTGGCCATTTTTGGTTATTTTGACCTATTGGCAAATAATGTTGCACAGGACATAATGCACGATTTTGTGAGCAATAATCCACGATTTTTTGTCATTTTTAGTTATTTTGGTCCATTGGTAAATAATTTTGTAGAGGTCAAAATCACGATTTTGTGAGTCAGAACCCATGATTTTAGTCATTTCAAACACCGACAAGTAATTTCATGGAGGCTAAATTCATGATTTCATGAGTTAAAACCCACAATTTTATGGCCATTTTAGTCACTTCAACTCGTTAGCAAATAATTCCATGGAGGTCAAAATGCACGATTTTATGAGCTATAACCCATGATTTTTCATATTTTTAGTCATTTCAACCCATTGGCAAATAACTACGCGTAGGCCAAAAATCACGTTTTTGTGAGCTATAACCTTAGATTTTGTGACCATTTTCAGTCAATTCGACCCATTGGTAAATAATTTTACACTGGCTAAATTCATGATTTCTTAAGCTATATCTCGTAATTTTTGGCTATTTTTAGTCTTTTCAACCCGTTGACAAATAATTCCATGGATGTGAAAATACACGATTTCATGAGTTAAAACCCACGATTTTTAGGCTTTTTAATCATTTTGACCCATTTATATGACAAATAATACCACGGAGGCCAAAAATCATGATTTTTTGAGATATAACCTATAGTGTTACGGCCATTTTTAGTCATATTGATTGGTTGGCATATAATTTTCTAGAGGCCAAAATTCATAATTTTGTGAGATTTTAGGCCATTTTTAGTCATTTTCACCCACTAGCAAATAAATTTGTTGGAGCCAAAATTCACGATTTTGTGAGCTGTAACCCATGATTTTTTATCATTTTTAGTCATTTTAAATAGTTGGCAAATAATTTTGTGGAGGCTAAAATTTACTTTTGTGTGAGCTATAACCCATGATTTTGCCCATTTTTAGTCATTTTGACCAATTTTTAAAATAATTTTGTAGAGGCCAAAATTTAGGATTTCATGATCTATAAACCTCGATTTTCTAGCATTTTTTCTCATTTCGACCTGTAGGCAAATAATTGCGTAGTGCCCAAAATACACGATTTTATGAGCTATAATCCATGATTTGTTTTGGTATTTTTAGTCATTTTGACATGTTTACAAATAATTCCACGAACACTTTGTGAAGGAAAAAATTCAGGATTTTATGAGCAATAACACATGATTTGTTATCTATTTGTTAGTTATTTTGACCCACAGGAAATTAATTTCATGGAGGCTAAAATTTATGATTTTGTGATCCATAACCTATGATTTTATGGCCAATTTTTGTCAATTCGACATGTTGGAAAATAATATTATACATGCTAAAATTCCTAATTTCATGAGCTATAACCCACGATTTTAGCCATTTTTAGTTGTTTCGACCCATTAGCAAATAATTTTGCGGAGGCCAAAATTCACAATTTCGTGAGCTATAATCCATGATTTTTGGCCATTGTTACAAATTTCAACCCATTGGCGAATAATTTTATGAAGACCAAAATTCACTACTTCATGAGCTATAACCCATGGCTTTTGACCAGTTTTAGCTGTTTTGACCACTTGCAAATAATTTAGTGGATACTGAAATTCAAGATTTCGTGGGCTAAACCCACGAATTTTTTGCCATTTTCAGTTTTTTGGACCAATTGCCAAATAATTTTCTGAAGGCCAAAATTCATGATTTAATGAGTTATAACTCACGATTTTTAGACATTTTTAGTCGTTTTGACCTGTTGGCCAATAAGTTTGTGGAGGCCAAAATACACGATTTCGTGCGTTATAACCCACAAAATATTGCTTTTTTAGTCATTTTGACCCGTTGACATGACAAATAATTTTCCTGAGGCCAAAAATCACAACTTTTTGAGCTATAAGCTATAATTTTTTGGCCATTTTTAGTCTTTATGACCCATTGGCAAATAATTTTGTAGAGGCCAAAATTTAAAATTTCATGAGCAATAACACACGATTAGTGGCTATTTTTAGTCATTTCTACCCGTGTGCAAGTAATTTCGTGCAGGTAAAAAATTTTGATTTTATGTGCTATAACCCATGATTTTCGTGACCTAGAACCCACAATTTTAAAGCATTGTAGCTATTTCGACCTTTTGGTAGATAATTTTGCAAGACCAAATGCATGATTTTATGAGCTATAACCCATAAATTTTGGCCATTTTAGTCATTTTGACCCGTTGACATGACAAATAATTTTGTAGAGGCCAAAATTCATAATTTCATGGAGGCTAAAAATTACGATTTTGTGAGTAATAACCTACGATGTTATGGCCATTTTTAGTCATTTCACCCCGTTAGTAAATAATTTTTTAGGGACCTAAATTTAGTATTTCAAGAGCTATAATACACAATTATTAACCATTATTAGTCATTTTGACTTGCTTGCAAGTAATTTTATGAAGGCAAAAATTTTCGATTTTGTGAGCTATAACCAAAGATTTTTGGCCTTTTTAGTTGCTTCGACCTGCTGGCCTCTAATTTTACGAAGCATAGAATTCACAATTTCATGAGCTAACCCAAGATTTTAAGCCATTTTAAGTTGTTTTGATCTATTGATAAATAGTTTTGCATAGGATAAAATGCACGATTTCATGGCTATAACCCACGATTTTTGGCCATTTTTGGTTATTTCAACCTGTTGGCAAATAATTTTGCACAGGACAAAGTTCATGATTTCGTGAGCAATAATCCATGATTTTTTGCCGTTTTTAGTTGTTTTGACCCATTGAAATATAATTTTGTGGAGGCCAAAAATCACGATTTCGCGAGCTATAACCCATGATTTTTTATCATTTTTTATCATTTGGATCTGTTGGTAAATAATTTTGCCTATACGAAAGTTCAAGATCTCATGAGCTATATAACCCATGATTTTTGACTATTTTTAGTTGTTTCAACCTGTTAGCAAATATTTTCATGAAGGTCAAAATACACGATTTCATGAGCTATAACTTATGATTTTTCACATTTTTAGTCGTTTCAACCCATTGGCAAATAACTCTATAGAGGCCATAAATCACGATTTTGTGAGCTATAACCTAAGATTTTTTGGCCATTTTTAGTCAATTCGACCGGTTGGCAAATAAGTTTATAGTGGCTAAATTCATGATTTCATGAGCTATATCCCATGATTTTTGGTTATTTTTACTCTTTTCGACCCGTTGGCAATTCTATGGATGTGAAAATACACGATTTTATGAGTTATAACCCACGATTTTTAGCCTTTTTTATCATTTCGACCCATTGACGTGACAAATAATTCCGTGGAGGTAAAAAATCATGAATTTTTGAGCTATTACCTAGAATGTTATGGCCATTTTGTGTCATTTCGACCCATTGGCAAATAATTTTGTAGAGGCTAAAATTCACGATTTCGTGAGATTTTAGGCCATTTTTAGTTGTTTTGACCCATTGGCAAAAAATTTTGTGGAAGCCAAAATTCATGATTTTGTGAGCTGTAACCTATGATTTTTTTGCCATTTTTAGTCATTTTAACCAGTTGGCAAATAATTTTGTGGAGGCCAAAATTCACGATTTCGTGAGCTATAACCCATGATTTTTGTGCATTTTTAGTCGTTTCGACCCATTTTTAAAGTAATTTTGTAGAGTCTAAAATTCATAATTTCATGACCTATAACCCTCCATTTTCTAGTATTTTTTGTCATTTTGACACGCTGACAAATAATAGCATGGTGGCCAAAATACACGATTTCAGGAACTATAACCCACGATCTTTTGGTATTTTTAGTCATTTTGACACGTTGGCAAATAATTTCGCGAAGACAAAAAATTATGATTTCATGAGTTATAACCCACAAAGTTTAGCCATTATTAGTTGTTTTGACCCATTTGCAAATAATTTTATGGATGGCATAATTCACGATTTTGTGAGTAATAATACATGTTTTTGGTCATTTTTTAGTAGTTTTGACCAGTGGCAAATAATTTTTTGGATGCCAAAATTCAAGATTCCATAAGCTATAACACATGAATTTTGCACATTTTTAGTCGTTTTGACCTATTTTTAAAATAATTTTGTAGAGGCCAAAATTCATGATTTTATTGCCTATAACCCTCAATTTTTTTCATCATTTTGACCCGTTGGCAAATAATTTTTTGGAGGCCAAAATACACAATTTCATGAGCTATAACCCACAATTTGGTATTTTTAGTCATTTCCACATGTTTGCAAATAATTCCGCGAAGACCCAAAATCACGATTTTGTGAGTTATAACGCACGATTTTAGTCATTTTTGGTTGTTTTGACCCATTAATAAATAATTTGTGGAGATAAAAATTCATAATTTTATGAGCAATAACACACAATGTTTTTGCTATTTTTTAGTCATTTCGACCTATACGCAATTAATTTCGTGGAGGCTAAAATTTACGATTTTGTGAGCTATCACCTATGATTTTATGGCCACTTCTAGTGAACTTGACCCCTTGGGCAAAAAATTTTGTAGAGGTTAAAATTCATGATTTCATGAGCTATAACCTATGATTATAGTCATTTTTAGTTATTTTGATCTACTGGCAAATATTTTTGCGGAGGCCAAAATTCTCGATTTCGTGAGCTATAACCCATGATTTTTGGCCATTTTCATAAATTTCAACCCATTGGCAAATAATTTTGTGAAGACCAAAATTCACTACTTCATGAGCTATAACCCACGGCTTTTGGCCATTTTAGTTGTTCTGACCACTTGCAAATAATTTAGTGGATACCGAAATTCATGATTTCGTGAGCTATAACCCATGATATTTTTTCCATTTAGCTATTTTCTGTCTTTTGGACCAGTTGACAAATAAATTTGTGGTGGTCAAAATTCATGATTTTATGAGCTATAACCCACGATTTTTGGCCATTTTTAGTACTTTCGACATGTTGGCAAATAAGTCTATGGAGGCCAAAATACATGCTTTTGTTCATTATAACCCACAATTTTTGGGGTTTTGTAGTCATCTCGACCCGTTAATATGACAAATAGTCTTGAAGGCCAAAAATCATGACTTTTTGAGCTATAACCTGCAATTTTATGGCCATTGTAGTCGTTTACACCCATTGGCAAATAATTTTGTAAAAGCAAAAATTCATGATTTTGTGAGGAATAACACCCGATTATTGGCCAATTTTTTGTGAGGAATAACACACGATTATTGGCCATTTGTAGTCATTAATCTGCTGGCAAGTAATTTCATAGAGGCTAAATTCTTGATTTCATGAGCTATAACCCACGATTTTTGGCCTTTTTTAGTTTTTTCGACCTGGTGACAACTAATTTTATGAAGGCCAAAATTCCATGAGCTATGACCCACAATTTTAAGGTTTTTTTTTGTTATTTCGACCTTTTTCAAATAATCTTGTGTAGGACAAAATGCACGATTTTGTAAACTGTAACCCATGATTTTTGACTATTTTTAGTCGTTTTGACCCATTGGAAAATAAATTTGCGGGGGCCAAAATTCATAATTTTGTAAGCTATAACCTATGTTTTTATGGCCATTTTTATTCAATTCAGCCTGTAGGCAAATAATTTTGTAGGCAGGGGTGCTAAACCGTATCCATATCCGAGAAAATATCTGTAACCGTATCCGTTAGGATACGGATATGGTTACTCAAATATATAATCAATAGGATGTGTTTACAGATATAGTTTTGAAGTGAGATATCCGGATCTGTATTCGAAATATCTGAATAAATATTAGTCATACTGTTATAATAGTTCTAATCCTTAGATTATGGATTTGAGGTTAATTTTGATGATCAAGATGTCTAATCTTAGCTTTTCAGATATAATGAACATATTAAGGAACTCTTTTGTATCACATGAACTATATATTTTTTAAGACAATCTAGTTTTCTCATATCTATTTTGTATGCGCATGCATATCTGCTTATATATCCAGATGTATATCCATATCCGCATCCGATTTTAGCGAATATGGATATGAATTTTCCTTACCGAGGTATCCATATTTGTATCTGTACCCGAGATGGGTAAGCGGATATGGATATGGTAAGTATCATATCCGAGCCGTATCCGGACCGAATGCACCCCTATTTGTAGGGGGTTGAAATTCATAATTTCATGAGCACCCACAATTTTAGGCATTTCTAGTTGTTTCGACCCATTAGCAAGTAATTTTGCGGAGGCCAAAATTCACGATATCATGAGCTATATAGACCATGATTTTTGGCCTTTTTAGTTGTTTGATCTGCTGGCCACTAATTTTACGAAGGCCAGAATCCACAATTTCATGAGCTATACCCCAAGATTTTAAGCCATTTTTGGTTGGTTTGATCTATTGACAAGTAATTTTTGACCCACTAGCGAATGATTTCGTGGAGACCAAACTTCACTACTTCATGAGCTATAACCCATGACTTTGGGCCATTTTTAGTTGTTTTGACCATTTGCATATAATTTTATGGATGCCAAAATTTGTAATTTTATGAGCTATAACTCATAATTGTTTACTATTTTTAGTCCTTTGGACCACTTGGGAAAAATTTTGTGGAGGTCAAAATTCACGATTTCATGAGCTATGACCCATGATTTTTAGCCGTTTTTAGTCATTTTGACCCGTTGGTAAATAATTTCATAGAGGTCAAATTCCACGATTTCATGAGCTATGACCCATGATTTTTAGCCGTTTTTAGTCATTTTGACCCGTTGGTAAATAATTTCATAGAGGTCAAATTCCACGATTTCATGAGCTATATAGACCATGATTTTTGGCCTTTTTAGTTGTTTTGACCCATTGGCAAATAATTTTGTGGAGGTCAAAATTCACGATTTCGTGAGCTATAACCCATGATTTTTGGTCATTTTTAGTTATTTTGACCCATTGGCAAATAATTTTGTGGAGGTCAAAATTCACGATTTCATGAGCTATAACCCACGATTTTTGGCCATTTTAGTACTTTCGACATGTTGGCAAATAATTTTTGGAGGCCAAAATTCACGATTTCATGAGCTATAACCCATGACTTTGGGCCATTTTAGTTGTTTTGACCATTTGCATATAATTTTATGGATGCCAATAATCATGATTTCATGAGCTATAACCCATAATTTTTTGTCATTTGGACCAGTTAGCAAATAATTTTTTGGAGGCCAAAATTAACGATTTCATGAGCTACAACCCACAATTTTTGGCCATTCCTTAGTGATTTTAACCTGTTGGTAAATAATTTCATAGAGGTCAAATTCCACGATTTCATGAGCTTTAACCCACGGTTTTTCGACATTTCAACCCATTGGCAAATAACTCCATGGAGGCCAAAAATCACGATTTTTTGAGCTAACCTAAGATTTTATGGCCATTTTTAGTGAATTTGAACCAATAATTTTATAGAGGTGAAATTCATGATATTATTAGCTATATCCCATAATTGTTGCCACTTTTAGTACGTGGAGGCCAAAATACACGATTTCAAGAGTTATAACCCATGAATTTTGGGCCTTTTTAGTCGTTTTAACCAGTTAATATGACAAATAACTCCACGTACACCAAAAAAACATGACTTTTTGAGCTATAACCTACAATTTTATGGCCATGTTTAGTTATTTTGATCCATTGGAAAATAATTGTGTAGAGGCCAAAATTCACGACTTCGTGAGCATTAAACCATGATTTTTCGCCATTTTGAGTTGTTTTGACCCATTTGCAAATAATTTTGTGTAGGCCAAAATTCATGATTTCATTGGCTATAACCCCCGATTTGTTTGTCATTTTCAGTCATTTTGACAACTTTACAAATAATTTTGTGGAGTCCAAAATTCACGATTTCTTGAGCTATAACCCAAGATTTTTATCCATTTTTACTCATTTCGACCCGTTTTTCAAATAATTTTTAGAGGCTAAACTTCTTGATTTCTTATGCTATAACCCATGGTTTTCTGACATTTTTAGTTATTTCAACCTATTGGCAAATAATTTCATGGAAGCCAAAATACACGATTTCAAGAGTTATAACCCATGATTTTTGGCATTTTTATTCATTTCGATATGTTAGCAAATAATTCTATGATGATAAAAATCACAATTTTATTAGTTATAACCCATGATTTTTATTAATTTTTAGTTGTTTTGACCCATTGGTAAATAATTTTATGGAGGGCAAACTTACAAATTTGTGAGCAAGAACACATGATTTTTGGCCATTTTAGTCATTTTGACCCGTTGGTAAATAATTTCATACATATCAAAATTCATAATTTTATGAGCAATAACCCATAATCTTTGGTCATTTTAGTTGTTTTTACTGAATGACAAATAATTTTGTGGAGGTCAAAATTCACGATTTCGTGAGTTACAACCCATGATTTCTTTGCTATTTTTAGTCTTTTAGAGTAGTTGGCAAATAATTTTGTGTAGGCCAAAATTCATGATTTTGTGAGCTATAACCCGTGATTTTTTACCAATTTTAGTAGTTCTAACCCTTTGGCAAATAGTTTCATGGAGACCAAAACTCACCACTTCATGAGCTAAAACCCACAACCTTTTCGCCATTTTAGTTTTTAAACTGTTATCAAATAATTTTTGGATGCTAAAATTTAGTATTTTGTGAGTTATAAGCTATGATTTTTGCCGCTTTTAGTTATTTGGACCATTTAGCAACTAATTTTGTGGAGTCTAAAATTCACGATTTCATGAGCTATAACCTATGATTTTATGGCCATTTTAGTCATTTTGACCGTTGGTAAATAATTTTGTGAATCTCAAATTTTACTATTTCATGATCTATAACCCACAACTTTTGGCCATTTTAGTTGTTTTGACCCATTGGCAAATAATTTTGTGGATGGCAAAATTCACGATTTTGTGAGTTATAACCCATGATTTTTATTAATTTTTAGTTGTTTTGACCATTTGCATATAATTTTATGGATGCCAAAATTCACGATTTTGTGAGTTATAACCCATGATTTTTATTAATTTTTAGTTGTTTTGACCCATTGGCAAATAATTTTGTGGAGTCCAAAATTCACGATTTCATGAGCTATAATCCATGATTTTTGGCCATTTTAGTTGTTTTTACTGAATGACAAATAATTTTGTGGAGTCTAAAATTCACGATTTCGTGAGTTACAACCCATGATTTCTTTGCTATTTTTAGTCTTTTAGAGTAGTTGGCAATTATTTTGTGAAGGACAACATTTATGATTTTGTGAGCTATAACCCAAGATTTTTATCCATTTTACTCATTTCGACCCGTTTTCAAATAATTTTTAGAGGCTAAACTTCTTGATTTCTTATGCTATAACCCATGGTTTTCTGACATTTTTAGTTATTTCAACCTATTGGCAAATAATTTCATGGAAGCCAAAATACACGATTTTATGAGCTGTAACCCATAATTTTTTTGGCATTTTTATTCATTTCGATATGTTAGCAAATAATTCTATGATGATAAAAAATCACAATTTTATTAGTTATAACCCATGATTTTTATTAATTTTTAGTTGTTTTGACCCATTGGCAAATAATTTTGCGGAGGGCAAAACTTACAAATTTGTGAGCAGTAACACATGATTTTTTGCGATTTGTAGTTATTGTGAACAGTTGGCAAATAATTTCATACATATCAAAATTCATAATTTTATGAGCAATAACCCATAATCTTTGGTCATTTTTAGTTGTTTTTACTGAATGACAAATAATTTTGTGGAGGTCAAAATTCACGATTTCGTGAGTTACAACCCATGATTTCTTTGCTATTTTTAGTCTTTTAGAGTAGTTGGCAATTATTTTGTGAAGGACAACATTTATGATTTTGTGAGCTATAACCCGTGATTTTTTTTACCAATTTTAGTAGTTCTAACCCTTTGGCAAATAGTTTCATGGAGACCAAAACTCACCACTTCATGAGCTAAAACCCACAACCTTTTCGCCATTTTAGTTTTTTTAAACTGTTATCAAATAATTTTTTGGATGCTAAAATTTAGTATTTTGTGAGTTATAAGCTATGATTTTTTGCCGTTTTTAGTTATTTGGACCATTTAGCAACTAATTTTGTGGAGTCTAAAATTCACGATTTCATGAGCTATAATCTATGATTTTTGGCCATTTTTAGTCATTTCGACCTGTTGGTAAATAATTTTGTGAATCTCAAATTTTACTATTTCATGATCTATAACCCACAACTTTTGGCAATTTTTAGTTCTTTTGACCAGTTGGCAATAATTTTGTGGATGGCAAAATTCACGATTTTGTGAGTTATAACCCACGTTTTTTTTCAAGTTTTAGTCTTTTGGACCAGTTGGCAAATAATTTTGTGGTGGGCAAAATTCACAATTTCATGAGCTATAACCCATGGTTTTCTGACATTTTAGTTATTTCAACCTATTGGCAAATAATTTTATGAAGGCCAAAATTTACGATTTTGTGAGCTATAACCCACAACTTTTGGCCATTTTAGTTGTTTTGACCCTTTGGTAAATAATTTCATACATATCAAAATTCATAATTTTATGAGCAATAACCCATAATCTTTGGTCATTTTAGTTGTTTTGACCCATTGGCAAATAATTTTGTGGAGGTCAAAATTCACGATTTCGTGAGTTACAACCCATGATTTCTTTGCTATTTTTAGTCTTTTAGAGTAGTTGGCAATTATTTTGTGAAGGACAACATTTATGATTTTGTGAGCTATAACCCGTGATTTTTTACCAATTTTAGTAGTTCTAACCCTTTGGCAAATAGTTTCATGGAGACCAAAACTCACCACTTCATGAGCTAAAACCCACAACCTTTTCGCCATTTTAGTTTTTTAAACTGTTATCAAATAATTTTTGGATGCTAAAATTTAGTATTTTGTGAGTTATAAGCTATGATTTTTGGCCATTTTAGTTGTTTTGACCCATTTGCAAATAATTTTGTGGAGTCTAAAATTCACGATTTCATGAGCTATAATCCATGATTTTTGGCCATTTTAGTCATTTCGACTGTTGGTAAATAATTTTGTGAATCTCAAATTTTACTATTTCATGATCTATAACCCACAACTTTTGGCAATTTTTAGTTCTTTTGACCAGTTGGCAATAATTTTGTGGATGGCAAAATTCACGATTTTGTGAGTTATAACCCACGTTTTTTTTCAAGTTTTAGTCTTTTGGACCAGTTGGCAAATAATTTTGTGGTGGGCAAAATTCACAATTTCATAAGCTAAAACACACGTTTTTTTTTCAAATTTTAGTAATTTCAACCTGTTGGGAAATAATTTTATGAAGGCCAAAATTTACGATGTCTGGAGCTATAACCCACAACTTTTGGCCATTTTTAGTTGTTTTGACCCTTTGGTAAATAAATTTGTGCATGCCAATATTCACGATTATGTGAGCTATAACCCAAGATTTTTTTCCTTTCATAGTCATTTGGACCAGTTTGCAAGTCATTTTGAGGAGGCCAAAATTTACGATTTTGTGAGATATAACCCATGATTTTTGGTATTTTTTAGCAATTTCCATCCATTAGCAAATAATTCCATGGAGGCTAAAACTCATGATTTTATGAGCTATAACCTATAATTTGATGGCCATTTTAAGTTAATCCGATCAGTTGGAGAATAATTTCATAGAGGCTAAAATTCATGATTTCATGAGCTATAACCCATAATTTTTTAGCATTTTTAGTCATTTTCACCCACTGGCAAATAATTCCATGGAGGCCAAAATTCATGATTTCATGAGCTATAACCCACAACTTTTGGCCATTTTAGTTGTTTTGACCCATTGGCAAATAATTTTATGAAGGCCAAAATTTACGATTTTGTGAGTTATAACCCATGATTTTTGGCCATTTTTAGTTATTTCGACCCGTTGGAAAATATTTTTTAGAAGGCAAAATTTATGATTTCATGGGGTATAATGCATGATTTTTGGCCATTTTAAGCATTTTGAACTGCTATTAAATAATTCTGCAGAGGCCAAAAGTTAAGATTTCACGAGCTACAACCCACAGTTTTTGGCCATTTTTAGTAGTTTCGACCCGTTGGCAAAAAATTTGGTGGAGGCTAAAAGTCACAATTTTATGAGCTATAACCTATGATTTTTGGCCATTTTTAGTTGTTTTAACGCGTTGGTGAAATATTTTGTGGGTACCAAATTTCACGATTTGGTGAGCTATATGCCCTTATTTTTTGCTTTTTTAGTTGTTTCGACCAGTTGGCAAATATTTTTGGAGGCCAAATTTCACAATTTCGTAAACTAAACCCATGATTTTTGTCCATTTTTTTATTTAGAGCGGTTGACATATAATTATGTGGAGGTCAAAATACACAATTTCATGCGCTATAACCCATAATTTTTGGTCATTTTTAGAAGTTTCAACCTGTAGCAAATAATTTCGTGGTGGCAAAATTCACTATTTTGTGAGCTATAAACCTATGGTTTTTGGCTATTTTCAGTTATTTTGACCCTTAGAAAATAATTTTGGGGAGGCAAAAAATTTACGATTTCATGATACCTGCAATTTTTTGACATTTTTAGCCATTTAGTGGCAAATAATTTTGTGGTGGCAAAACTTCACAATTTCATGAGCTATAACACATGATTTTTTGGCCATTTTTATTCTTTTATACCCATTGGCAAATAATTCCGTGGAGGTCGAAATATACCATTTCATGAGTTATAACCCATGATTTTTGGGCGTTTTTAGTCGTTTCAACCTGTTAGCAAATAATTCCTTGGAGACAAAAAATCACAATTTGAGAGGTGTAACCTACAACTTTAGGGGCCTTTTTAATCATTTTGACATGTTGGCAATAATTCTGTGGAGGTCAAAATTCATGATTTCAAGAGTTATAACCCAAGATTTTATCCATTTTTAGTTGTTCCGATCTGGCGAATAATTTTACGGAGGCTAAAATTCAATATTTCATGAGCTATAACCAATGATTTTTGGCCATTTTAAGTTCTTTTGATCAATCAACAAATAGTTTTGTGGAGGCCAAAATTTTCGATTTTGTGGGCTCTAACACATGATTTTTTACCATTTTTATTCATTTTGACCAATTAGTAAATAATTTTACGGAGGCCAAAATTCACGATTTCATGAGCTACATCCCATGAGTTTTGGCCATTTTTAGTAGTTTCAACCATTAGCAAATAATTTCGTGGAGGCCAATATTCAATATTTCGTGTGTTAATAACCCATGAATTTTGACCTTTTTAGTTCTTTTGACCGATCGACAAATAATTTTGTGGAGGACAAAATTCACAATTTTGTGGGCTTTAACCCATAATTGTTTGCTATTTTTAATCATTTTGACCAGTTGGCAAATAATTTGTGGAGGTCAAAATTCACAATTTCGTGAGCTATAACCCATGATTGTTTACAATTTTCACTTGTTTTGACCCATTGGTAAATAATTTCATGAAGGCTAAGGTACACAATTTATGATCTAGAACCAAGATTTTTTAGGCGTTTTTAGTTATTTTGACCTATTGGCAAATAATTCCAAGAGGTAAAAAATCACGATTTTGTGAGCTATAATCCTGAATTTTATGGCATTTTAGCCATTTCGAACCATTAGCAAATAATTTTTTAGAGGCCAGAATTCATGATTTCATGAGCCATAAACCATGATTTTTGGTCATTTTGAGTCATTTCGACTCGCTGGCAAATAATTCCCTATATGCCAAAATTCACTATTTTGTAAGCAATAACTCAAGATTTTTTTTACCATTTTTAGTTGTTTCGGCTACTCGACAAAATATTTAAGGAGGCCAAAATTGACAATTTCATGAGCTAAAGGGCATGATTTTTGGTCATGTTTAGGCATTTTGAGCCGTTGGCAAATAATTCTATGGAGGCCGAATTCATGATTTCAAGAGTTATAACCCATGATTCTTGGCCATTTTAGTAGTTTCAACCATTGGCAAATAATTTCGTGGAGGCCAATATTCAATATTTCGTGTGTTAATAACCCATGAATTTTGACCTTTTAGTTCTTTTGACCGATCGACAAATAATTTCTTGGAGGTCAAAATTCACTATTTTGTGAGCTATAACCCATGATTTTTGGCCATTTTAGTTATTTTGACCTATTGGCAAATAATTTTGTGGTGGCAAAATTCACGATTTCATGAGCTATAACACATGATTTTTGGCCATTTTAGTTGTTTTGACCCATTGGCAAATAATTCCAAGAGGTAAAAATCACGATTTTGTGAGCTATAACCTATGATTTTTGGCCATTTTAGGCATTTTAGTCATTTTGACTCATTGGCAAATAATTCCAAGAGGTAAAAATCACATTGGCAAATAATTTTGTGGATGCCAAAATCACATTGGCAAATAATTCGGGTTATAGCCTTGATATTTGCCAACGATTTCATGGGTTATAGCCTTGATATTTAGACATTTTTAGTCTTTTGATATGTTGGCAAATAATTTCGTGGTGGCAAAATTCACTATTTTGTGAGCTATAACCTATGATTTTTGGCCATTTTAGGCATTTTAGTCATTTTGACTCATTGGCAATAATTCTATGGAGCATAAGTTATAACCCATGATTTTTGGCCATTTTAGTTGTTTTGACCCATTGGCAAATAATTTTACAGAGGCCAAAATTTACAATTTCGTGAGCTATAACCCATGATTGTTGACAATTTTCACTTGTTTTGACCCATTGGTAAATAATTTCATGAAGGCTAAGGTACACAATTTATGATCTAGAACCAAGATTTTTAGGCGTTTTTAGTTATTTTGACCTATTGGCAAATAATTCCAAGAGGTAAAAATCACGATTTTGTGAGCTATAACCCACAATTTTAGGCATTTTTAGTCATTTTGACCCATTGGCAAATAATTTTTAGAGGCCGAATTCATGATTTCATGAGCCATAAACCATGATTTTTGGTCATTTTGAGTCATTTCACTGGCAAATAATTCCCTATATGCCAAAATTCACTATTTTGTAAGCAATAACTCAAGATTTTTTACCATTTTTAGTTGTTTCGGCTACTCGACAAAATATTTAAGGAGGCCAAAATTGACAATTTCATGAGCTAAAGGGCATGATTTTTGGTCATGTTTAGGCATTTTGAGCCGTTGGCAAATAATTCTATGGAGGCCGAATTCATGATTTCAAGAGTTATAACCCATGATTTTGGCTATTTTAGTTGTTTTGACCCATTGGCAAATAATTTCGTGGAGGCCAATATTCAATATTTCGTGTGTTAATAACCCATGAATTTTGACCTTTTAGTTCTTTTGACCGATCGACAAATAATTTTGTGGAGGACAAAATTCACAATTTTGTGGGCTTTAACCCATAATTGTTTGCTATTTTTAATCATTTTGACATGTTGGCAATAATTCGTGGAGGTCAAAATTCACAATTTCGTGAGCTATAACCCATGATTGTTGACAATTTTCACTTGTTTTGACCCATTGGTAAATAATTTCATGAAGGCTAAGGTACACAATTTATGATCTAGAACCAAGATTTTTAGGCGTTTTTAGTTATTTTGACCTATTGGCAAATAATTCCAAGAGGTAAAAATCACGATTTTGTGAGCTATAACCCACAATTTTAGGCATTTTTAGTCATTTTGACCCATTAGTAAATAATTTCATGTAGGCTGAAATTCAATATTTCATGAGCTATAACCCATGATTTTTGGCCATTTTAGTCATTTTGACTCATTGGCAAATAATTCCCTATATGCCAAAATTCACTATTTTGTAAGCAATAACTCAAGATTTTTTACCATTTTTAGTTGTTTCGGCTACTCGACAAAATATTTAAGGAGGCCAAAATTGACAATTTCATGAGCTAAAGGGCATGATTTTTGGTCATGTTTAGGCATTTTGAGCCGTTGGCAAATAATTCTATGGAGGCCGAATTCATGATTTCATGAGCTATAACCCATGATTTTGGCTATTTTAGTTGTTTTGACCCATTGGCAAATAATTTCGTGGAGGCCAATATTCACAATTTTGTGGGCTTTAACCCATAATTGTTTGCTATTTTAGTCATTTTGACCCATTGGCAAATAATTTTTAGATGCCAAAATTCATGATTTCATGAGCCATAAACCATGATTTTTGGCCATTTTAGTTATTTCAACCCGTAGGCAAATAATTTTGTGGAGGCAAAACTTTATGTTTTTATGAGATATAACACATGATTTTTGGCAATTTATACTCGTTTGGACCCACTGGCAAATAATTCCATGGAGATAAAAATCACGATTTCGTGAGCTATAACCCATGATTTTTAGCCATTTTAGACATTTTTAGTCATTTTGAGTAGTTGGCAAATAATTTTGTGGATGCCAAAAATCACATTGGCAAATAATTCTGGGTTATAGCCTTGATATTTGCCAACGATTTCATGGGTTATAGCCTTGATATTTAGACATTTTTAGTCTTTTTGATATGTTGGCAAATAATTCTGTGGATGTCAAAAATCACAATTTAAGAGGTATAACCTACGATTTTATAGGCATTTTTAGTCATTTTGACTCATTGGCAATAATTCTATGGAGCATAAGTTATAACCCATGATTTTAGCCTTTTTCAGTTGTTTTGACACATTGGCAAATAATTTTACAGAGGCCAAAATTTACAATTTCGTGAGCTATAACCCATGATTCTTGGCCATTTTTAGTTATTTTGACCCATTAGTAAATAATTTCATGTAGGCTGAAATTCAATATTTTGTGAGCTATAACCCATAATTTTTGGCTATTTTTGTTGTTTTGTCAAAAACAAAATTTTTTGGAGGCCAAAATTCTTGATTTCGTGGGCTATATAATCCATGATTTTTTGCCATTTTTAGTTATTTGGACTAGTTGGCAAGTAATTTTGTGGAGGCAAAACTTTATGTTTTTATGAGCTATAACCCACGATTATTAGCTATTTTTAGTCATTTCATTCCATTGCCAAATAATTCCTTCGAGGCTAAAATGCACAATTTTATAAGTTATAACCCACAATTTTTAGGCATTTTAGTCATTTCGACCTGATGGAAAATAAATTTGTCGAGGCCAAAAATCAACATTTTGTGAGTTGTAACCTAATTTTATGGCCATTTTAGCCATTTTGATCCATTACCAAATAATTTTTTAGATGCCAAAATACACGATTTCGTGGGCTATAGCCCATGATTTTTGGCCATTTTTAGGCATTTTGACATGTTGTCAAATAATTTCGTGGTGACTAAAATTCATGATTTCGTGAGCTATAACCCATGGTTTTGCCATTTTAGTTATTTTGACCCATTAGTAAATAATTTCATGTAGGCTGAAATTCAATATTTTGTGAGCTATAACCTATGATTTTATGGCCATTTTTAGTCAATTTGACCCGCTGGCAAATAATTTTATGGAGGTTAAAATTTGTGAATTTATGAGCTACAACCCATGATTTTATTGGTATTTAGTTGTTTAGACCCGTCGGCAAATAATTCCATGGAGATAAAAAATCACGATTTCGTGAGCTATAACTTATGATTTTATGGCAATTTTTAGTTATTTCAACCCGTAGGCAAATAATTTTGAACAAGCTAAAAATCATGATTTTATAAGCTATACCCCATGTTTTTTGTCATTTTAATTCACTTCTACCTATTAAAAAATAATTTCGGCCGGAATTCATGATTTCATAACTTATAACCTACGATTTTAGCCACTTTTAGTTGTTTTGACCCATTGGCAAATAATTTTATGGTCACTAAAATTTGTGATTTTGAGAGCTATAACCCATGATTTTTGACAACTTTTAGTAGTTTCGACCCATTGATAAATTATTTTGTGGAGGCTAAAATTCAATATTTTGTGAGCTATAACCACTGATTTTTAGATATTTTTAATTATTTTGACCCATAAACAAATAATTTTGTGGAGGCTAAAATTCATGATCTTGTGAGCTATAGCCCTCATTTTTAAGGAAGTTTTAGTCATTTTGACCCATTGGTAAATAATCCTGTGGAGGCTAAAAAACATGATTTTGTGAGCTATAACCTATGATTTTTTTGGCTATTTTTAGTTAATTCAATCCGCTAGAAAATAGTTTTGTGGGTTTTGTGGAGGCTAAAATTCATGATTTTATGAGCTACAACCCACAATTTTTTAGAATTTTTAGTCGTTTAGACCCATTGGCAAATAATTCTACAAAGACCAAAAATCACGATTTTGTGAGCCGTAACATACGATTTTATGACCATTTTTAGTCAATTCGTCCCATTGGTAAAGAATTTTTTACAGACTAAAATTCATGATTTCATATACTACAACCCATGATTTTTTGGCATTTTCAGGCATTTCCACTCGTTGGCAAATAACTTCGTGGAGACCAAAATGCACAATTTCATGAGCTAAAACTAATGATTTTGGGCATTTTAGTCGTTTCGACCTGTTGGCAAATAATTTCACAGAGGCTAAAAATCACGATTTTTTCAGCTGTAACCTAATATTTTATGGCTATTTTTAGTCATTTTGACCCGTTGGCAAAAAGGTTTTAGATGCCAAAATTCATGATTTCATGGACTATAACCCATGATTTTTAGCCATTTTAGGCATTTTGACATGTTGTCAAATAATTTCGTGGTGACTAAAATTCATGATTTCGTGTGCTATAACCCATGGTTTTTTGCCATTTTTAGTTGCATTGACCCGTTGACAATTAATTTCATAGAGATCAAAATTCACTATTTCATGAGCTATAACCCACAATTTTTTGCTATATTTTGTTATTTTGAATCATTGGCAAATATTTTATGGATGCTAAAATTCACGATTTGGTGAATTGTAAGCCTTGATTTTTTTGCCAATGACTAAAAAGGCAATAAATCGTGTATCTTATGAAACTGTGAATTTTAGCCTCACCAAAATTATTTACTTATGGGTCAAAATAAGTAAAAAAAAGGCCAAAAATTGTGGGTTATAGCTCACAAAATCGTAAAATTTTGGCCTTTGCGAAATTATTTGTCAGTGGCTCGATATGATAAAAAATGGCTAAAAATTATGGGCTATAGCTCATAAAATCATGAATTTTGGCCTCTAAAATTATTTTTGCCATCGAGTCTAAATGACTAAAAATGGCTAAAAATCGTAGGTTATAGCTCATGAAATCATGAATTTTGGCCTCTAAAATTATTTTTGCCATCGAGTCTAAATGACTAAAAATGGCTAAAAATCGTAGGTTATAGCTCATGAAATCATGAATTTTGGCCTCTAAAATTATTTTTGCCATCGAGTCTAAATGACTAAAAATGGCTAAAAATTATGGGCTATAGCTCATAAAATCATGAATTTTTCCTTCACAAAATTATTTTCCACTTGGCGAAAACAACTGAAATAGGCAAAAATTATGGGTTATAGCTAACGAAATCTTGAATTTTGGCATCCTCAAAATTATTTGCTAACGGATCTAAATGACTAAAAATGGCTAAAAATCGTAGGTTATAGCTCATGAAATCATGAATTTTGGCCTCTAAAATTATTTTTGCCATCGAGTCTAAATGACTAAAATGGACATAAAATCATAGGTTATTGATCACACACTCGTCGGTTTTACCTCTACAATTATTTTCCAACGGGTTGAAATGAATAAAATGACTAAAAGCGTGGGTTATAGCTCACAAAATCATGAATTTTGGCCTTTGCAAAATTATTTGCCAACATGTTGAAACAACTAAAAATAACCAAAAATCGTGGGTTATAGCTCATGCAATCGTGAATTTTGGCTTCCACAAAATTATTTGCCAATGGATCCAAACAACTAAAATGGTCAAAAATCACGGGTTATAACTCATGAAATAGTGAAAGTTACCATCCACGAAATTATTTACCAATGGGTCGAAACTACTAAAATAGCCAAAATTATGGGTTATCCCTTACAAAATCGTGAATTTTGGCTTCCATAAAATTATTAGCCAATGAGTCAAAATTACTAAAAATAGAATAAATTGTGGGTAATCTCATGAAATCGTGAATTTTAGCCTCACCAAAATTATTTACTTATAGGTCAAAATAAGTAAAAAAGGCCAAAATTGTGGGTTATAGCTCACAAAATCATGAATTTTGGCCTTTGCAAAATTATTTGCCAACATGTTGAAACAACTAAAAATGGCTAAAAATTATGGGTTATAGCTCATGAAATCATGAATTTTGGCCTCTAAAAATTATTTTTGCCATCGAGTCTAAATGACTAAAAATGGCTAAAAATTATGGGCTATAGCTCATAAAATCATGAATTTTGGCCTCTAAAAATTATTTTTGCCATCGAGTCTAAATGACTAAAAATGGCTAAAAATTATGGGTTATAGCTCATGAAATCATGAATTTTGGCCTCTAAAAATTATTTTTGCCATCGAGTCTAAATGACTAAAAATGGCTAAAAATTATGGGTTATAGCTCATGAAATCATGAATTTTGGCCTCTAAAAATTATTTTTGCCATCGAGTCTAAATGACTAAAATGGACATAAAATCATAGGTTATTGATCACACTCGTCGGTTTTACCTCTACAATTATTTTCCAGCGGGTTGAAATGAATAAAAATGACTAAAAGCGTGGGTTATAGCTCACGAAATCATTAATTTTGACATATGCTAAATTATATGCCAATGTTTGAAATGACTAAAAATATCCAAAAGCGAGGGTTATAGCTCATGAAATCATGAATTTTGGCCTCTAAAAATTATTTTTGCCATCGAGTCTAAATGACTAAAAATGGCTAAAAATTATGGGCTATAGCTCATAAAATCATGAATTTTGGGCCCTAAGAAATTATTTGCCAATGGGTCAAAATGACTAAAAATAGCCATAAAATCATAGTTTATAGCTCACAACATAATTATTTTTGTCCTCCGTGGACTTCTTTGCCATCGGGTCGAAATGACTAAATATGCTAAAAAATTGTGGGTTATAGTTCATGAAATTGTATATTTTGACCTCCATGGAATTATTTGCCAATGGGTCAAAATGACTAAAATTGCCAAATATCATGTATAGCTCATAAAATCATGAATTTTTCCTTCACAAAATTATTTTCCACTTGGCGAAAACAACTGAAATAGGCAAAAATTATGGGTTATAGCTCACGAAATCTTGAATTTTGGCATCCTCAAAATTATTTGCTAACGGGTTGAAACAACTAAAAATGGCTAAAAATTATGGGTTATAGCTCATGAAATCATGAATTTTGGCCTCTAAAAATTATTTTTGCCATCGAGTCTAAATGACTAAAAATGGCTAAAAATTATGGGCTATAGCTCATAAAATCATGAATTTTGGCCTCTAAAAATTATTTGCCAATGGGTCAAAATGACTAAAAATAGCCATAAAATCATAGTTTATAGCTCACAACATAATTATTTTTGTCCTCCGTGGACTTCTTTGCCACGGGTCGAAATGACTAAATATGCTAAAAAATTGTGGGTTATAGCTCATGCAATCGTGAATTTTGGCTTCCACAAAATTATTTGCCAATGGGTCAAAATGACTAAAAATGGCTAAAAATTATGGGCTATAGCTCATAAAATCATGAATTTTGGCCTCTAAAAATTATTTGCCAATGGATCCAAACAACTAAAAATGGCCAAAAATCATGGGTTATAGCTCATGAAATCGTGAATTTTTGACTCCACGAAATTATTTGCCAATGGGTCAAAATGACTAAAAATGGCCAAAAATAGTGGGTTATACCTCATAAAATCATGAATTTTGGCCTCCACAAAATTATTTGCTAGGGTTGAAACAACTAAAAATGGCCAAAAATCATGGGTTATAGCTCACGAAATCTTGAATTTTGGCATCCTCGAAATTATTTGCCATCGAAGTCTAAATGACTAAAAATGGCTAAAAATTATGGGTTATAGCTCATGAAATCATGAATTTTGGCCTCTAAAACTTATTTACCAACAGGTCAAAATGACCAAAATAGCCATAAAACGTAGTTTGTAGCTCACAAAATCATGAATTTTGGCCTCTAAAACTTATTTACCAACAGGTCAAAATAACTAAAAATGGAGAAAAATCATGGGTTATAGCTCATGAAATCATGAATTTTGGGCCCTAAGAAATTATTTGCCAATGGGTCAAAATGACTAAAAATAGCCATAAAACGTAGTTTGTAGCTCACAAAATAATAATTTTTGTCCTCCGTGGACTTCTTTGCCATCGGGTCGAAATGACTAAATATAGTAAAAAATTATGGGTTATAGTTCATGAAATTGTATATTTTGACCTCCATGAAATTATTTGCTAATTGGTCGAAATGACTAAAATTGCCAAATATCATGTATAGCTCATGAAATCATGAATTTTGGCCTCCACAAAATTATTTGCCAATGGGTCAAAACAACTAAAAATGGCCAAAAATCATGGGTTATCCCTTACAAAGTCGTGAATTTTGGCTTCCACAAAATTATTTGCCAATGGGTCAAAATGACTAAAAATGGTTAAAATTGTAGGTTATAGCTCATGAAATCATGAATTTTGGCCTCTAAAATTATTTGCCATCGAGTCAAAATGACTAAAAATGGTTAAAATTGTAGGTTATAGCTCATGAAATCATGAATTTTGGCCTCTAAAACTTATTTACCAACAGGTCAAAATGACCAAAATAGCCATAAAACGTAGTTTGTAGCTCACAAAATCATGAATTTTGGCCTCTAAAATTATTTGCCATCGAGTCAAAATGACTAAAAATGGTTAAAATTGTAGGTTATAGCTCATGAAATCGTGAATTTTGGCTTCCACAAAATTATTTGCCAATGGGTCAAAATGACTAAAAATGGTTAAAATTGTAGGTTATAGCTCATGAAATCATGAATTTTGGCCTCTAAAACTTATTTACCAACAGGTCAAAATGACCAAAATAGCCATAAAACGTAGTTTGTAGCTCACAAAATAATAATTTTTGTCCTCCGTGGACTTCTTTGCCATCGGGTCGAAATGACTAAAATGGCTAAAAATCATGGGTTATAGCTCATGAAATCATGAATTTTGGCCTCTAAAACTTATTTACCAACAGGTCAAAATGACCAAAATAGCCATAAAACGTAGTTTGTAGCTCACAAAATCATGAATTTTGGCCTCTACAAAATTATTTGCCATCGAGTCAAAATGACTAAAATGGCTAAAAATCATGGGTTATAGCTCATAAAATCATGAATTTTGGCCTCTAAAACTTATTTACCAACAGGTCAAAATAACTAAAAATGGAGAAAAATCATGGGGTATAACTTATAAAATCATAACTATTGACATCCACGAAATTATTTGCCAATGGGTCAAAATGACTAAAAATAGCCAAAAATCATGGGTTATAGCTCATGAAATTATGTATTTTGACCTCCATGAAATTATTTGCCATCGAGTCAAAATGACTAAAATGGCTAAAAATCATGGGTTATAGTTCATGAAATTGTATATTTTGACCTCCATGAAATTATTTGCCAATTGGTCAAGACTACTAAAAATAGCCAAAAATCATGGGTTATAGCTCACGAAATCTTGAATTTTGGCATCCTCGAAATTATTTGCCAATTGGTCAAGACTACTAAAAATAGCCAAAAATCATGGGTTATAGCTCACGAAATCTTGAATTTTGGCATCCTCGAAATTATTTGCTAACGGGTTGAAACAACTAAAAATGGCCATAAAATCGTAGGTTATAGCTCATGAAATCATGAATTTTGGCCTCTACAAAATTATTTGCCATCGAGTCAAAATGACTAAAAATGGATAAAAATCATAGGTAATTGCTCACGAACTCATTGGTTTTTCCTCTGCGAATTATTTTCCACGGGTTGAAACAAATAAAATGCCTAAAAACATGGCTTATAGCTCATGAAATCATGAAATTTTGACTCCACAAAATTATTTGCCAACGGGTCAAAATGACTAAAATATCCAAAATTAAGGGCCATTGCTCATGCAATCGTGAATTTTGGCTTCCACAAAATTATTTGCCAACGGGTCAAAATGACTAAAATGGTTAAAATTGTAGGTTATAGCTCATGAAATCGTGAATTTTGGCTTCCTAAATTATTTGCCAATGGATCAAAATTACTAAAAATGGAATAAATTGTGGGTAATCTCATGAAATCCTGAATTTTAGCCTACGCAGAATTATTAGTCAACAGGTCAAAATAACTAAAAATGGAGAAAAATCATGGGGTATAACTTATAAAATCATAACTATTGACATCCACGGAATTATTTCTAGCTTGTCAAAATGGCTGAAAATAAAAAAAATTATTTGTTATAGCTCATAAAATCAAAATTTTTTGCCTCCACAAAATTATTTGCCAATGGGTCGAAACAATTGAAAATGCCTAAAAAAACATGGCTTATAGCTCATGAAATTATGTATTTTGACCTCCACGAAATTATTTGCTAATGGGTCAAGCTGACTAAACATGGTAAAAAATCGTGGGTTACAGCTTGTGAAATTATAAATTTTAGCCTCCATAAAATTATTTGCTAACGGGTTGAAACAACTAAAAATAGTCAAAAATATGGATTATAGCTCATGAAATCATGAAATTTTTGACTCCACAAAATTATTTGCCAATGGGTGAAACTACTAAAAATAGCCAAAAATCATGGGTTATAGATGTTGAAATTTTGAATTTTAAGCTCTGAAATTTTTGCTCCTTGTTGAGATGACTAAAAATGACAAAAATCATGGATTATAGCTCACAAAATCATGAAATTATTTTTAACGGATCTAAATGACTAAAATGGCTAAAAATCATGGGTTATAGTTCATGAAATCATAAATTTTGGCATCTAACACTTATTTGCCAATGGATCAAAATGACTAAAAATGGCCATAAAATCGTGGGTTATAACTCACAAAATCATGATTTTTAGCCTACGCGAAATTATTGGCCAAAAGTTCAAATGACTAAATCTATCGAAAAATAATGGGTTGTAGCACATGAAATCGTGAATTTTAACCTCCACGAATTATTTGCCAACGGGTCAAAATAACTAAAAATGGAGAAAAATCATGGGGTATAACTTATAAAATCATAACTATTGACATCCACGAATTATTTCTAGCTTGTCAAAATGGTGAAAATAAAAAAATTATTTGTTATAGCTCATAAAATCAAAATTTTTGCCTCCACAAAATTATTTGCCAACGGGTCAAAATGACTAAAATGGCTTAAAATCTTTGGTTATAGCTCATGAAATTATGTATTTTGACCTCCACGAAATTATTTGCTAATGGGTCAAGTGACTAAACATGGTAAAAAATCGTGGGTTACAGCTTGAAATTATAAATTTTAGCCTCCATAAAATTATTTGCTAACGGGTTGAAACAACTAAAATAGTCAAAAATATGGATTATAGCTCATGAAATCGTGAATTTTAACCTCCACGAATTATTTGCCAATGGGTGAAACAATTGAAAATGCCTAAAAACATGGCTTATAGCTCATGAAATTATGTATTTTGACCTCCACGAAATTATTTGCTAATGGGTCAAGTGACTAAACATGGTAAAAAATCGTGGGTTACAGCTTGAAATTATAAATTTTAGCCTCCATAAAATTATTTGCTAACGGGTTGAAACAACTAAAAATGGCCAAAAATCTTTGGTTATAGCTCATAAAATCGTAAATTTTGGCCTATGTGAAGTTATTTACCAAATGTTTGAAATGAACTAAAAAGGCCAAAAATTATGGGTTATAGCTCTGAAATTGTAAATTTTGGCATCCACAAAATTATTTGTGAATGGGTCAAAACAACTAAAAATAACCAAAAATCGTGGGTGATAGATTACAAAATCGTGAATTTTGGCCTTTGCAAAATTATTTGCTAACGGATCTAAATGACTAAAATGGCTAAAAATTATGGGTTATAGCTCATGAAGTCATAAAGTTTGGCGTCTAACACTTATTTGCCAATGGGTCAAAATGACTTAAAATGGCCATAAAATGGTAGGTTATAACTCACAAAATCATGATTTTTGACCTACGCGAAATTATTGGCCAAAAGTTCGAAATGACTAAATCTATCGAAAAATCATGGGTTGTAGCACATGAAATCGTGTATTTTAACCTCCACAAAAGTATTTGTCAAAGGGTCAAAATGACTAAAAATGGCTAAAAATTATGGGCTATAGCTCATAAAATCATGAATTTTGGCCTTTGCAAAATTATTTGCTAGCGTGTTGAAATGACTAAAAATGGCTAAAAATTATGGGTTATAGCTCATGAAATCATGAATTTTGGCCTCTAAAATTATTTTGCCATCGAGTCTAAATGACTAAAAATGGCTAAAAATTATGGGTTATAGCTCATGAAATTGTGTATTTTGCCTCCACAAAATTATTTGCCAATGGGTCAAAATGACTAAAAATGGCTAAAAATCGAGGTTATAGCTCATGAAATCATGAATTTTGGCCTCTAAAATTATTTTGCCATCGAGTCTAAATGACTAAAAATGGCTAAAAATCGTAGGTTATAGCTCATGAAATCGTGAATTTTTAACTCCACGAAATTAGTTGCCTATGGTCAAAACAATTGAAAATAGCTATAAATCATAGGTTATAGATGGTGAAATTTTGAATTTTAAGCTCTGCGAAATTATTTGCTCACTGTTCAAGATGACTAAAAATGACAAAAAATCATAGATTATAGCTCACAAAATCATGAATTTTGGGCCCTAAGAAATTATTTGCCAACATGTTGAAACAACTAAAAATAACCAAAAATCGTGGGTGATAGATTACAAAATCGTGAATTTTGGCCTTTGCAAAATTATTTGCTAACGGATCTAAATGACTAAAAATGGCTAAAAATTATGGGTTATAGCTCATGAAGTCATAAAGTTTGGCGTCTAACACTTATTTGCCAATGGGTCAAAATGACTTAAAATGGCCATAAAATGGTAGGTTATAACTCACAAAATCATGATTTTTGACCTACGCGAAATTATTGGCCAAAAGTTCGAAATGACTAAATCTATCGAAAAATCATGGGTTGTAGCACATGAAATCGTGTATTTTAACCTCCACAAAAGTATTTGTCAAAGGGTCAAAATGACTAAAATGGTCAAATATTATGGATTGTAGCTCATGAAATTCTACATTTTGGCCTTTGCAAAATTATTTGCTAACGGGTTGAAACAACTAAAAATAACCAAAAATCGTGGGTGATAGATTACAAAATCGTGAATTTTGGCTTCCACAAAATTATTTGCCAATGGGTCAAAATGACTAAAAATGGCTAAAAATCGTAGGTTATAGCTCATGAAATCATGAATTTTGGCCTCTAAAATTATTTTTGCCATCGAGTCTAAATGACTAAAAATGGCTAAAAATTATGGGCTATAGCTCATAAAATCATGAATTTTGGCCTCTAAAATTATTTTGCCATCGAGTCTAAATGACTAAAAATGGCTAAAAATTATGGGCTATAGCTCATAAAATCATGAATTTTGGCGTCTAACACTTATTTGCCAATGGGTCAAAATGACTTAAAATGGCCATAAAATGGTAGGTTATAACTCACAAAATCATGATTTTTGACCTACGCGAAATTATTGGCCAAAAGTTCGAAATGACTAAATCTATCGAAAAATCATGGGTTGTAGCACATGAAATCGTGTATTTTAACCTCCACAAAAGTATTTGTCAAAGGGTCAAAATGACTAAAAATGGTCAAATATTATGGATTGTAGCTCATGAAATTCTACATTTTGGCCTTTGCAAAATTATTGCCAACAGGTTGAAACCACTAAAAATGATAAAAAGTCTTGGGTTATATAGCTCACGAAATCGTGAACTTTGGCATCTAGGAAATTATTTGCCAACGGAAATCACGAATTTATTTACCAACGGGACAAAAGTAGTAGCTTATATGAATTTCGACCTCTAAAAAATTTATTTACCAACGGGTTGAAATGACTAAAAATTACCATAAGATCATAGGTTATTGCTCAAAATCATAATTTTTTGCCTCCACAAAATATTTTGCGAACAATTGAAATGATTAAATATACCAAAAATTATGGGTTAGAGCTCATAAAATCATGTATTTTGGGCCCTAAGAAATTATTTGCCAACGGGTCAAAATAACTAAAATGGCCATAAAATGGTAGGTTATAACTCACAAAATCATGAATTTTGGCCTTTGCAAAATTATTTGCCAATGGGTCAAAATGACTAAAATGGCTAAAAATTATGGGTTATAGCTCATGAAATTGTGTATTTTTGCCTCCACGAAATTATTTGCCAATGGGTCAAAACAATTGAAAATAGCTATAAATCATAGGTTATAGCTCATGAAATCGTGAATTTTGGCCTCTAAAATTATTTGCCAACATGTTGAAACAACTAAAATGGCCAAAAATCATGGGTTATAGCTCATGAAATCGTGAATTTTGGCTTCCACAAAATTATTTGCCAATGGGTCAAAACAACTAAAAATGGCTAAAAATCATGGGTTATAACTCATGAAATAGTGAATTTTGGCCTTTGCAAAATTATTTGCCAACATGTTGAAACAACTAAAATAACCAAAAATCGTGGGTGATAGATTACAAAATCGTGAATTTTGGCTTCCACAAAATTATTTGCTAACGGGTTGAAACAACTAAAAATGGCTAAAAATCATGGGTTATAGCTCATGCAATCGTGAATTTTGGCTTCCATAAAATTATTTGCCAATGGGTCAAAATGACTAAAAATGGCCATAAAATGGTAGGTTATAACTCACAAAATCATGAATTTTGGCCTCCATGAAATTATTTGCCAACATGTTGAAACAACTAAAATGGCCAAAATTGTGGGTTATAGCTCATGAAATCGTGAATTTTTAACTCCACGAAATTAGTTGCCTATGGTCAAAACAATTGAAAATAGCTATAAATCATAGGTTATAGATGGTGAAATTTTGAATTTTAAGCTCTGAAATTATTTGCTCCTTGTTCAAGATGACTAAAATGACAAAAATCATAGATTATAGCTCACAAAATCATGAATTTTGGGCCCTAAGAAATTATTTGCCAACATGTTGAAACAACTAAAATAACCAAAAATCGTGGGTGATAGATTACAAAATCGTGAATTTTGGCCTTTGCAAAATTATTTGCCAACGGGTCAAAATGACTAAAATGGCTAAAAATCGTAGGTTATAGCTCATGAAATCGTGAATTTTAGCCTCCATAAAATTATTTGCTAATTGGTCGAAATGACTAAAAATAGCCAAAATTATGGGTTATAGCTCACAAAATCGTAAATTTTGGCCTTTGCAAAATTATTTGCCAATGGGTCAAAATGACTAAAATGGCTAAAAATTATGGGCTATAGCTCATAAAATCATGAATTTTGGCGTCTAAAAAATTATTTGCCAATGGGTCAAAATGACTAAAAATAGCCATAAAATCATAGTTTATAGCTCACAACATAATTATTTTTGTCCTCCGTGGACTTCTTTGCCACTGGGTCGAAATGACTAAATATGCTAAAAAATTGTGGGTTATAGTTCATGAAATTGTATATTTTGACCTCCATGGAATTATTTGCTAATTGGTCGAAATGACTAAAAATTGCCAAATATCATGTATAGCTCGCGAAATCATGAATTTTTTCCTTCACAAAATTATTTTCCACTTGGCGAAAACAACTGAAATAGGCAAAAAAATTATGGGTTATAGCTAACGAAATCTTGAATTTTGGCATCCTCAAAATTATTTGCTAGCAGGTTGAAATGACTAAAAATGGCTAAAAATCGTAGGTTATAGCTCATGAAATCATGAATTTTGGCCTCTAAAATTATTTTTGCCATCGAGTCTAAATGACTAAAAATGGACATAAAATCATAGGTTATTGATCACACACTCGTCGGTTTTTACCTCTACGAATTATTTTCCAACGGGTTGAAATGAATAAAAATGACTAAAAAGCGTGGGTTATAGCTCACGAAATCATTAATTTTGACATATGCTAAATTATATGCCAACTGTTTGAAATGACTAAAAATATCCAAAAACTGAGGGTTATAGCTCATGCAATCGTGAATTTTTGGCTTCCACAAAATTATTTGCCAATGGATCCAAACAACTAAAAATGGTCAAAAATCACGGGTTATAACTCATGAAATAGTGAAAGTTACCATCCACGAAATTATTTACCAATGGGTCGAAACTACTAAAAATAGCCAAAAATTATGGGTTATCCCTTACAAAATCGTAAATTTTGGCTTCCATAAAATTATTAGCCAATGAGTCAAAATTACTAAAAATAGAATAAATTGTGGGTAATCTCATGAAATCGTGAATTTTAGCCTAAGCAGAATTATTTGCCAACGGGTCAAAATAACTAAAAATGGAGAAAAGTCATGGGGTATAACTTATAAAATCATAAATATTGACATCCGCAGAATTATTTTCTAGCTTGTCAAAATGATGAAAATGACCAAAAATTATTTGTTATAGCTCATAAAATCATAAGTTTTGCCTCTAAAAATTATTTGCCAACGGTCAAAATAACTAAAAATGTTTTAAAATGTGGCTTATAGCTCATGAAATTGTGTATTTTTGCCTCCACAAAATTATTTGCTAATGGGTCCAAATGACTAAACAAGGTAAAAAATGGGGTTATAGCTTGTGAAATTATAAATTTTAGCCTCCATAAAATTATTTGCTAATGAGTCAAAATTACTAAAAATAGAATAAATTGTGGGTAATCTCATGAAATCGTGAATTTTAGCCTAAGCGAATTATTTGCCAACGGGTCAAAATAACTAAAAATGGAGAAAAGTCATGGGGTATAACTTATAAAATCATAAATATTGACATTTGAAATTATTTTCTAGCTTGTCAAAATGACTGAAAATGACCAAAAATTATTTGTTATAGCTCATAAAATCATAAGTTTTGCCTCTAAAAATTATTTGCCAACAGTCAAAATAACTAAAAATGTTTTAAAATGTGGCTTATAGCTCATGAAATTGTGTATTTTTGCCTCCACGAAATTATTTGCTAATGGGTCCAAATGACTAAACAAGGTAAAAAATCGGGGGTTATAGCTTGTGAAATTATAAATTTTAGCCTCCATAAAATTATTTGCTAACGGGTTGAAACAACTAAAAATGGCCAAAAATCATAGATTATAGCTCATGAAATCGTGAATTTTTTAACTCCACGAAATTAGTTGCCTATGGTCAAAACAATTGAAAATAGCTATAAATCATAGGTTATAGATGGTGAAATTTTGAATTTTAAGCTCTGCGAAATTATTTGCTCACTGTTCAAGATGACTAAAAATGACAAAAAATCATAGATTATAGCTCACAAAATCATGAATTTTGGGCCCTAAGAAATTATTTGCCAACATGTTGAAACAACTAAAAATAACCAAAAATCGTGGGTGATAGATTACAAAATCGTGAATTTTGGCCTTTGCAAAATTATTTGCTAACGGATCTAAATGACTAAAAATGGCTAAAAATTATGGGTTATAGCTCATGAAGTCATAAAGTTTGGCGTCTAACACTTATTTGCCAATGGGTCAAAATGACTTAAAATGGCCATAAAATGGTAGGTTATAACTCACAAAATCATGAATTTTGGCCTCTATGAAGTTATTTGCCAAATGTTGAAATGAACTAAAATAGGCCAAAAATCATGGGTTATAGCTCATGAAATTGTAAATTTTGGCCTCCATGAAATTATTTTCTAGCTTGTCAAAATGACTGAAAATGACCAAAAATTATTTGTTATAGCTCATAAAATCATAAGTTTTGCCTCTAAAAATTATTTGCCAACAGTCAAAATAACTAAAAATGTTTTAAAATGTGGCTTATAGCTCATGAAATTGTGTATTTTTGCCTCCACGAAATTATTTGCTAATGGGTCCAAATGACTAAACAAGGTAAAAAATCGGGGTTATAGCTTGTGAAATTATAAATTTTAGCCTCCATAAAATTATTTGCTAACGGGTTGAAACAACTAAAATGGCCAAAAATCATAGATTATAGCTCATGAAATCGTGAATTTTTAACTCCACGAAATTAGTTGCCTATGGTCAAAACAATTGAAAATAGCTATAAATCATAGGTTATAGATGGTGAAATTTTGAATTTTAAGCTCTGAAATTATTTGCCAACGGTCAAAATGACTAAAATGGCAATAAATCATGTATTATATCTTATGAAATCGTGAATTTTGGCCTCTATGAAGTTATTTGCCAAATGTTGAAATGAACTAAAATAGGCCAAAAATCATGGGTTATAGCTCACAAAATCATGAATTTTGGCCTTTGCAAAATTATTTGCTAACGGATCTAAATGACTAAAAATGGCTAAAAATTATGGGTTATAGCTCATGAAGTCATAAAGTTTGGCGTCTAACACTTATTTGCCAATGGGTCAAAATGACTTAAAATGGCCATAAAATGGTAGGTTATAACTCACAAAATCATGAATTTTGGCCTTTGCAAAATTATTTGCCAACATGTTGAAACAACTAAAATAACCAAAAATCATGGGTTGTAGCACATGAAATCGTGTATTTTAACCTCCACAAAAGTATTTGTCAAAGGGTCAAAATGACTAAAAATGGTCAAATATTATGGATTGTAGCTCATGAAATTCTACATTTTGGCCTTTGCAAAATTATTGCCAACAGGTTGAAACCACTAAAAATGATAAAAAGTCTTGGGTTATATAGCTCACGAAATCGTGAACTTTGGCATCTAGGAAATTATTTGCCAACGGAAATCACGAATTTATTTACCAACGGGACAAAAGTAGTAGCTTATATGAATTTCGACCTCTAAAAAATTTATTTACCAACGGGTTGAAATGACTAAAAATTACCATAAGATCATAGGTTATTGCTCAAAATCATAATTTTTTGCCTCCACAAAATATTTTGCGAACGAATTGAAATGATTAAATATACCAAAAAATTATGGGTTAGAGCTCATAAAATCATGTATTTTGGATAGAATGGAATTATTTGCCAACGGCTCGAAAATATTAAAAATGGCCAAAAATAGTGGGTTATACCTCAAGGAATCATAAATTTTGGCCTTTCGCAAAAATATTTGGCAATTGGTGCAAATGACTAAAATGGCAAAAAATTATGGATAAATTGTGAATTTTGGGCTCCACGAAATTATATGTCTATGGGTCAAAACAATTTAAAATGGCCAAAAATCTTAGGTTATAGCTCATGAAACCGTGAATTTTGGCCTCTATGAAGTTATTTGCCAAATGTTCGAAATGAACTAAAATAGGCCAAAAATCATGGGTTATAGCTCATGAAATTGTAAATTTTGGCAACCACAAAATTATTTGTGAATGGGTCAAAACAACTAAAAATGGCTTAAATTCTTGGGTTATAACTTAGAAAATAGTGAATTTTGGCATCTTGGGAATTATTTGCCAACAGATCGTAACCACAAAAAGTGACCAAAAATCGTGAGGGATAGCTCACAAATTTGTAAATTTTGGCGTCCACAAGATTATTTACTAATGGGTAGAATCAACTAAAAGTGGCTAAAATCATGGGTTGTAACTCATACAATCGTGAATATCGGCCGCCATAAAATTATTAACAATGTGTCAAATGACTAAAATTGCCCATAAAATTTGTAGGTTTTAGCTCTCAAACCATGATTTTTGGCCTCCATGAAATTATTTGCCAACAAGTCGAAACAATTAAAAATGGCTAGAAATTGTGGATTATAGCTCATGAAATCTCGAATTTTGAGCTTCGCAAAATTATTTGCCAACTGGTGCCAATGACTAAAAATGGCAATAAATCATGTATTATATCTTATGAAATCGTGAATTTTAGCCTCACCAAAATTATTTACTTATTGGTCAAAATAAGTAAAACAAAAGCCAAAAACAATGGGTTATGCTCACAAAATCGTAAAATTTTGGCCTTTGTGAAATTATTTGTCAGTGGCTCGATATGACAAAAAATGGCTACAAATTATGGGTTATACCTCATAAAATCATGAATTTTGGCCTCTAAAAACTTATTTACCAACAGGTCAAAATGACCAAAAATAGCCATAAAAACGTAGTTTGTAGCTCACAAAATAATAATTTTTGTCCTCCGTGGACTTCTTTGCCACTGGGTCGAAATGACTAAATATAGTAAAAAACTTATGGGTTATAGTTCATGAAATTGTATATTTTGACCTCCATGAAATTATTTTCTAATTGGTCGAAGGAACTAAAAATTGCCAAATATCATGTATAGCTCGCTAAATCGTGAATTTTGGCCTCCACAAAATTATTTTCCAATTGGCCGAGACAACTGAAATTGGCAAAAAAATATGGGTTATAGCTCACGAAATCTTGAATTTTGGCATCCTCGAAATTATTTGCCAGCAGGTTGAAATGACTAAAAATGGTTAAAAATTGTAGGTTATAGCTAATGAAATCATAAATTTTGGCCTCAAAAAAATTATTTGCCATCGAGTCAAAATGACTAAAAATTTATAAAAAATCATAGGTAATTGCTCACGAACTCATTGGTTTTTTCCTCTGCGAATTATTTTCCGACGGGTTGAAACAAATAAAAATGCCTAAAAATTGTCAGTTATAGCTCACGAAATCATTAATTTTAATGTATGCTAAATTATATGCCAACTGTTTGAAATGACTAAAATATCCAAAAATTAAGGGCCATTGCTCATGCAATCGTGAATTTTTGGCTTCCACAAATTTATTTGCCAACGGGTCAAAAAAACTAAAAACGGTCAAAAATCATGAGTTATAACTCACGAAATAGTGAATGTTGGCATCTACGAAATTATTTGCCAATTGGTCAAGACTACTAAAAATAGCCAAAAATCATGGGTTATCCCTTACAAAGTCGTGAATTTTGGCCTCCACAAAATTATTTGCCAATGGATCAAAATGACTAAAAATGGCAATAAATCATGTATTATATCTTATGAAATCGTGAATTTTAGCCTCCATAAAATTATTTGCCAACGGGTCAAAATAACTAAAAATGGAGAAAAATCATGGGGTATAACTTATAAAATCATAACTATTGACATCCACGGAATTATTTCTAGCTTGTCAAAATGGCTGAAAATAATAAAAATTATTTGTTATAGCTCATAAAATCAAAATTTTTTGCCTCCACAAAATTATTTGCCAATGGGTCGAAACAATTGAAAATGCCTAAAAAAACATGGCTTATAGCTCATGAAATTATGTATTTTGACCTCCACGAAATTATTTGCTAATGGGTCAAGCTGACTAAACATGGTAAAAAATCGTGGGTTATAGCTTATGAAATCATAAATTTTGGCCTCAAAAATTATTTGCCAATGGGTGAAACAATTGAAAATGCCTAAAAACATGGCTTATAGCTCATGAAATCATGAAATTTTGACTCCACAAAATTATTTGCCAAGGGTCAAACCAATTGAAAATAGTAATTAATCATGGGTTATAGATGTTGAAATTTTGAATTTTAAGCTCTGCGAAATTTTTGCTCACTGTTCGAGATGACTAAAAATGACAAAAAATCATGGATTATAGCTCACAAAATCATGAAATTATTTTTTAACGGATCTAAATGACTAAAAATGGCTAAAAATCATGGGTTATAGTTCATGAAATCATAAATTTTGGCATCTAACACTTATTTGCCAATGGATCAAAATGACTAAAAATGGCCATAAAATCGTAGGTTATAACTCACAAAATCATGATTTTTAGCCTACGCGAAATTATTGGCCAAAAGTTCAAATGACTAAATCTATCGAAAAATAATGGGTTGTAGCACATGAAATCGTGAATTTTAACCTCCACGGAATTATTTGCCAAAGGGTCAAAATGACTAAAAATGGTCAAATATTGTGGGTTGTAGCTCATGAAATTCTAAATTTTGGCCTCTACAAAATTATTTGCCAACAGGTTGAAACCACAAAAAATGATAAAAAGTCATGGGTTATAGCTCACGAATCGTGAACTTTGGCATCCGGGAAATTATTTGCCGGGTGGTCGAAATCACTAAGAATGGACAAAAGTAGCAGCTTATAGCTCACAAAATCATGAATTTCGACCTCTAAAAAATTTTGGCCTTTCGCAAAAGATTATCAATGGCAAAAAAATTTGGTAATTGGTGCAAATGACTAAAATGGCAAAAAATTTTGGCCTTTCGCAAAAGATTAACAACGGCTCAAAAAGATTAACAATGGCAAAAAATGGTGGGTTAAACCTCATGGAATCATAAATTTTGGCCTTTCGCAAAATTATTTGGCAATTGGTGCAAATGACTAAAATGGCAAAATATTATGGGTTATAACTTACAAAATCATGAATTTTGGGCTGCACAAAATTATTTGTCTATGGGTCTAAACAATTTAAAATGGCCAAAAATCTTTGGTTATAGCTCATGAAATTGTAAATTTTGGCCTATGTGAAGTTATTTACCAAATGTTTGAAATGAACTAAAAAAGGCCAAAAATTATGGGTTATAGCTCACGAAATTGTAAATTTTGGCATCCACAAAATTATTTGTGAATGGGTCAAAACAACTAAAAATGGCTTAAAATCTTTGGTTATAACTTAGAAAATAGTGACTTTTGGCATCTTGGGAATTATTTGCCAACAGATCGAAACCATAAAAAATGGCCAAAAATTGTGAGGGATAGCTCACGAAATTGTAAATTTTGGCCTCCGCAAGATTATTTACTAATGGGCCGAATCAACTAAAGGTCGCTAAAATCATGGGTTATAACTCATAAAATCGTAAATGTCGGCCTCCATGAAATTATTGCCAATGGGTCAAATGACTAAAATTGCCCATAAAATAGTAGGTTATAGCTCTCAATTCGCGATTTTTGGCCTCCGTAGAATTATTTGCCAACGGGTCAAAATGACTAACAAGTGCCAAAAAATCGTGAGATATAGCACATTAAATCGTGTACTTTGGCCTCTAAGAAATTATTTGTCAATGGATGTAGATGGTTAAAATGTACTTTATCCTGGATCAACGCTTATCCCAAGTCCAAGAAGTGAATACCCATGGGCTAAACACTTCATATGGGCCCAAGCACAAACCCACGACAAAGCTCACCCAAACAATAGCGAAGTACGCTCAAGCCTTATGTGAACTTCGCCTAAAAGACCCATGTGGGCCATGTCATCCACACCCCAAGGGAAGTGGGTTGCGCACATTCTAGCAAAGTTCGCTAGAACGAACTGCTCAGCGAGCTTCGCATAAAGCCACTCAGCGAGCTTCACCTTCCATCGTTATAGGCGAAGCTCGCCATAGAACGTTTCAAAAGCTATTTTGATGGAAATGGTTTTCCCTGTTATCTCCTAAACTAATGGCCATTAAACTCACATTTAACTGTTACTAACTCTCTCTCAGCCTATAAGAGGAAGAAAGATTGCTCATTTTTGGAGCATCTTGGATTTTGATAATTTTTCACTTAGATTCTCATCATCCAGAGAAGACTTCAGCATTTCAAAAAGAGCCTCGGCAACTACTAGTCAGCAGAAGACTCAATGCTTCTGTCAGACCATCAACAGAATACAAGATCGACGCTCCATCTACACACAGAAAAGAACCCAGCTAATATAATTTTTTCTTATTTTCTTTGTATTTTCTTTTGAATTGTAATATGTGTTAATTGTAATTCAAAAGATGTGAAATGGGATGGTGACTCCGCTGGTAAAAACTTTCTCAACCGAAGAGAACATCATGTCGCAATCCAACACTGAGGCCTTAGGGTCTTTTACTAAAACCTTGGTTATCGAATTTGACCAATCAAAGTTCGAGGAATTTATTTTCTCTGACAAATCTGGCCACCACTAGAAGCTACCATAGGATACGCCACAGTGGAAAAGCAAGATCAAATTTGCCCCTCACTCCAAAGAAGGCGACACTCGCCTACAATAGTCTTGGCTTCGCTAGAAGCCAGACGAGCTTCACCCAGAGTAGAGAGGCATCGACTCTCACCTCAGCTGAGAGTCAAGGTGTTCATACACCTTTTGATTTTGGACATCAGTCCACAACCCCCTTAGGGGTTCATTTTAAAGCATCTTGCGATGCCCGCCATGCTTCTTTAATAGGAGCGAAGAATGGGGGTAATCCTTCACTTAAAACTATCACCTTCGCTGATTCTTCATCCAAATCACAAGCTTCGACTGGTGATGAGGATTTCACTAACCATGTCAGTCATAAATCAAAGCAACGTTGCAACAAGCGACATTTGCCTGTTAAAATCCAAGCAGGCAAGGTTACTCTCAAGAGGATCAATTGGCCAAGCCAAGTCATAGCTCCCACTAATCTCAGGGAGTTCCTTTCCCTTAAGAGAGCACACCAATGTTAGCATTGTGCGACCCTAAGCAAAATTACCACGCCAATTCAAATGAATTGCTAGTGCAAATCTATTCCTATAAAGGAATCGGTATTTAATCATCTTAGTCAAGTTCCTGAGCCTTCAGAGGCTAGGATTAAAAAGTGATGATGTACTCGAAAGAGTAAAACCAATCTCTAAGAATTCATGGTCAATATGACCAGTGTGACTAATGGAGATGATGAAGAAGATGCAGATAGTCCTTCTAATCCCAAATATTCTCCTGGTATCGAAAGTATACTTTCAACAACTGATGGCGTTTATCATCACACCAAGTCTAGGCAAGGGGCATCAATTCCCATTGATAATTCGCTACTGAAGACATACACTGCAGGGTATCTTCTAGAACAGATTTACCTACTATTAGCAACGCGAACTCCACTATAGCGTTAACTGTAACCCTTAGTCCAAGTCAAGAGTAGGGGTGGGTGATAGATATGGCGGACAGAGAAGCTCATGATGATCTTCGTCCTCTTCTTCTCCCGAGTCTACCCAATCAACATGTGTGGAGTACTTATCTGCAAATAGGAGGCATATGCCATCAGGATGCAAATACACTGAATCAGGATAAAGGTGAAAATAAATTTTATCTAAAGCAGCCGCAAGTTCAATTACCGGCTCACACGCTGAGGCTACATGAGGCTTTTTCGTTTTCCCTTGGAGGCTCCTCCACCACAAAGGATTTCTCCTTCAGAGGCAACTCCAAGTGTTGTCGCTTGGGAGGCTCTTACAGGCTTGGGACCTATTGTGGCCTTTTTCCATGAGTCCCCCTATATGTCATTGGCCCCCGAATACTGATGCCAACAGTTCTGTGTGGCAGTGACTTGTCAGCAGAAGCATCCGAGTCATCTTCATCTCCACCCGATCTGACTTCCACTAAATATTCTTGGAGTCCATGTGCTTGACTTTTGGATCCTCTCTTGAAAGCTTCTTTATACTTCCAGATAATCCACTTGACACCAGTCTTGTTCACCTGGAAGTTCAGATGGGGAATGTTCATTGCATTGCACCACTTATAACATCCTAACGTCATATAACAGCTAGGAACATTATAAGACCAAATGAATGTGGTGCCGGTGCCTCCAGCGATGAAATGGTACCAAGCTCGGGCTCCATCAATAAGGCTCTTAGAGTGCAACAGCCTAGTGTTTAGATTACCAACAAAGAGCTAATCATATGCAAATTGCCATGGAAAATGGCTGGGTAAATAGGGCTCGATAAAACATTCGTCCCATTTAACCAAGCAATGAGGTGACTTGATCTAATATTAACTAGCCAATTGAAACAACTGCAACTTAGGCAAGTGAACCCCTCCGAGCCAAGACCATCTTCAAATTCATCCCCAAAGTCAGTGCCAACAATTTTGGGGAAACAAAAGTAGATACATTAGTGATCTTTGTTCCGTACAATTCGACGGATCCCTGTAGAGTACCTAACTGTCCACTTTGAGGACTCATATCACTATAGCAATGCGACCTCTTCTTCACATCTGGTGACGGCGGACATAAGCGAAGAGCAATGGAGTGTATACCATACCATCAAATAGGTATACGGTAACTCCACCCTGAGATTCGGGACTTCTTCCCTCGGGCAGCCACTCTGCTGATTCAAGTATTTAGTTGACAACTCCCTTAACCCATGGTGAATATAGCTGATCATGGTCGAAAATAAGGCCAAATTGTATCCATAAGCAAGCAGAATTGCTGGGTATAACACCTTGAGGGAGATACAGTCCTTCAAATGAGAGGGCACTATAAATCCTTTCAACCAGATCGAAAGGAATTCCACGAGTAGAGCCTGAGCAGAGATAGGCTTTTCAGCTTAATGGTGGAAGCATTCAAATGTGTCCCCTACATGGAATCCACACTTGTCCTATGTGGCAGCATGCAGTACAGGACCATGCTTGAAAATTCTTATTTCTACTTCAAGCCCGGTACTCACAGGAATGGGCTCCACTTACCCTTCTTGCTCACATTTTTAAAGAGATATTCTGTCCAAGGCACGTAAGCAACGTGAGGGCTATGAGCAGTGTTGGCGACCATTTGATGGCAAATATGGAAATGGCACACCAACTCTCGGAATATCTCACCAACATGAGCATAGTGTGACATACTCTCCAACTCCTCGTTAGTAGGAAAGAACTCCTCATGTGACTGCTCTCCCAATGGCAACCAAGATACCTCAAACATCTTATGCAGAGCTATCCCGATCCCCCCCACCTCGGGGTGAAGAAAGTGTTGATGTCAATGTTATACAGCTCAAGGAAACTGTATAATACTAGTGCACGGATTTCAACGCTATATTTAGAATCTCTCACTACAGAGTAAGGCCCCAACTATGTTAGCCTCACACCAAAGGTGTTTAAGGTAAAATCAATCAATCAACCCCACCACTTTGTGTCAGTTGATCGAATCCATCCGAGGAATCTAGCATCCTCCTCCGGATACTACCCATTGATTTCGGTAAGCAAGTTTCCAAATACGTTCAGAACTACAGTGACCTTATTTGCTGGGGCGTCCTCTTTGACAAAGCCAGAAAGGAGACCCATGATGCTAAGGCCAAAATGCCCCTCCTATCAAAAACCGCCTTCATGCTTTAGGCTTCCCACAATGACCTTGTCCTTCTTTTTAATGATTGGGAATTGCATCACACGGGGAACTGCGAGATGCAATAGAAACATGAACGATACATGTTGTTCCACTGCCGTTAAACAGAAGCATCGATCTACCTAGGAATAGTACCAGCGTTCCCTCTCCTAGTTAAAAATGGCGGTACCCCCTAGGTCGCTATCACCAAATAGAAACTGCAGTTTTCCTAATTGGTCACTTTTCAGGATGGAGAACTCAGCATATATGATAAGTTCTCGTAGAGTGATAGCGCTCCTGTGACGAATCGTGTCAATTCACTCCTAACTACTCTCGCCAAAGTATAGAGGAATAGTTCCTCTGAAATTATGCAACATCAGAGGGTCCTGAGTTCTATTGCGCCCGAAGTGATTATGATGGCTAACGGATATATCTGGTAGAGGAACTACACAAAGGAAAGAAAACTAGTTAGGAGAATTGCTGGAATACTCCACTTCAAAATTGACTAAGTGTCGAGCTTACAGTGGAGCTCATGCACTAGACTTGCTTGAGTGAAGTTCGCTCATAAGCAAAGTTTGCCCATCACAAAGCTCCAGAAGATCTAGCTAAGTGTCACAAGTCTAGGCGAAGCTCGCCTCAGCAACGGCAAATTTCAACACAGTGGCGAGACCCACTCAGAAGACTAGGTGGGTCGATATGACAAACTTCGCCTAGACGAATTTCACCCAGAAGCCCAACAGGCTGAAATAGTAAAATCCGCCAAAAGAGCAAAGTTTCCATGTGAAGTGCTATTGATGGCGATCATCAAACCTCTACCATCACCGGCGAAGCTGAGAAATAAGATCGAATATAGTCGTTGAAGCCTCTCCGTCGATGGTGAAACTAAATCAAGAGCTTTGAAGCATTGTTCGAGCCTAATAAGGGCTATCTTAACAAACCAAAAGCTCCACCAATGGTGGTAGAGCTAAGGAAGGAGATGTGTTTTGAATGTTACCTGACACCATTTCCCACTGTAGTGGTGCTACGGCCGTAGTTGGTCGATGAGAAGAAGATGTCTAGGGTATAGTGGCAAAGTGAAAAGAGAAGAAGATGAATAGTCTATTTATAGACTTTAAGCGATCTCCGCCCAGATATCTCGTCTTGATCTTTACCCAAGGGTCTCGCCCCAAGCATCGCCTAAAGATCTCACTCTGAACCTTGCCAAAGAGTGATCTCTGCCTCAAATTTAGGCACAACAATTGGAGATATGAAATTTCAAATCACCTAAGCGAATTTTACTGACTAATCTAGCGAACTTTGCCCGAACACCAAACAAACTTTGCTAACCAACCTAGCAAACTTCGCTTAAGTCAAAGAATTGAGCGAACTTAACCCAAGGACTTCACATGGCGAATCTCATTCAACAACTCTCACTAGCACATGAAGTCTAAGCTTCGTCTCAAATACAAGAAGCACATCATGCACAGATCAAACACATGTAAAAAGATAGAAATTATAATTCTTTCATTGATCATAAAGGTTGCATACAAGCAAGTTTCAGACTCTAGAAACTATAAGGGTAGTGAGCATTCATTTCTCCAACCTCAATAATAGTCAAGGAGAAATACAAAGCAAGAATAGCTCATATTCCTCTAAATCGCGTAACGGTTGAGGAACATAAAGGAGCTACACTAAATAGATGAGCTTCTATTCCTCAAATCAAACGAAGATTGAGGAACAAAACATAGTCACACAAGAAGAAATTGATGTCGAGTTTAAGAAAACCGAACGACATCTAATTATGTTCTACATCCGCACTTGCGAGACCTAATCACTTTCAGACTCTTCGCTTGTGGAACTCCATGGGTCTTTCTTCAAGCGTCATCCCAGCCTTCGAATGGTTATATACGGAGCATGACACTCAAAGCTTCATGCTTCCCTATCACGGATCACCCCCCAGCTCACTTCTGACTTGTTCTCGAGAGTTTGCTTGAGCATAGTCTTTTCAGTCTGAAGCAAATTCACCAAATGGCTGAGAACGCGGATTTCGTCGGTAGAGTTGCCCTTAACTCGGGCTAACTCCTGTTGGAGCCGATTGATCTCAGCTCCTCTATCAAAGAACATCTCCAGTTGGGTTGGAGAAGACTTAGACATAGAGAAAAGGAGATGGGAGAAGATGAGAATGGGAGGGGCTATTTATAAACCTACCAAATCCAACTCCCAAAAATAAACATCACTTTTTACGGGAGTGATTGGACTAAACAAAGAGATTAAAAGATAGCCTAAATCTTAAGGTGTCCGGTAAATCTCACTAAATATTTGACCCCAAAGAGAGATCCCAACCACAAATCAAAGCACATATCTAAAGGCAACAGTCTAGGAGACCCTTGCCAATCGGCAAATTTTGCCCATACACTTGAAACTAGACAAACTTCGCCTAGGCAATTTCACCCGAAGCCCAACAGTGAAATAGTAAAATCCGCCAAAAGAGCAAAGTTTCCATGTGAAGTGCTATTGATGGCGATCATCAAACCTCTACCATCACCATCATAGAAAATAAGATCGAATATAGTCGTTGAAGCCTCTCCGTCGATGGTGAAACTAAATCAAGAGCTTTGAAGCATTGTTCGAGCCTAATAAGGGCTATCTTAACAAACCAAAAGCTCCACCAATGGTGGTAGAGCTAAGGAAGGAGATGTGTTTTGAATGTTACGACACCATTTCCCCGCATTGTGGTGCTCGGCCGTAGTTGGTCGATGAGAAGAAGATGTCTAGGGTATAGTGGCAAAGTGAAAGAGAAGAAGATGAATAGTCTATTTATAGACTTTAAGCGATCTCATGGATATCTCGTCTTGATCTTTACCCAAGGGTCTCGCCCCAAGCATCGCCTAAAGATCTCACTCGAACCTTGCCAAAGAGTGATCTCTGCCTCAAATTTAGGCACAACAATTGGAGATATGAAATTTCAAATCACCTAAGCGAATTTTACTGACTAATCTAGCGAACTTTGCCCGAACACCAAACAAACTTTGCTAACCAACCTAGCAAACTTCGCTTAAGTCAAAGAATTGAGCGAACTTAACCCAAGGACTTCACATGGCGAATCTCATTCAACAACTCTCACCAGCACATGAAGTCTAAGCTTCGTCTCAAATACAAGAAGCACATCATGCACAGATCAAACACATGTAAAAAGATAGAAATTATAATTCTTTCATTGATCATAAAGGTTGCATACAAGCAAGTTTCGGACTCTAGAAACTATAAGGGTAGTGAGCATTCATTTCTCCAACCTCAATAATAGTCAAGGAGAAATACAAAGCAAGAATAGCTCATATTCCTCTAAATCGTAGCGGTTGAGGAACATAAAGGAGCTACACTAAATAGATGAGCTTCTATTCCTCAAATCAAACGAAGATTGAGGAACAAAACATAGTCACACAAGAAGAAATTGATGTCGAGTTTAAGAAAACCGAGCGACATCTAATTATGTTCTACATCCGCACTTGAGACCTAATCACTGGACTCTTGGCTTGTGGAACTCCATGGGTCTTTCTTCAAGCGTCATCCCAACCGAATGGTCATATACGGAGCATGTCACTCAAAGCTTCATGCTTCCTATCACGGATCACCCCCACTCACTTCTGACTTGTTCTCGAGAGTTTGCTTGAGCATAGTCTTTTCAGTCCGAAGCAAATTCACCAAATGGCTGAGAACGCGGATTTCGTCGGTAGAGTTGCCCTTAACTCGGGCTAACTCCTGTTGGAGCCGATTGATCTCAGCTCCTCTATCAAAGAACATCTCCAGTTGGGTTGGAGAAGACTTAGACATAGAGAAAAGGAGATGGGAGAAGATGAGAATGGGAGGGGCTATTTATAAACCTACCAAATCCAACTCCCAAAAATAAACATCACTTTTTACGGGAGTGATTGGACTAAACAAAGAGATTAAAAGATAGCCTAAATCTTAAGGTGTCCGGTAAATCTCACTAAATATTTGACCCCAAAGAGAGATCCCAACCACAAATCAAAGCACATATCTAAAGGCAACAGTCTAGGAGACCCTTGCCAATCAGCAAATTTTGCCCATACACTTGAAACTAGACAAACTTCGCCAAACTCATAGTTAAGCGAACATCGCTTAATAAAAGCTGTTCCCTTAAGATTTAGCTCAAGTCAAGGGCAATCAAGCTTCATTCCAAACACAGAATTGGACGAAAGCAAATATTACTGAGCATCCGATCAAGATGAATCATTGACAAAGGAAGCTATGTTCAGCAGTACACCTCTGGCGACCAAAGAAATCAAATGAAGACAAGTTTTGACCCAAGCAAGACGTCTCAAGCTATGTTCAATAATACACCTCTGGCTATAACCCAAAGTATTTTGATCCCTATCACAAGCTAAAAGCAGGATCTCAAAAACATTGGGGGGTGTCTTGTAGATGGTTAAAATATACTTTATCCTAGATCAACGCTCAGCCCAAGTCCAAGAAGTAAACATCCATGAGCTAAACACTTGATATGGACCCAAGCACAAATCCACAACAAAACTCACCCAAACAATAGTGAAGTTTGCTTAAGCCTTACGCAAACTTCGCCTAAAAGACCCACGTGGGCCACGTCATCCACACCCTAAGAGAAGTGGGTTGCCCATATTCTAGCGAAGTTCGCTATAACGAACTGCTCAGCGAGCTTCGCCTTCGACTGTTACAAGCGAACCTCGCCATTAACCGTTTCAAAAGCTATTTTGATGGAAACAATTCTCCCCATTATCTCCTAAATTAATGGTCACTAAACCCACATTTAATGGTCACTAACTCTCTCTCTTAGCCTATAAGAGGAAGGGAGATTGCTCATTTTTGGTGTACCTTAGATTTTAACAATTTCGACAATTAGATTCTCATCATCCAGAGAAGACTTTAGCATTTCAAAAATAGCCTCGGCATCTACCAGTCAGCAGAAGACTCAACATTTTAGTCAGACCGTCAACGGAGTACAAGATCGACGCTCCATCGCACAAGTAAAAGAACCAATCCAATATAAATTTTCCTTGTTTCCTTTGTACTTTCCTTTAAATTTTCCTATGTTACTTGTAATTCAAAAGACCTGAAACAACGGGTTGAAAAGACTAAAACTGGCAAAAAATCATGGGTTATAGCTCATGAAATTGTGAATTTTAGCCTCCGTAAAATTATTTGCTAAATGGTCCAACTGACTAAAATTGGCAAAACATTATGGGTTATAGCTCACAAAATTATGAATTTTTAGTCTCTACAAAATTATTTGCTGAGGGTCAAAACAAGTGAAAATAACCAAAAATCATGGGTTAAAGCTAACGAAATCGTGAATTTTGGCCTTTGCAAAGTTATTTGCCAGTTGTTCGAAATGACTAAAAGTAGCTAAAATCCATGGGTTATAGCTCACGAAATCATAAATTTTGGCATTCATAAAATTTTTTGCCAATGAGTCAAAACAACTAAAGATAGCAAAAATCATGGGTTATAACTCACAAAGTAGTGAATTTTGGCATTCGCGAAATTATTTGCCAACGGGTTGAAATAATTAAAAATAACCAAAAATTATGGGGTATAGCTCACGAAATTTTGAATTTTATCCTCCGCAAGATAATTTAGTAATGGGTCAAAACAACTAAAAATGGCTAAAATCATGGGTTGTAACTCATGAAATCGTGAATGCTGGCCTCCACGAAATTATTGTCAATGAGTCAAATGACTAAAAATGCCCATAAAGTCATAAGTTATAGCTCTCAATTCATAATTTTTGGCCTCCAAGAAATTATATACAACAAGATGGAAACAACTAAAAAATGCCCAAAAATCATTGGTTATAGGTCATGAAATGGTGTACTTTGGCTTTTACGAAATTATTTGCCAACAAGTTGAAACGACTAAAGTTGGCTAAAAATCATGGGTTATAACTCATGAAATTGAGAATTTTGGCCCTTGCAAAATTTTTTTGCAAACTGGTCAAACTGGCTAAAATTGGTAGAAAAGCAATGGTTAGCTCACGAAATTGTGATTTTTTTGATTCGTCAAAGTTATTTGCCAAGGGTCAAAATAATTAAAAATAACTAAAAATCATGGGTTACAGCTTACGAATCATGAATTTTGACCTGTATGAAACTATTTGCTAACTGTTCAAAATGATAAAAAATGGCCAAAAATTATGGGTAATAGCTCACAAAATCATGAATTTTGACCTGCACGAAATTATTTGCCAAGAGGTCAAAACAACTAAAACTAGATAAAAATCATGGGTTAAGCTCACAAAATCATGAATTTTATCCTTCATGAATTTATTTGCCAGCAGGTCGAAATGACTAAAAATGGCCAAAACCCATGGGATACATCTCATAAAATAATGAATTTTGGCCTCCAAAATTTTATTTGCAAATGGGTCAGAATGACTAAAAATGGCAAAATCATAGGTTATAGCTCACAAAATCATGATTATAGGCCTCCACGAAAATATTTACCAACTGTTTGAAAGGATAATATCTACTAAAAAATCATGGATTATAGCACATGAAATCGTGCAATTTGACCGCCACAAAATTATTTACCATCGGGTCGAAATGACTAAAAATGGCCAAATATCACATGTTATAGCTCACAAAATCGTGAATTTTAGCCTCCATGAAATTATTTGTGCACTCCTCGAAATAATAAAAAATATCAAAATAATTGTGGGTTATAGCGCACAAAATTGTGAATTTTGGCATTCGTGAAATTATTTGCCAGCAAGTCGAAATTACTAAAAATGATAAAAAATAGTGGGTTATAGCTCTTGAAATTGTAAATTTTAGCTTTTGTAAAATTATTTGCTAACTCGTCCAAATGACTGAAAATGGCAAATAATTGTGGGTTTTAGCTTACGAAATCATGAATTTTAGCCTTCACAAAATTATTTGCCTATGGGATGCTCACGAAATTATGAATTATGGCATTCACAAAATTATTTGCCAATGGGTCAAAACAAGTTAAAATGGCCAAAAATCACGGGTTATAGCTAACAAAATAGTGAATTTTAGCTTTTATGAAATTATTTGCCAACATGTCGAAACGAATAAAAATGACCAAAATCTTGGGTTATAAGTCACGAAATAGTGAATTTTGGCCTCCGCAAAATTATTTGCCAAAGGGTCAAAACTACAGAAAATGTCCAAAAATCGTGGGCTATAACTAAAAATTGTGCATTTCAACATCAACGGAATTATTGCCAGCGGGTTAAAATGACTAAAAATGCCCATAAAAATGAAGGTTATAGCTCTCAAATCGTGAATTTTAGCATCCGTGCAATTATTTGCCAGATGATCAAAAAAAATGAAAAAGACCAAAAATCATGGGTTATAGCTCATGAAATCATGAATTTTGGACTCTAAAATATTATTTGCCAACGGGTTAAAATGACTAAAAATGGCCATAAAATCATAGGTTGTAGCTCACACAAGCGTGATTTTTGGCCTCTACGAAAATATTTGCCAACTGGTCAAAATGTCTAAAAATGGCCATAAAATCATAGATTATAGCTTAAGAAATAATGTATTTTGGCCTCTACAAAATTATTTGCCAACAAGTTGAAGCGACTAAAGTTGGCTAAAAATCATGGGTTATAACTCATGAAATTGAGAATTTTGGCCCTTGCAAAATTTTTTGCAAAGCTGGTCAAACGGCTAAAATTGGTAGAAAAGCAATGGTTAGCTCACGAAATTGTGATTTTTGATTCGTCAAAGTTATTTGCCAAGGGTCAAAATAATTAAAAATAACTAAAAATCATGGGTTATAACTTATGAAATTGTGAATTTTGGCCTCATAAAATTATTTGCTAACTCGTCCAAATGATGAAAATGGCAAATAATTGTGGGTTATAGCTCACAAAATCATGAATTTTGGCATTCGTGAAATTATTTGCCAAGAGGTCAAAACAACTAAAACTAGATAAAAATCATGGGTTAAGCTCACAAAATCATGAATTTTATCCTTCATGAATTATTTGCCAACGGGTCAAATGACTAAAATGGCCAAAACCCATGGGATACATCTCATAAAATAATGAATTTTGGCCTCCAAAATTTTATTTGCAAATGGGTCGAAATGACTAAAATGGCCAAAAATCATGGGTTATAGCTCACAAAATCATGATTATAGGCCTCCACGAAAATATTTACCAACCTGTTTGAAAGGATAATATCTACTAAAAATCATGGATTATAGCACATGAAATCGTGCAATTTAGTATACAAAATTATTTACCATCGGTCGAAATGACTAAAATGGCCAAATATCACATGTTATAGCTCACAAAATCGTGAATTTTAGCCTCCATGAAATTATTTGTGCACTCCTCGAAATAATAAAAAATATCAAAATAATTGTGGGTTATAGCGCACAAAATTGTGAATTTTGGCATTCGTGAAATTATTTGCCAGCAAGTCGAAATTACTAAAAATGATAAAAATAGTGGGTTATAGCTCTTGAAATTGTAAATTTTAGCTTTTGTAAAATTATTTGCTAACTCGTCCAAATGACTGAAAATGGCAAATAATTGTGGGTTTTAGCTTACGAAATCATGAATTTTAGCCTTCACAAAATTATTTGCCTATGGGATGCTCCGAAATTATGAATTATGGCATTCACAAAATTATTTGCCAATGGGTCAAAACAAGTTAAAATGGCCAAAAATCACGGGTTATAGCTAACAAAATAGTGAATTTTAGCTTTTATGAAATTATTTGCCAACATGTCGAAATGACTAAAATGGCCAAAAATCGTGGGTTATAGCTCACGAAATTGTGAATTTTGGCCTCATAAAATTATTTGCCAAAGGGTCAAAACTACTGAAAATGTCCAAAAATCGTGGGCTATAACTAAAAATTGTGCATTTCAACATCAACGGAATTATTGCCAGCGGGTTAAAATGACTAAAAATGCCCATAAAAATGAAGGTTATAGCTCTCAAATCGTGAATTTTAGCATCCGTGCAATTATTTGCCAGATGATCAAAAAAAATGAAAAAGACCAAAAATCATGGGTTATAGCTCATGAAATCATGAATTTTGGACTCTAAAATATTATTTGCCAACGGGTTAAAATGACTAAAAATGGCCATAAAATCATAGGTTGTAGCTCACACAAGCGTGATTTTTGGCCTCTACGAAAATATTTGCCAACTGGTCAAAATGACTAAAAATGGCCATAAAATCATAGATTATAGCTTAAGAAATAATGTATTTTGGCCTCTACGAAATTATTTGCCAATGGGTTGAAAAAACAAAAATGGCCAAAAATCGTGGGTCATGGCTTACAAAATTGTGAATTTTGGCATCGGCAAGATTATTTACTAATGAGTCAAACATCTAAAAATGGATAAAATCATGGGTTATAACTTATGAAATTGTGAATGTCGACCACCACAGAATTAATACCAATGGGTCAAATGACTAAAAATGACTAAAAATGCACATTGAATTGTAGATTATAGCTCTCAATTTGTGATTTTGGCCTCCATGAAATTATTTGTCAACAGGTCGAAACGACTAAAAATGCCCAAAAATCGTGGGTTATAGCTCATGAAATGGTGTTTGGCTCCATGAAATTAATTACCAAGCATTGAAATGACTAAAAATAGCTAAAAATTGTGGGTTATTCCTCATGAAATCGTGAATTTTGGCCTCCATAAAATTTTTTGCCTATGGGTCGAATTGATTGAAAATGGCTAAAAAAAAGTGGGTTATAATTCATGAAATCGTGAATTTTAGCCTCCACAAAATTATTTGCCTATGGAGCAAAACTGCTAAATATGAGCAAAAACCGTGGGTTATACCTCATGGAATCATTAATTTCGACCTCTGTGAAATTATTTACCAACTGTTCGAACCGACTAAAATTGGTCAAAAACCATGGAATAGCTCACGAAATTGTGAATTTTTGCATCCATAAAATTATTTGTCATCTGGTCCAAACAACTAAAAATGATCTGAAATCATGGTTTATAACTCACAAAATAGTAAATTTTGACATCCACAAAATTATTTGCAAACGGGTCAAAACTACTAAAAATGGCTAAAAAAAGTGGGTTATTGCTCATGAAATTGTGAATTTTAGCCTCCAAAAATTATTTACTAATGGATTGAAACAACTAAAATGGCTAAAAGATTAGTTGCAACTCATGAAATCGTGAATTTTAGCCTCCACAAAATTATTTGCCAATGGGTCAAATGACTAAAAATGCCCAAAAATCGTGGGTTATAGCTCATGAAATCGTGAATTTTAGCCTCCACAAAATTATTTGCCTATGGAGCAAAGCGCTAAATATGAGCAAAACCGTGGGTTATACCTCATGGAATCATTAATTTCGACCTCTGTGAAATTATTTACCATCGGTCGAAATGACTAAAATGGCCATAAAATCATAGATTATAGCTCTCAAATCGTGAATTTTGGCCTCCATAAAATTATTTGTCATCTGGTCCAAACAACTAAAAATGATCTGAAATCATGGTTTATAACTCACAAAATAGTAAATTTTGACATCCACAAAATTATTTGCAAACGGGTCAAAACTACTAAAAATGGCTAAAAAAAGTGGGTTATTGCTCATGAAATTGTGAATTTTAGCCTCCAAAAAATTATTTACTAATGGATTGAAACAACTAAAAATGGCTAAAATGATTAGTTGCAACTCATGAAATCGTGAATGTCGGCGTCCACAGAATTTTGCCAATGGGTCAAATGACTAAAAATACCCATAAAATTAGTGGTTATAGATCTCAATTTGTGATTTTTGTCCTCCACGAAATTACTTGTCAACGGGTCGAAAGGACTAAAAATGGCCAAAGTTTATGGGTTATAGCTCATGAAATGATGTACTTTTATCTCCACAAAATTATTTACCAACGAGTTGAAGCGACAAAAAATGGCCAAATCGTGGGTTATAGCTTATAAAACTGTGAATTTTAGTGTCTAGAAAATTATTTGCCAACTGGTCCAAATGATTAAAATTGATAAAAACTCATAGGTTATAGCCCACAAAATTGTATATTTTTATCCTCCCAAAAGAAATTTTCCAATTGTCAAAACAGGTAAAAATAGCCTAAAACCACAGGTCATAGCTCACGAAATCGTGAAATTTGACCTGTACGAATTTTTTTTCTAACGACTCGAAATGACTAAAAATGGCCAAAATTTATGGGTTATAGCTTCCGAAATCATGAATTTTGGCCTCCACAAAATTATTTGCAAACAGGTCGAAACAAATAAAAATAGCTAAAAATCATGGGTTATAGCTCACAAAATCGCGAAATTTGGCTTTTACGAAATTATTTGCTAGTATGTCGAATTGACTAAAAATGGCCATAAATCGTGGGTTATAGCTTATGAAATCATGAATTTTAGCCTCTAAAAAAGTATTCACTAACAGGCCAAAATGACAATGGGTTCACACGACTAAAAATCGTCATTTTTGGCTTCCTCAAAAATTATTTGACAATGGGTTGACACGACTAAAAATGGCCAAAAATAGTGGGTTACAGCTCATGAAATCTCAAATTTTAGCCTCCAAAAATTATTTGCCTGAGGTGCAAAACTTCAAAAAATGGCTAAAAACATGGGTTATCGCTCATGAAATCGTGAATTTTGGCCTCCGTAAAATTATTTGCCAACTGGTCGAAACAACTAAAAATGACTAAAAATCATGGGTTATAGCTTATGAAATCATGAATTTTGGCCTCCACAAAATTATTTGCCAATGGGTCAAAATGACTAAAAATGGCTAAAAATCATGGGTAGCCCTATAAAATTTGGCCTCCAAATTATTTGCCAACAGATCAAAATGACAAAAAGTGGCCATAAAATCATAGGTTATCGCTCACAAAATCATGAATTTTAGCCTCCACAAAATTATTTGCAAGCGAGTCAAAATTACTAAAATAGCCAAAAATCATGGGTTATAGCTTATGAAATCATGAATTTTGGCCTCCACAAAATTATTTGCCAACGGATCAAAATGACTATTAATTGGGAAAATTAGTTGATTATAGCTCATGGAATCATGAATTTTGGCTTCAATGAAATTATTTGCCAACTGGTCCAAATGATTAAAATTGGCAAAACTCATGGGTTATAGCTTATGAAATCATGAATTTTGGCCTCCACAAAATTATTAGCGTCTGGTCATAACAATTAAAAGCGGTCAAAAATCATGAATTTTGTCCTCTGCGAAGTTATTTGCCACCGTTTGAAATTACTAAAATCGCCAAAAGCATGGGTCATAGCTCACGAAATTGTGAATTTTGACATCCATAAATTATTTGTCAAAAATGACAAAGCAACATGGGTTATAACTTAGAAAATAGTGAATTTTGACCTCCATGAAATTATTTACAACGGGTCAAAATAACTAAAATGGCCAAAATCGTGGGTTATAACTCATGAAATAGTGAATTTTGGCTTCAATGAAATTATTTGCAAGCGAGTCAAAATTACTAAAATAGCCGAAAATCGTGGGTTATAACTCATGAAATCATGAATTTTGTCATTTGCAAAGTTATTTGTTAAGCGATCGAAATGACTAAAATTGGCAAAACTCATGGGTTATAGCACACAAAATTGTGAATTTTGACATCCATAAATTATTTGCCAATGGGTCAAAATAACTAAAAATGACTAAAAATCATGGGTTATAGCTAAGAAAATAGTGAATTTTAGCCTCCACAAAATTATTTGACAATGGGTTGACACGACTAAAATTGACCAAAAATCTTGGGTTATAGCTCATGAAATCGTGAATTTTGGCCTCCACAAAATTATTTGCCAATGGGTCAAAATAACTAAAATGGCCAAAAATAGTGGGTTAAAACACATGAAATCATGAATTTCGACCTCAACAAAATTATTGCCAACGGGTCAAAATGACTAAAAGAACCCATAAAATCTTAGGTTATAGCTCTCAAATTGTGAATATTGGCATTCATGGAATTATTTGCTAGATGAACAAAATGACTAAAAAGGCCAAAAATCATGGGTTATAGCTTATGAAATCATAAATTTTAGCTAGTAAAAAATTATTTGCCAATGGGTCGAAATGACTCAAAATGGCCATAAAATCATAAGTTATAGCTCGCAAAAGCATGATTTCTAGCCTCCATGAAATTATTTGCTAACAGGTCGAAACAACTTAAAATGGCCAAAAAAATGGGTTATAGCTCACAAAATTTTGAACTTTGGCATCGGCATGATTATTAGTAATGGTAACTCACAAAATTGTGGGTTATAGCTCTTGAAATGGTGTACTTTGACCTCCACGAAATTATTTGCTAACCCTAACCCTAACCTAACCCTTACCCTTACCCTAACCCTAACAATATAAATAATCAAAAATCGTGGGTTATAGCTCATAAAATCATGAATTTTGGCCTCTACAAAATTATTTTCCAATGGGTCAAATTGACTAAAATGGCTAAAAATAGTAGGTTATAACTCATGAAATCATGAAATTTTCCCTCTACAAAATTATTTGCCTATGTGGCAAAACTACAAAAATGGCCAAAACCACATGAAATCGTCTATATTTACCTTTGCAAAATTATTAAGCCAACTGTTTGTAACGACTAAAATTGGGCAAAAACCATGGAATTGCTTATGAAATCATGAATTTTACATCCACAAAATTATTTGCCAACGGGTCAAAATTGCTAAAATGACCCAAAATCATGTGTTGTAACTCACAAAATTGTAAATTTTTCATCCATGAGAATTATTTGCCAACGGATCGAAACTACTAAAATTGACCAAAAATCTTGGGTTATCGCTCATGAAATCGTGAATTTTGGCCTCCGTAAAATTATTTGCCAACTGGTCGAAACAACTAAAAATCGCAAAAAAACGCGGGTTATAACTCATGAAACCTTGAATTTTGGCATCCACGGAATATTTTGCTAGGGGTTCAAAATGACTAAAAATGGCTAAAAATCATGGGTTATAGCTCATGAAATCATGAAATTTTCCCTCTACAAAATTATTTGCCAACGGGTCAAAATGACTAAAAGGCCAAAAATAGTGGGTTCTGACTCATGAAATCTCAAATTTTAGCCTCAAAATTATTTGCCAATGGGTGAAATGACTCAAAATGGCCATAAAATCATAAGTTATAGCTCATAAAATCATGAATTTTGGCCTCCACAAAATTATTTGCCAACGGATCGAAACTACTAAAATTGTCCAAAATAGTGGGTTAAAACACATGAAATCATGAATTTTGGCCTCCACAAAATTATTTGCCAATGGGTCAAAATAACTAAAATGGCTAAAAATCATGGGTAGCCCTATAAAATTTGGCCTCCAAATTATTTGCCAACAGATCAAAATGACAAAAAGTGGCCATAAAATCATAGGTTATCGCTCACGAAGTCGTGATTTTTTGCCTTCGTGAAATTATTTGCCAACGTGTCAAAATGTCTATAACTCCCTAAAAATCGTGGGTTATAGCTCTTGAAAACGTGTATTTTAGCCTCCAAAGAATTATTTGCCAACGGATCAAAATGACTATTAATTGGGAAAATTAGTTGATTATAGCTCATGGAATCATGAATTTTGGCCTTCGCAGAACTATTCGCCAACTTGTCCAAATGACTGAAAATGGCAAAATAATTTGGGTTATAGCTTATGAAATCATGAATTTTGGCCTCCACAAAATTATTAGCGTACGGGTCATAACAATTAAAAACGGTCAAAAATCATGAATTTTGTCCTCTGCGAAGTTATTTGCCAGCTGTTTGAAATTACTAAAAATCGCCAAAAAGCATGGGTCATAGCTCACGAAATTGTGAATTTTGACATCCATAAATTATTTGTCAAAAAATGACAAAGCAACATGGGTTATAACTTAGAAAATAGTGAATTTTGACCTCCATGAAATTATTTACAACGGGTCAAAATAACTAAAAATGGCCAGAAATCATGTGTTATAACTCATGAAATAGTGAATTTTGGCTTCAATGAAATTATTTGCAAGCGAGTCAAAATTACTAAAAATAGCCGAAAATCGTGGGTTATAACTCATGAAATCATGAATTTTGTCATTTGCAAAGTTATTTGTTAACTGATCGAAATGACTAAAAATTGGCAAAACTCATGGGTTATAGCACACAAAATTGTGAATTTGACATCCGCAAAATTATTTGCCAATGGGTCAAAATAACTAAAAATGACTAAAAATCATGGGTTATAGCTAAGAAAATAGTGAATTTTAGCCTCCACAAAATTATCTGTCAACGGCTCGAGACGAATAAAAATAGCCAAAAATTTTCAGTTATATGTCATGAAATAGTTAACTTTGGCCCCCACAAACTCATTTGCCAAAAGGTCGAAACTACTAAAATTGTCCAAAAATAGGGGTTAAAACACATGAAATCATGAATTTCGACCTCAACAAAATTATTGCCAACGGGTCAAAATGACTAAAAGAACCCATAAAATCTTAGGTTATAGCTCTCAAATTGTGAATATTGGCATTCATGGAATTATTTGCTAGATGAACAAAATGACTAAAAAGGCCAAAAATCATGGGTTATAGCTTATGAAATCATAAATTTTAGCTAGTAAAAAATTATTTGCCAATGGGTCGAAATGACTCAAAATGGCCATAAAATCATAAGTTATAGCTCGCAAAAGCATGATTTCTAGCCTCCATGAAATTATTTGCTAACAGGTCGAAACAACTTAAAATGGCCAAAAAAATGGGTTATAGCTCACAAAATTTTGAACTTTGGCATCGGCATGATTATTAGTAATGGTAACTCACAAAATTGTGGGTTATAGCTCTTGAAATGGTGTACTTTGACCTCCACGAAATTATTTGTGCTAACCCTAACCCTAACCCTAACCCTTACCCTAACCCTAACAATATAAATAATCAAAAATCGTGGGTTATAGCTCATAAAATCATGAATTTTGGCCTCTACAAAATTATTTTCCAATGGGTCAAATTGACTAAAATGGCTAAAAATAGTAGGTTATAACTCATGAAATCATGAAATTTTCCCTCTACAAAATTATTTGCCTATGTGGCAAAACTACAAAAAATGGCCAAAACCACATGAAATCGCTCTATATTTACCTTTGCAAAATTATTAAGCCAACTGTTTGTAACGACTAAAATTGGGCAAAAACCATGGAATTGCTTATGAAATCATGAATTTTACATCCACAAAATTATTTGCCAACGGGTCAAAATTGCTAAAATGACCCAAAATCATGTGTTGTAACTCACAAAATTGTAAATTTTTCATCCATGAGAATTATTTGCCAACGGATCGAAACTACTAAAATTGACCAAAAATCTTGGGTTATAGCTCACGAAATTATGAATTTTGGCCTCTACAAAATTATTTTCCAATGGGTCAAAATAACTAAAATGGCCATAAAATCATAAGTTATAGCTCATAAAATCATGAATTTTGGCATCCACAAAATTATTTGCCAATGGGTCGAAATGACTAAACATGTCCAAAATCATTGGTCATGGTTCATGAAATCATGAAATTTTGCCACTAGGAAATTATTTGCCAACGGGTCAAAATGACTAAAAGGCCAAAAATCATGGGTTATAGCTTATGAAATCATAAATTTTAGCTAGTAAAAAATTATTTGCCAATGGGTCGAAATGACTCAAAATGGCCATAAAATCATAAGTTATAGCTCGCAAAAGCATGATTTCTAGCCTCCATGAAATTATTTGCTAACAGGTCGAAACAACTTAAAATGGCCAAAAAAATGGGTTATAGCTCACAAAATTTTGAACTTTGGCATCGGCATGATTATTAGTAATGGTAACTCACAAAATTGTGGGTTATAGCTCTTGAAATGGTGTACTTTGACCTCCACGAAATTATTTGCGCTAACCCTAACCCTAACCCTAACCCTAACCCTTACCCTTACCCTAACCCTAACAATATAAATAATCAAAAATCGTGGGTTATAGCTCATAAAATCATGAATTTTGGCCTCTACAAAATTATTTTCCAATGGGTCAAATTGACTAAAAATGGCTAAAAATAGTAGGTTATAACTCATGAAATCATGAAATTTTCCCTCTACAAAATTATTTGCCTGTGGCAAAACTACAAAAAATGGCCAAAACCACATGAAATCGTCTATATTTACCTTTGCAAAATTATTCGCCAACTGTTTGTAACGACTAAAATTGGGCAAAAACCATGGAATTGCTTATGAAATCATGAATTTTTACATCCACAAAATTATTTGCCAACGGGTCAAAATTGCTAAAAATGACCCAAAATCATGTGTTGTAACTCACAAAATTGTAAATTTTTTCATCCGCAGAATTATTTGCCAACGGATCGAAACTACTAAAATTGACCAAAAAATCTTGGGTTATAGCTCACGAAATTATGAATTTTGGCACTCGCAAGATTATTTACTAATTGGTCGAAACAACTAATAGTGGATAAAATCATGGATTTTAGCTCATGAAATCGTGAATTTTGGCAACCACGAATATATTTGCTAGTGGGTCGAAATGACTAAACATGTCCAAAAATCATTGGTCATGGTTCATGAAATCATGAAATTTTGCCACTAGGAAATTATTTGCCAACAGGTTCGAAATGACTAAAAATGCCTAAAAATCATGGGTTATATAACTCATGAAATCATGTATTCAGGCCTCCATGAAATTATTTGCCAACAGGTCGAAATGAATACAATTGGCCAAAAATAGTGGGTGATAGCTCATAAAAGTTGAATAAATGACTAAAAATGCCCATAAAATCAAAGGTTATAGCTCTCAAATCGTGATTTTTGGACTCTACAGTAATATTTTTCAACGGGTCGGAACAACCAAAAATGCCCAAAAATTATGGGTTTAGCTCACGAAATCATGAATTTTTGCCTCTGTTAAATTATTTTCCATTAGTTCAAATGACTAAAATTGGCAAAAAAATCTTAGGCTGTAGCTCACAAAACATCTGAAAGTAGCAAAATATCATGGGTTATAGCTCACGAAATTGTGAATTTTGTTCTCTATGAAACTTTTTTCTAGCTTTTAAAAATAACTAAAAATGGCCAAAGTTCATGGGTTATAGCTCACGAGATCATGATTATTTTGCCTTCGGGAAATTATTTGCCAACGGGTTGAAAAGTCTACAAATGCATACAATTAAGGGTTATAGCTCAAGAAATCGTAAATTTTGGCCTCCATGAAATTATTTGCCAGCAGTCGAAATGAATACAATTGGCCAAAATAGTGGGTGATAGCTCATAAAAGTTGAATAAATGACTAAAAATGCCCATAAAATCAAAGGTTATAGCTCTCAAATCGTGATTTTTGGACTCTACAGTAATATTTTTCAACGGGTCGGAACAACCAAAAATGCCCAAAAATTATGGGTTTAGCTCACGAAATCATGAATTTTTGCCTCTGTTAAATTATTTTCCATTAGTTCAAATGACTAAAATTGGCAAAAAAATCTTAGGCTGTAGCTCACAAAACATCTGAAAGTAGCAAAATATCATGGGTTATAGCTCACGAAATTGTGAATTTTGTTCTCTATGAAACTTTTTTCTAGCTTTTAAAAATAACTAAAAATGCCCAAAGTTCATGGGTTATAGCTCACGAGATCATGATTATTTTGCCTTCGGGAAATTATTTGCCAACGGGTTGAAAAGTCTACAAATGCATACAATTAAGGGTTATAGCTCAAGAAATCGTAAATTTTGGCCTCTATATTTGCCAACGGGTCGAAACATCTAAGAATGGCCAAAATAGTGGGGTTATATCTCATGGAGTCGTGAATTTTATCCTCTACAAAGTTATTTGCCAACTGTTTGAAATGAGCATAAATGGCGAAAAACCATGCGTTATAGCTCATGAAATCATGAATTTTGGCATCCATAAAATTATTTGCCAACGAGTCAAAACAACTAAATTTGACCAAAAATCGTGGGTTATAGCACATGAAATAGTGAATTTTGGCCTTCACAACATTATTTGCTAACCGTTTGAAACAACTAAAAATGGCCAAAAATCATGAGTTATTGCTCACAAAATTGTGAATTTTGGCCTCCGCGAAATTAATTGCCAACAGGTCAAAACTACTAAAAATGGCCAAAAATTGTGGGCTATAACTCATGAAATTAGGAATTTCGACCTCCATGTAAAAATTGCCAATGGGTTAAAATGACTAAAAATGCCCATAAAATCGTGGGTATATAGCTCTCAAATCGTGATTTTTAGCCTCTACAAAATTATTTACCAATGGGTGAAAATAACTAAAAATGCCTAAAAATTATGGGTTATCGCTCATGAAATAGTGTATTTTGGCCTTCACGAAATTATATGCCAACGAGTCGAAAAGACTTAAAATGGCTATGAAATTGTATGTCATAGCTCACAAAATCATAATTTTTACCATAAACGAAATTATTTGCCAGCAAGTCGAAATGACTAAATCTGCCAAAATATTTCGAGTCATAGCAAATGAAATTGTCTATTTTCACCTCCACTGAATTATTTGCTAATGGGTCAAAATGACAAAAAATGGCCAAATATCGTGGATTATACCTCACAAAATCATGAATTTTGATTTGTGCGAAGTTATTTGCCAACTATTCAGAATGACTAAAATTGACTAAAACCATGGGTTGTAGCTCACGAAATTGTGAATTTTGACATTAGCAAAATTATTTGCTAGTGGGTTGAAATGACTAAAAATATCCAAAAATCATTGGCCATAGCTCATGGAATCATGAATTTTTGCCTATACGAAATTATTTGCCAACAGGTTCGAAACGACTAACAATGCCTAAAAATCATGGGTTATATAACTTATGAAATCGTGCATTTAGGCCTCCACGGAATTATTTGCCAACAGGTCGAAATCAATAAAATTAGCCAAAATAGTGGGTTATAGGTCATAAAATTGTGAATTTAAGTCTCCATAAAATTATTTGCCAACTGGGCCAAATGACTGAAAAAGGTAAAAAATTGAGGGTTATAGCTTATGAAATCGTGAATTTCGGCCTTCACAAAATTACTTGCCTATGGGTCAAAACAATTAAAAATCATGAATTTTGATTTGTGCGAAGTTATTTGCCAACTATTCAGAATGACTAAAAATTGACTAAAAACCATGGGTTGTAGCTCACGAAATTGTGAATTTTGACATTAGCAAAATTATTTGCTAATTGGTCCAAGTGACGAAAATTGGAAAAAAATCATGAGTTGTAGCTCACAAAATCGTAAATTTTTGGCATCAACAAAATTATTTCTAGGAGTTGAAATAATGAAAAATGGCTAAAAATCATGGGTTATAGCTCACGAAATAATGAATATTGGCCTCCACGAAATTGTTTGCTAACGGGTCAAACCTACTAAAAATGGTCAAAAATTATGGGTTATAACTCATGAAATCGTGAATTTTGACCTTCAAGGAATTATTGCCAACAGTTTAAAATGACTAAAAAAAGCCCATAAAATTTTAGGCTATACCTCTCAAATCATGATTTTTAGACTTCGTAGCATTATTTGCCAACAAGTCGAAACAACTAACCTTGCCCTAAAATTGTTGGTTATAACTCATGAAATGGTGTATTTTGGCCCCCACAGAATTATTTGCCAACGTGTCAAAATGACTAATAATGGCCAAAAATCGTGATCATGAATTTATGGCCTCCACAAAATTATTCGCCATTGGTCAAAACAGAAAAAAATGGTCAAAAATCATGAGTTATATCTCACAAAATAGTGATTTTTGGTCTCCACAAAATTATTTGCCAACGGGTCGAAACTACTAAAAATGGTAAATATTTATGGGTTATAACTCATGAAATCGTGAATTTGATCTATGGAATTATTGCTAACGGTTTAAAATGACTAAAAACAGCCCATAATATTGTAGGTTATAGCTCTCAAATCTTGATTTTTAGACTTCGCAGCATTATTTGCCAACAAGTCGAAACAACTAACCTTGCCCAAAAATTGTGGGTTATAACTCATGAAATAGTGTACTTTGGCCCCCACAAAATTATTTGCCAATGTGCCAAAATGACTAATAATGGTCAAAAATCGTGATCGTGAATTTTTAGCATCCACAAAATTATTTGACAATGGACGAAATAACGAAAAATGGTCAAAAATCATGAGTTATAACTCAAAAAAATAGTGAATTTCAGTCTCCACAAAATTATTTGCCAACGGGTCGAAACAACTAAAAATGGCCCAAAAAGTGGGTATAACTCATGAAATCATGAATTTTGACCTCCATGGAATTATTGCCAATGGTTCAAAATGACTAAAAATGCCCATAAAATTGAAGGTTATAGCTCTCAAATTGTGATTTTTGGACTCTGTAGAATTATTTGCTAACAGTTTGAAACAACTAAAAATGCCTAAAAAATATGGGTTATAGCTCATGAAATTATGAATTTTGGCCTCTGTAAAAATATTTGCCACTAGTCCAAATGATTAAAATTGGCAAAAAACTCGTGGGTACAGCTCACAAATTTTTGAATTTTTTCCCCCACAAAATTATTCGCCAAGGGTCAAGACAACTCAAAATAGCAAAAAATCATGGGTTATCGCTCTCAAAATCGACAATTTTGATCTCAATGAAATTGTTTGCTAAGTATTCAAAATAGGTAAAAAATGGCAAAAATTCATGGGTTATAGCTCACGAGATCATGATTTTTCACCTTCGCAAAATTATTTGCTGATGGATCGAAATACCTAAAAATCATAGGTTATTGCTCATAAAATCGTGTATTTTGGACTCCATAAAATTATTTGCCAATGGGTCGAATTGACATAAAATGGCCATAAAATCATGTGTTATAGCTCATGAAATTGTGAATTTTGGCCTCTATGACATTATTTTCCAACGCATTGAATTGACTAAAATGGCTAAAAATCATGGGTTATAGCTCACAAAATCATGGGTTATAGCTCATGAAATTGTGAATTTTGGCATCCACAAAATTATTTGCCAATAGGATAAAATAACTAAACATGGCCCAAAATTGTGGGTTATAGCTCATGAAATAGTAAATGTTGGCCTTGAAAAATTATTTGCCAATCGGTCAAAAAACTAAAATGGTGAAAAATTAGGAGTTCTAGCTCACAAAAATCATAGGTTATTGCTCATAAAATCGTGTATTTTGGCCTCTATGACATTATTTTCCAACGCATTGAATTGACTAAAATGGCTAAAATTATTGGTTACAACTCATGAAATCATGAATTTTAGCCTCCACAAAATTATTTTCCAGAGGTTGAAATCACTAAAAATGGCCATAAAATCATAGCTTATAGCTTACAAAATTGTTATTTTTAGCATCCAGTAGAATTATTTGCCAATGGATCGAATGACAAAATGCCAAAAATCAAAGGGTATAGCTCATGAAATCATTTTGGCCTACAATAAATTATTTTCTAACGTGTCGGCGACTAAAATGGCCATAAAATCATGTGTTATAGCTCACGAAATCATGAATTTTGGCCTCCACAAAATTATATGACAACCGGTCCAATGACTAAATATGGTAAAATTGTGGGTTATTGCTCACAAAATTGTGAATTTTGGCTTGCACAAAATTATTTGCCAATGGGTCGAATTGACATAAAATGGCCATAAAATCATCGTATAACTCATGAAATCGTGTATTTTGACCTCCACGCAATTATTTCCCAGTGGGTGGAAATAACTAAAAATAGAAAAAAATGTGGGTTATAGCTCATGAAATTGTGAATTTTCACCTCAAAAATTATTTGCCAACTCGTCTAAATGACTAAAAATGGCAAAAATCGTGGGTTCTAGCACAAAAATCTTGACTTTTGGCGTCCACAAAATTGTTTAATAATGGGTCAAAACAACAAAAATGGCCCAAAGTCATGGGTTATAGCTCACAAAGTAGTGAATTTTGGCATCCACGAAATTATTTGTCAACAGTCGAAACTACTAAACATGGCCTAAAATTATCGGTTATTGCTCATAAAATCGTGTATTTTGACCTCCATGGAATTATTGCCAATGGTTCAAAATGACTAAAATGCCCATAAAATTGAAGGTTATAGCTCTCAAATTGTGATTTTTGGACTCTGTAGAATTATTTGCCAACTCGTCTAAATGACTAAAATGCCCAAAAATTATGTGTTATAGCTCATGAAATAGTAAATGTTGGCCTTGAAAAATTATTTGCCAATCGGTCAAAAAACTAAAATGGTGAAAAATTAGGTGTTCTAGCTCACAAAATCATGGGTTATAGCTCACAAAATCATGAATTTTGGCCTCTATGACATTATTTTCCAACGCATTGAATTGACTAAAATGGCTAAAAATCATGGGTTATAGCTCATGAAATCATGAATTTTAGCCTCCACAAAATTATTTTCCAGAGGTTGAAATCACTAAAAATGGCCATAAAATCATTGCTTATATAGCTTACAAAATTGTTATTTTTAGCATCCAGTAGAATTATTTGCCAATGGATCGAATGACAAAATGCCAAAAATCAAAGGGTATAGCTCATGAAATCATTTTGGCCTACAATAAATTATTTTCTAACGTGTCGGCGACTAAAATGGCCATAAAATCATGTGTTATAGCTCACGAAATTGTGAATTTTGGCTTCCACAAAATTATATGACAACTGGTCCAATGACTAAATATGGTAAAAATTGTGGGTTATTGCTCACAAAATTGTGAATTTTGGCTTGCACAAAATTATTTGCCAATGGGTCGAATTGACATAAAATGGCCATAAAATCATCGTATAACTCATGAAATCGTGTATTTTGACCTCCACGCAATTATTTCCCAGTGGGTGGAAATAACTAAAAATAGAAAAAAAATGTGGGTTATAGCTCATGAAATTGTGAATTTTCACCTCCAAAAAATTATTTGCCAACTCGTCTAAATGACTAAAAATGGCAAAAAATCGTGGGTTCTAGCACAAAAAATCTTGACTTTTGGCGTCCACAAAATTGTTTAATAATGGGTCAAAACAACAAAAATGGCCCAAAGTCATGGGTTATAGCTCACAAAGTAGTGAATTTTGGCATCCACGAAATTATTTGTCAACAGGTCGAAACTACTAAACATGGCCTAAAATTATCGGTTATTGCTCATAAATTTGTGAATTTTGGCCTCTATAAAATTATCTGCCAATGGGTGAAAATAACAAATAATTTCTAAAATTGTGAATTATAACTCATAAAGTCAAGATTTTTTGCCTTTAGGAAATTATTTGCCAAATGGTCGAAATGACTGAAAATGCCTATAAAATCGTAGTTTGTAACTCTCAAAATCATGTAATTCAGCCTCCACGGAATTATTGTCTAAGAGGTTGAAACAACTAAAATTGCCAAAAATCATGTGTTATAGCTCACAAAATCATGAATCTTAAGCGTCCACAAAATTATTTGCTAACGAGTGAGATGACTAAAATGCCCAAAAATTATGTGTTATAGCTCACGAAATCATGAATTTTGGCCTCTGTAAAATTATTCATCAATGGGTCAAAACAATTAAAATGGCTAAAAATCATGAGTTATAACTCAAAAAATAGTGAATTTCAGTCTCCACAAAATTATTTGCCAACGGGTCAAAATAACTAAAATGGCCAAAAAAGTGGGTATAACTCATGAAATCATGAATTTTGACCTCCATGGAATTATTGCCAATGGTTCAAAATGACTAAAATGCCCATAAAATTGAAGGTTATAGCTCTCAAATTGTGATTTTTGGACTCTGTAGAATTATTTGCTAACATTTGAAACAACTAAAAATGCCTAAAAATATGGGTTATAGCTCATGAAATTATGAATTTTGGCCTCAGTAAAAATATTTGCCACTAGTCCAAATGATTAAAATTGGCAAAAAACTCGTGGGTACAGCTCACAAATTTTTGAATTTTTTCCCCCACAAAATTATTCGCCAAGGGTCAAGACAACTCAAAGTAGCAAAAAATCATGGGTTATCGCTCTCAAAATCGACAATTTTGATCTCAATGAAATTGTTTGCTAAGTATTCAAAATAGGTAAAAAATGGCAAAAATTCATGGGTTATAGCTCACGAGATCATGATTTTTCACCTTCGCAAAATTATTTGCTGATGGATCGAAATACCTAAAAATCATAGGTTATTGCTCATAAAATCGTGTATTTTGGACTCCATAAAATTATTTGGCGACGGGTCGAAACATAAAAAATAGCCAAAAATAGTGGGTTTATAGCTCATGGAGTCGTGAATTTAATCCTCTACACAGCTATTTGCCAATTGTTCGAAATGACTAAAAATGGTTATAAACCATGGGTTATAGCTCATGAAATTGTGAATTTTGGCATCCACAAAATTATTTGCCAATAGGATAAAATAACTAAACATGGCCCAAAATTGTGGGTTATAGCTCATGAAATAGTAAATGTTGGCCTTGAAAAATTTATTTGCCAATCGGTCAAAAAAACTAAAATGGTGAAAAATTAGGTGTTCTAGCTCACAAAAAATCATGGGTTATAGCTGCCAAAATCCTGAATTTTGGCCTCTATGACATTATTTTCCAACGCATTGAATTGACTAAAAATGGCTAAAAATTATTGGTTACAACTCATGAAATCATGAATTTTAGCCTCCACAAAATTATTTTCCAGCAGGTTGAAATCACTAAAAATGGCCATAAATCATTGCTTATATAGCTTACAAAATTGTTATTTTTAGCATCCGTAGAATTATTTGCCAATGGATCAGAATGACAAAAATGCCAAAAATCAAAGGGTATAGCTCATGAAATCATTTTGGCCTACAATAAATTATTTTCTAACGTGTCGAAGCGACTAAAAATGGCCATAAATCATGTGTTATAGCTCACGAATTCGTGAATTTTGGCTTCCACAAAATTATATGACAACTGGTCCAATGACTAAATATGGTAAAAATTGTGGGTTATTGCTCACAAAATTGTGAATTTTGGCTTGCACAAAATTATTTGCCAATGGGTCGAATTGACATAAAATGGCCATAAAATCATCAGATAACTCATGAAATCGTGTATTTTGACCTCCACGCAATTATTTCCCGTGGGTGGAAATAACTAAAAATAGAAAAAAATGTGGGTTATAGCTCATGAAATTGTGAATTTTCACCTCCAAAAATTATTTGCCAACTTCGTCTAAATGACTAAAAATGGCAAAAATCGTGGGTTCTAGCACAAAAATCTTGACTTTTGGCGTCCACAAAATTGTTTAATAATGGGTCAAAACAACAAAAATGGCCCAAAGTCATGGGTTATAGCTCACAAAGTAGTGAATTTTGGCATCCACGAAATTATTTGTCAACAGGTCGAAACTACTAAACATGGCCTAAAATTATCGGTTATTGCTCATAAATTTGTGAATTTTGGCCTCTATAAAATTATCTGCCAATGGGTGAAAATAACAAATAATTTCTAAAATTGTGAATTATAACTCATAAAGTCAAGATTTTTTGCCTTTAGGAAATTATTTGCCAAATGGTCGAAATGACTGAAAATGCCTATAAAATCGTAGTTTGTAACTCTCAAAATCATGTAATTCAGCCTCCATGGAATTATTGTCTAAGAGGTTGAAACAACTAAAAATTGCCAAAAATCATGTGTTATAGCTCACAAAATCATGAATCTTAGCGTCCACAAAATTATTTGCTAACGAGTCGAGATGACTAAAAATGCCCAAAAATTATGTGTTATAGCTCACGAAATCATGAATTTTGGCCTCTGTAAAATTATTCATCAATGGGTCAAAACAATTAAAATGGCTAAAAATCATGAGTTATAAATCAAGACGGCATGATTTTTGGTCATCATAAAATTATTGGCCAACGTTTTGGAATGAATAAAAATGCCAAAAAATCATGGGTTATAGCTCATAGAATCATAAATTTTGGTCTCCACAAAATTATTTGCCAAAGGTTCAAAATGACTAAAAATAGCCAAAAATTGCAGGATATGGATTATGACATCATGATTTTTAGCCTCCATAAAATTATTTGCCAACGAGTGGAAATGATTAAAAATGGCAAATGATCGTGGTTTATGGCTCACAAAGTCGTAAATTTTGGCCTTTGTGAAATTATTTTCCATATATTTAAAATGACTAAAAATGGCCAAAAATCATTGGTTATAGCACACTAAATTTTAAATTTTGGCCCCTATGACATTATTTTCCAACGGGTCGAATCAACTAAAATTGGCCAAAAATCATTGGTTATATAGCTCACGTAATCATGAATACGTAGATTTTGGCCTCCACAAAATTATTTGCTAACTGATCCAATGACTAAAAATGGCAAAAAAATTGTGGGTTATTGCTCACGTAATCATGAATTTTGGCCTGAACAAAATTATTTGCCAATGGCTCGAAAGAACTGATAATGGCTATAAAATCGTTGGTTTTAACTCATGAAATCATGTATTTTGGCCTCCATGGAATAATTTCCCAACATGTCGAAATGACTAAAAATAACAAACAAATATGGGTTATAGCTCATGAAATCATGAATTTTAGCCTCCACAAAATGATTTTCCAACTCATCCAAATGACTAAAAATGGCAAATAATCGTGGGTTATAGCTCACAAAATCTTGACTTTTAGCGTACACAAAATTATTTAATAACATGTAAAAACAACAAAAATGGCCAGAAGTCATGGGTTAAAGATCATAAAGTAGTGAAATTTGGTGTCCAGAAAATTATTTGTCAATAGGTCGAAACTACTAAAAATGGCCAAAAATTGTCGGTTATAGCTCATGAAATTATGAATTTTGGCCTCTACAAAATTATCTACCAATGTGATAGGGTAAAAACGGGATTACCTTTAAGTTGCAAGTATACAACCTTGATCAAGTTATAGTATATAAAGTTATCGATCCCACGAGGAACGGAAGTAGGAGTTATCCAAGTTTGGTTCTTTTAGATTATATGCACACAATTAGGAGTTATTCAAAATAAAACATGGTGAAAGTGGTGGTGAAGAGGTTAGAGAGTGGTTGTGGATAATGCACAATAAAACGAGGAAGAAAATGAGAGTGGAGAGATTAGAAAATGTGTGTGATAAAACGAGGAAGAAAGTGAGTGGAGGGATTTAAAGATGGAAGTGGTAAAGTGAAAATAAAAGAAAATGAGTTTGAGATGGAGAGTGATTGTGATTTGTGCAAATAAAAGAAAAAGAAATCAAGAGAGGAGAAAGAAAATTGAAGGAAAACAAACAAATGAAAAGCAAGGATAAGAGAAAATAAAGAAGGTAAAGTATGGAGGATTAATTAAAGATATGAGGAATCTAGAGTAGATCCACTTAGCTTATCTCAATCTTATGGGAATAAGTTGGATTTGATAGCTAGTTTCAAACAATCTCTAGGAATTCCACAAATATTAGCTCCACACTTAGAAAAGGGTAATTCCCTAGAGGGTTCTAGCCTCAAGGTAAATTAAAGAAAAGAAAAATCTATACTAGAAAGTAAATACAAGAATTAAAGACATTGCATGAAAGTAAATTGCATGAAAGTAAATTTAAGCTACAAAGCATATAAATGAACAAGAAATGAAAATAAAATAAAAGAAAACCAACAACTCCTGATCTTCATCTCATCCTCCTTTTGGTCCTTGGACAAGAAGAAGAGAAAGGAAATTGAAGGGGTGAAAAATTTTATTTATTGTGTAACAAAGTTATAATTTTAGAAGGTATTCTCAATAAAAAGTAACCCTCCTCTCCAAATAGAGTTTTTACAAAATATTTCACACTCCAACCTCTCCCCCTCTACCCCTATTTATAGCCCAACGGAGTGAACATGAACCATTGGATCAACTTGGCCACCAAGGAGTTGAAATCAGCCCTTAATTCGGAATCAGTTGAAAACCAATCGGTCAACCGACCGATTGGTCGATCGATTTTGTCTTTTTCTTGATATTTTTGCATGAATTCTTCTTGGATTCCTTGGGTGTCTTGGGCCTTCGTTTGTCTTCAGATTTGGGCTTCAAAAATTAGTAGAAATTCAGAGGATTTGAGTCATATGGGCTTTTATTCATTAATACTCCATTAGCCTGCAAATTAAGATAAAAATAGATATTAGCAGATATTTATTTATATAAAATAGGTAATGAGGGTATGAAATTATAATTAAATTGTGATTATTGTAGGTCAAAAAAATTCTACCAAGATGCCCAATATTCAGAAACACTATCGATGAAGGTTACAAGTCGACGACTTTCACGATAACAAAGGAGAATCGGCTAATGTCTCCAGTACAAGGATTACAAGTTGACAATCCTTGTGAAAAGAGATCACAAGTATTGATCTCTTCAGCAAAACGCGGGACTTATCCCGCGTTTCAATCCAAAACGCGAGCACATGGCCCGCGTTGAAGCCCAAACGCGGAGCACATGGCCCGCGTTCGAACCCCAAATCGCGGAGCACATGGCCCGCGTTCGAAGCCCAAAACGCGGAGCACAGGGCCCGCGTTTCAATTCAAAATGCGGAGCACATGGCCCGCGTTTCAATCCAAAACGCGGAGCACATGGCCCGCGTTCGAAGCTCAAAACGCGGAACACAGGGCCCGCGTTTCAATTCAAAATCACGGGCACATGGCCAGCGTTTCAATCCAAAAGCGAGCACATGGCCCGCGTTCGAAGCCCCAAACGCGGAGCACATGGCCCGCATTCGAAGCCCAAACGCGGAGCACATGGCCCGCGTTCGAAGCCCCAAACGCGGAGCACATGGCCCGCGTTCGAAGCCCAAAACGCGGAGCACAGGGCCCGCGTTTCAATTCAAAATGCGGAGCACATGGCCCGCGTTTCAATCCAAAACGCGGAGCACATGGCCCGCGTTCGAAGCCCCAAACGCGGAGCACATGGCCCGCGTTTCAATCCAAAACGCGAGCACATGGCCCGCGTTTCAATCCAAAACGCGGAGCACATGGCCCGCGTTCGAAGCCCCAAACGCGGAGCACATGGCCTGCAGCCCGCGTTCGAAGCTCAAAACGCGGCACACACAGCCCGCGTTCGAAGCTCAAAACGCGGCACACATGGCCCGCGTTCGAAGCTCAAAACGCAGACGCGAGGCTTGCTCCAGAACGCGAACTATGCGTTTTGACTCGTTCAAACACGATCTTAACAGTTCCAAAACTGTTTTGCACGATCTGAGGGCCATTAACCCTCATTTAGGAGCGATTATAGGGGTCAGTTACACCCCTTAAAACCCCTATAAATAGCCAAAGGCTCGGCAGGTGGAAGGGGGCTTTTCCTCTCGATTGGCGCGGCTTTTTGGAGGGAGGTTGTGTTGGCTTAGAGGAGGCTTCTTTGGATTGGCCTCTCTTCGGCTCGGCTTGGCATACAAACTCGTGCAGAGTTACAAAACTCATATCTTGAGTTATCAAACTCGTTAGAGTTATAAACTTGCTTTGCGAGTTCTTAGACTTGCTCCTGCGAGTTCTTTTTCAACCTCGTCCCACGAGTCAAGACGGTCGGATCGTCAACGGGATACAAGGCTCAAACTCCTATCGCCACCGTGAAGAACCCAGATTAAATAAAGGGAAGGGTCTCCTGACCTTCTTTGTAAATCGGCAACCGATCGAGGAATTTGTAATTTCTTTTATCTAAGTCTAGAGAGAGAGATTGCATTCGAGAGTTGTATTTATTCTTTCTTTAAAATCAATTGGAAGGGATAATCTTTATTTTCAGACTTTCAAATTTCCTCAACAAAAAAGATGGCGACTCACTGGGACTAGCTTCACAGATGAAGTGGTGGCGCAATCCGACGCCAAGCTCATTGGGACGACCGTTGAAACTCGACCGTAGAGTTCGATCGATTGTCTTTTTCTTGATATTTTTGCATGAATTCTTCTTGGATTCCTTGGGTGTCTTGGGCCTTCGTTTGTCTTGATTTGGGCTTCAAAAATTAGTAGAAATTGAGAGGATTTGAGTCATATGGGCTTTTATTCATTAATACTCCATTAGCACGCAAATTAAGATAAAAATAGATATTAGCGGTATATTTATTTATATAAAATAGGTAATGAGGGTATGAAATTATAATTAAATTGTGATTATTGTAGGTGTAAAAAATTCTCTGAAGGCGGCCAATATTAGAAACACTATCGATGAAGGTTACAAGGCGGCGACTTTCCGCGATAACAAAGGAGAATCGAAGCTAATGTCTCCGGTACAAGGATTACAAGTTGACAATCCTTGTGAAAAGAGATCACAAGTATTGATCTCTTCACAAAAGCGCGGGACTTATCCGCGTTTCAATCAAAGCAGCGAGACATGGCCCGCGTTGACTAGCGCGGAGCACATGGTTACGCGGCCGTTCGAACCCCAATCGCGGAGCACATGGCGCGTTCGAAGCCCAAAGCGCGGAGCACGGGGCCCGTTTCAATTCAAATCGCGGAGCACATGGCGTTTCAATCAAAAGCGGGCACATGGCCCGCGTTCGAGCTAAAGCGAACCCGGGGCCACGTTTCAATTCAAAATCACGGAGCACATGGCCAGCGTTTCAATCCAAAAGCGAGCACATGGCCCGCGTTGAAGCCCCAGCGGAGCACATGGCTGCGGCCGTTGAAGCTCAAGCAGCGGCACACGGCCGCGTTGAAGCTCAAAACCGGCACACATGGCCCGCGTTGAAGCTCAAAGCGGGGCGAGGCTTGCTCGAACGCGAACTATGCGTTTTGACTCGTTCAAACACGATCTTAACAGTTCCAAAGCTTTTTGCATGATCGAGGGCCATTAACCCTCATTTAGGAGCGATTATAGGGGTGAGTTACACCCTTAAAACCCTATAAATAGCCAAAGGGCTCAGCAGGTGGAAGGGGCTTTCCTCTTGATTGGGCGGCTTTGGAGGAGGTTGTGTTGGCTTAGAGGCTTCTTTGGATTGGCCTCTCTTCGCTCGGCTTGGCATACAAACTCGTCGCGAGTTACAAAACTCATATCTTGAGTTATCAAACTCGTTAGAGTTATAAACTTGCTGCAGTTCTTAGACTTGCTCCTGCGAGTTCTTTTTCAACCTCGTCCCACGAGTCAAGACGGTCGGATCGTCAGCGGGATACAAGGCTCAAACTCCTATGCATGCGTGAAGAACCCGATTAAATAAAGGGAAGGGTCTCCGTTGACCTTTCTCTCTCTTTTTAAATCGGCAACCGATGAATTTGTAATTTCTTTTATCTAAGTCGAGTTAGAGAGAGATTGCATTAGAGAGTTGTATTTATTCTTTCTTTAAAATCAATTGGAAGGGATAATCTTTATTTTCTGACTTTCAAATTTCCTCATGAACAAGATGGCGATTCTGCTGGGGACTAGCTTCACAGATGAAGAAGTGGTGGCGCAATCCGAGCGTCAAGCTCATTGGGACGATTTGTTGAAACTCGGTCGGGAGTTCGATCAAGCCAAGTTCGAGGAGGCACTCTCCTCCGGATCCCTTAGCCCCAGGCTATCGCCAAGATCCACAAAGCCTCTAAGGAGGCCAAAGCCCATTCGTTTGTCGTGGCTAACCTGATCGTGAAGATGTTGATGTCGCCGCAAAGCCTCAAATCAAGGCGAAAAGAGGCTGGCCGTAAAGAACACGGCCGAGAGATGGCCAATCGACCAACCAAGCGAACCCGTTCGCTATTGCGATCGCGATCCGAGCTTGTTTCTTTACGACGCAAGCCTCGCGTTTATGTGCCGAATCACGAGCCTCGCAAAAGCGGGTTGAGCGCGACCCTCAATGGCGTTTCCGCGGTCAAAGCGCGGGTCCCAACCCGTTCAATTGCTCAAACACGAACTTCGCGTTCAGCGGGGTTGCCGCGCGATCCTCGCTTCCAGCGGGTACAACCCCGCCCAAGCCGAACCTCGCATTCGGCGAGGGGGTTGCAGCGACCCTCACGCCTATCACGAGGCGGGTCTCAACCCCGCGTCCAAGCATTCAAACGCGGACCTAGCGTTCACAATCTAAAACGCGGGTCTGAACGTCGCGTTCAAATGCTCAAATCATCGGCATATCGACGCTGCTCACATGCGGCCAAGCCGTCGGTGTTTGACCAATTGACAAATATCATTTGGTCCGCGACGGCGGCATTCTCACAGGAAGGAGGCTTCAGAGGTCGAATACCTTGGAGTCACTTCTAACATGATCGGAGTAGGCAGACCGTCAATCTCTAGCTCTAATGAGCCAGAGGCAAATCGGTCCCCCGACTTGAAAGAGGCTTTGAATGACTCGACGAGTTCTGGACATACTCGGACTCGAGCAGGGTCATATCCCCGTCAACTATCAAAAGTTGGTGAAGGAATTGAGTCCGATGATGAGCATTCACCATCGAGAATCTCAATCCTCTAGTTCTTCGTGGAGCAGGTGAGCCTTTGTCTGACGGAGAATGATGAAGATCTCAAGAAGAGGCTCGAAGAGTATCGGCTATGATACAAGAAGTCTGCGATCACAACAAGAGTCCATTGATCAACTTGGTGAAATGGTAGCCCAACTTATCGCGGATAGGGCTCAAGGTCATATGACTAGCTCAACACCTCAACGGAATCATCACGGAGGAGGGTCGATCCTCAAACGGAAAGAAAAAGTGAATGAAGCTCCCGATCAAGCTCCCGATCAAGAAGCTCATCACGTAGAATCCTCCTCTGAAGAAAGGAAAGGAAGCGAGCAAAGTCCTCAATCGGCAAAATGCGAGCTGGAAGCCCGCTCAATGCTATGGCTAATAGGTGCGAGCTCAAGATCGGGGGTTGTCGAGGCCAGTATCTGCGGAATGGGATACGGTTCCTTATCCTCAAAATTTAAAATCCCGACGCTACAAGCTTTCGACGACACGGGATCAGAACCAACACATCTACCATTTTAAGTCCTGATGGGAATGGGATGTCAAACTGCCATAACATCTCGTTTGTTCATTGGCACCCTCAAGGGGTTGCCTTTGAATGGTTCATGAAGCGCTGCGGATGTATCCGAAATGGGCGATTTAGAGACTCTTCCTGTCCGCGATTCTTTAAAGATGACCGGAAATCACTGTCTTCTCTCCTTGCCCTTAAGCAAAGGAGGAGAGCCTATCAAAGTCTTCGTCGAGCGGTTCCGAAGCATGGCTCTTCGATGCTCGGCAGTATGACACGATGCCTCGATTGACACTGTCGGCACAATTTACAAACCAATCTCCTAGCTCGAATGGGGGTTGCCAAATGTCGTTCTGAAACAACTAGTCTCCCGAGTGACAGTGAAATTATTGCTAGGATTGAAGAAGGAGAGGACTCAGAAAGACCTATTGGTGACCGGCTGCGAATCGCGAGGCCGAAGACTCAGTTAATATCGACCTAGAATAATTATAGACTGGGGGTTGATTATTTGTTATTTTCCGAGTAGAATAATAAATTCCAAATATTGTCAAGTTAACAAAATATTTTTGACAATGTAAGCACTTCAACGTGCAGCACCACCACCACAATCAACTTATCAATCCTCTCCAATAGGATGATAAGCCCACAAAGTTGCTCACATCGTAACACAATCCCGTCAGGTTAACAATGCACCTCTGACAACCAACTTATCAATCCTCTCCTTAATAGGATGATAAGTCCACAAATTTGCTCCAATCGCAACATACCCTTGTCATGTTAACCTCACACCTCTGACAATCAACTTATCAATCCTCTCCAATAGGATGATAAGTCCACAAAGTTGTTCCAATCGCAACATATCCTTGTCACGTTAACCTCACACTCTCGACAATCAACTTATCGACTCTCTTCAAATAGCGATAAGTCCTCAAAGATGCTCCAATGCAACATGTCCTCCAATAGGATGATAAGCCCACAAAGTTGCTCACATCGCACAATCCCCACAAAGTTAAGATTAGCTCGTCTCGTTATTAGCAAGGCGACCTCTTCGACAATCAACTTATTGACTCTCCTCAATAGGCGATAAGTCCACAAAGTTGCTCCAATCATAGCGTATCATTGTCATGTTAACCTAACACCTCTGACAATCACCTTATCGACTCTCTTCAATAGAGCGATAAATCCTCCAGGTTGTTATTAATAACACCACAATCCACGCCTCACAGGGCTGGGAAATTTTATCCCGAATCCTAAGTAGGGATAAGTCAAAATCTAACACCGTTCGGTTTAGTCTTTCACCGATCAAAGACACAGAATTCAAATGGGGAATTTTATCGAATCCAAAGTAGGGATAAGTCAACGTCTAACACCGTTGCGGTTTAGTCTTTTACCGATCGAAGACACCCGGAATTCAAATCAGGGAATTTTATCTCGACACCTAAGCGAGATAAGCACGCATCTAATACATGCGGTAGGGTAGTCTATTCGTGAGAAAGACGAAGCCTCGTATTCAACATCGTAGCATTAAGCCTAAAAGAGTTTTATTCTTTTAGCACAACGTCACATGCGAGCAGTTTAGATAATCGCATGCTAGCCGATTCAAGCGGTGTCGGTAAAGGCTCATCAAGTCCGTTGATGGTAGGGTTGGCCAATAACCCTAAAGTCAGCGCCACGCGTTGCGGTTAGTCTCTTACCCGTAAAGGCGACAAAGTCGTATTCAACATCGTAGCACAACGTCCACGCTTGGCCGAACTCTTCAAATTTGCTTAAATCGCATAATCAACTTATCAATCCTCCTCAATAGGATGATAGGTCCTCAAAGTTGCTCCGAACGCAACGTATCTTCATCAAGTCAACACTATACCTCTGATGATATAATCAACTTATCAATCCTCCCCAGCAGATAAGTTCCTCAAAATTGTTCAAATCACATCTAAACCCCATCAATCAACTCATCATTCCTTTCCAATAGAATGATAGATCCACAAAGTTGTTCAAATTACAACACAATCCTATCAAAATCTGTACACATCCTCAGCAGAGTTTAATAACCAACTTATCAATCCTCTCCAATAGGATGATAAGTCCACAAAGTGCTCCAACATAACGTATCCTTGTCATGTTAATCTCACACCTCGACAATCAACTTATCAATCCTCCTTAATAGGATGATAAGCCCCAAGCCTTGTTCACATTACAAGCCTAAAGCCTTGTTTAAACCACAAGCCCTCAATCCTCCTTAATAGGATGATAAGTCCACAAAGTTGCTCCAACCGCAACGTATCCTTGTCATGTTAATCTCACACCTCTGACAATCAACTTATCAATCCTCCTTAATAGGATGATAAGCCCCAAGCCTTGTTCACATTACAAGCCTAAAGCCTTGTTTAAACCACAAGCCCAAAGCCTTGTTTAAACCACAAGCCTAAAGCCTTGTTTAAACCACAAGCCCAAAGCCTTGTTTAAACCACAAGCCCAAAGCCTTGTTAACACCACAAACCCAAAAGCCTTGTTTAAACCACAAGCCCAAATCCTTGTTCAAACCACAAGCCCAAAGCCTTGTTAACACCACAAGCCCAAAGCCTTGTTCACACCACAAGCCCAAAGCCTTGTTCACACCACAAGCCACGTAAGCCTTGTTCACATCACAGGCCTTAAACCTTGTTCAAATCACAGGTTTCATATTTTGTCCCCCGACAAAACCTAAACTTATCGACTCTCATCAATAGAGCGATAGGTCCTCAAAATCTTGTTCAAATTATAAGTACCCAATTTTATCAAGTTAACTCCACACCTCTGATAAAATCAACTTATCGACTCTCTTCAATAGAGCGATAGGTCCTCAAAATCTTGCTCAAACCATGTGTACCCAACTTTATCAAGTTAACTCCACACCTCGATAAAATCAACTTATCGACTCTCTTCAATAGAGCGATAAGTCCTCAAAATCATCATCAAGTTAAAATTTCACCTCTCGATGATAAAACCAATTTATCAACTCTTTATGATAGAGTGATAAGTCCCCAAAAGCTTGTTCAAATAACAAGTATGAAAGGCATGCCAAGTTAACACTATACTTTTGGCACCTTAAAGAAAAGTCTAAAAGACTTAGTTGGAAATGTGTTCATCCTTTACTCATAAACGCGAAGGACCACCCCCGCTTCAACACAACGCGGAGGGTCGCTCCGCTTTTAAACACGTAACGCGATGGCCGCCCGTGTTTCAACTTCAAATCGCGAGGATCGCCCTCACGAGCAAAGTTCAAGACGCTACGGTCACTCCCCGCATTTTAAAAGCAAAACGCCGGAGGTCACCCATGCAAGACGAATGACTAGCATGGACAAAAGCGAACATGACTTCTTTGAAGACGTAATGAGGAGCAATACCTCTCGTGATCAAGCAAAGAAGATATCCAAAGTATTTCAAAGCTCGCCCCTACCAACCGCGAACTTTCAAAAACTTTGAGGGGTTCAGAGGTCGTAAAAAATTTCTATCGAAGACGCCAATATCCGCTAAACACTATCGATGAAGGTTACAAGTCGACGACTTTCACGATAACAAAGGAGAATCGGTTAATGTCTCCAGAGTACAAGGATTACAAGTTGACAATCTGTGAAAAGAGATCACAAGTATTGATCTCTTCAGCAAAACGCCGGACTTATCCCCGCTTCAATCCAAACGCTGAGACATGGCCCGCTCAAGCCCCAAACGCTGAGCACATGGTCTGCAGCCCGCTCAACCCCAATCGCGGAGCACATGGCCCGCTCAAGCCCAAAACGGAGACGTGGCCCGCTTCAATTCAAAATGCGAGCACATGGCCTGCTTCAATCCAAAACGCGAGCACATGGCCCGCTCAAGCCCAAAACGCGAGCACATGGCCCGCGTTTCAATTCAAAATGCGGAGCACATGGCCCGCTTCAATCCAAAACGCGGAGCACATGGCCCGCTGCTCAAAGCCCCAAACGCTGAGCACATGGCCCGCGCTCAAAGCCCCAAACGCTGAGCACATGGCCCGCGCTCAAGCTCAAAACGCGGCACACATGGCCCGCTGCTCGGCTCAAAACGCAGACGCCAGGCTTGCTCCGAACGCGAACTATGCGCTTTTGACTCGCTCAAACACGATCTTAACAGTTCCAAAACTGCTTTTGCACGATCCGAGGGCCATTAACCCTCATTTAGGAGCGATTATAGGGTCGGCTTACACCCTTAAAACCCTATAAATAGCCAAAGGGCTCCTGCAGGAAGGGGCTTTTCCTCTTGATTGGCGCCGCTTTTGGAGGGAGGTTGTGTTGGCTTAGAGGAGGCTTTGATTGGCCTCTTCGCTCTGGCTTGGCATACAAACTCGCGGCAGAGTTACAAAACTCATATCTTGAGTTATCAAACTCGTTAGAGTTATAAACTTGCTTTATGAAGTTCTTAGACTTGCTCCTCGCGAAGTTCTTTTTCAACCTCGTCCCACGAGTCAAGGCGGTCGGATCGTCAGCGGGATACAAGGCTCAAACTCCTATCGCCACCGTGAAGAACCCAGTTAAATAAAGGGAAGGGTCTCCGCTGACCTTTCTTTGTAAATCGGCAACCGATCGAGGAATTTGTAATTTCTTTTTATCTAAGTCAGCTTAGAGAGAGATTGCATTCAGAGATTGTATTCATTATTCTTCAAATAGAATAGATCAATTTTATAATTTTTTCCTCGCGAACAATTATCAAATACCCCCACACCTAAACTTTTGCTAGTCCTCTAGCAAAGAAAGAAAACGAAAGAAAATTCCTAACTCACTTTCGCAGGAATCGCGGTTGTATTTAGCGCATACAACAAGCCTTTAAACCCCTGCGTTACCCCAGTGGACGAGTTGTAGTCTCGTGAGGATTTGCAGTGAATATACCCATAAAATTCAGTCAACTTGCCAATTTAAAGAAGTTAATGAAATAATTAATTCATTTGATATATTCAAACATTCCAATTGAAGTTGGTTAATACTCAAGAAAGCGTTTTTATCATAACTCCAATGTAATTTTCTTAAGAAAATCCTTCCACTATAGTTATACAAAACCAAGTTTAACTCAAAATTTAATTTAAAAGTCTTGAAAAGAACATGTAACTCTTTGTTCTAAACAAACTTCAAGTCTTTTAATCTATTTAATTCTTCAAGAACATATACAAATATAACTATATATAAAAACATGGTTAGTATGATTTTTTAAATTTTTTAACTCTTTATTCCTTGGTGGTTTTGTTCTTTTAATCGGGCTTTCTAAGTGGCCATTTAGCGAGTTTTGGGCCAATGAATCCCAACCCAATTGGGCTTAGGTCATTAAGCATAAAAATACTCTTTGGGCTTAATTACTCAGTCAACTTAGGCTTAGTAAAATAGAACCACCAATGATTTTAAGAGAAATTTATTTAGTGCCAATTTTTAGCACTCTTCTTTTTGTTAAGTTAGTATAATATATATATGTATATATGTATATATATTCTGAAAAGTTTTGGATCAAGATAACTTGAAAAATTATTTTTAACTCTAAGCTAAGCATGCAAAATTCGTTACTTTAATTAAAAATCCAAGTTAAAACTTAAGTGAAGTATGCTACTTTGAACATCAATTCCTAAGAAATTTATTTGGAGTTATCATAAAAGATAAACTTGATATAAAACTAACTAAAGATTAGAAGATTTAAAATCTATCAAATAGATCAATTATTAATCAACTCTCTTAAGTTGGCAAGTGATAAAAATTTAATATAAAAAGAAAAAAATGGTGAAAAAGAGGAAAATGGCTAAAACAAAGAGGAAAAAATGACTAAGCCCACCCGACACCTAAATTTTACATTGTCCTCAATGCAAATTCTATTATGCACAAGGTAAAGCATATAATAATTGAAGCACTTACAGTTATTCGGTCGACTTCGAACAATGATAAAAATTCTGCAATAACCTTTGATATGAGGGTGATGGAGTCAAAACTTTATTCTCTATATATATATCTCTTTTTTTCACAAAATTTTTTACATATATATTTTCTTTTCTTTTCTTTTTGTTTTTTTTTGTTTTTCATTTTTTGTTTTTTTGAAACAAAGAAGAATAAGAAACTCTCACATGAGAGAAGAATAAATTCTTTTTATTATTATGAGACAAAAAATAAAAATGTAGTGTTGGTACCCCCAAAAAGATTTTTATTAATCCCTATTCGAAAGTCAACATGAATTTAACCTCACGCCAAAATAAGCGAATTCAGAGCCGAAGGGGACCTCTCTGCTCTCACAAGTGTTCGGCTACTACAAGAGTCGCTCATACAAGAATCGACTCTGCTACAGGACCGCCATAGCAGACCAAACACGGTCCCAAATGACCACCGCTGCATTCGACCACTTTCTAGTAGTTGCTACAGACTCACCGACAGCCTACAGATCGGGTGCTACGGTGATCGGCGGCGAAGCAGCGCCATTAGTCGCCCCGCCGCAGAGGGCCGACTCACCGCTATAGTAACTAGGCCGGTTGCTACAAAGGCTTCGCAGATGCAAAGCGCCATTAGTCGCCCCGCCGCAGAGTCGCACTACCGAGACTAGTTATTTCGGGAGCGACATTTTGCAACCCCATTCGAGCTAGAAGATTGGTTTGTAAATTGTGCCGGCGGTGTCAATCGAAGCGGTATGTCATACACATCGAGCATCGAAGAGCCATGCTTCGGAACCGTTCGACGAAGACTTTGATAGGCTCTCCCTCCCTTTGCTTAATGGCAAGGAGAGAAGTGATAGTGATTTCCGTGTCACCTTCAAAGAATCGTGACAGGAAGAGTCTCTCTAAATCTGCCCATTTCTGGATACATCCTGCAGGCAGTTTCATGAACCATTCAAAGGCAACCCCCTTGAGGGTGCCAATGAACAAACGAGCTGCTATGGCATCGTTTGCCATCACATTCCCAATCTGTGACCTAAAATGGTAGATGTGTTGGTTCGGTGATCCCGTGCCGTCGAAAGCTTGTAGCGTCGGGATTTTAAATTTTGGAGGATAAGGAACCGTATCCCATTCTGCAGGATACGGTCTGACAACCCCCTGATCTTGGAGCTCGCACCTATTAGCCATGGCATTGAGGCGGGCTTCCAGTTCGCGCATTTTTACCGATTGAGGACTATGCTCATTTTCGGCCCTCTTCTCTTCTTCAAATGAAGATTCTACGCGATGAGCTTCTTGATCGGGAGCTTCATTCACTTTTGGTTTTGAGGATCGACCCCTCCTTCGTGATGATTCCGGTTGAGGTGTTGAGCCGAACATGTGTACTTGAGCCCTATCTGCAACAAGTTGGGCTACCATTTCTCGAAGTTGATCGATGGACTCTTGTTGTGATCGCAGGGCTTCTTGCATCATAGCCTGATGCTCTTCGAGCTTCTTCTTGAAATCTTCAGCATTCTCCGTCGTGTAGACAGCGCTCCCATGCTCCACGAAAGAACTAGAGGATTGAGATTCTGCGATGGCTGAATGCTCATCATCAGACTTAATTCCTTTAGCCAACTTTTGATAGTTGACGGGGGATATGACCCCTGTTCGAGTCCGAGTATGTCGGTAAACTCCGTCGGAGTCATTAAAAGCCTCTTTCAAGCCGGGGGACCGATTTGCCTCTGACTCCTCGGGGTTAGAGATTGATGGTCTCCCTATACCGATCATGTTGGAAGTGACTCCAAGGTATTCGATCTCTGAAGTCTTCTTCCTGTGAGAATGTCATCGTTCGGTGGACCAAGTGACATTCGTCAATCGGTCAAACACCGATGGCTTCGCTGCATTTGAGCAGCATCGACATGCCGATGATTTGGCATTTGGAATGCGAGGATCGCGTTTGAGCACTTGAGCGCGAGTTGAGACCCGCGTTTTGGATTGGGGCCGAGGTCCAAGTTTGAATGCTTGAGCGGGGTTGAAACCCGCGTTTTAGATTGGGGACGCGAGGATCGCGTGCAACTCCCTGCTGAACGCGAGGTCCGCGTTTGAATATTTGAACGCGGGGTTGAGACCCGCGTTTTATAATGGGGACACGAAGTTCGTGTTCGGGCACATAAACGCGAGGCTTGCGTTCTGTAAAAGAAACGCGAAGCTCAAGATCGCGTTTTGGCTCACAAACGCGAAATTCGCGTTGGTTGGTCGATTGACCATCTCGGGGCTGTGTTCTTCGATGAGTAGCGCTCCTTTTCGCCTGATTTGAGGCTTTTACAAAGAACATCACCATCTTCTTGTCGAGGTTAGCCACGACAACCGGGACTTTGGTCTCCTTAGAGGCTTTGTGGATCTTGCGCATAGCCTTGGGGCTAAGGGATCCGGAGGAGAGTGCCTCCTCGAACTTGGCTTGATCGAACTCTACGGTCAGAGTTTCAACAGTCGTCCCAATGAGCTTGACGTCGGATTGCGCCACCACCTCTTCATCGGTGAAAGAGATCGTCCCCAGCAGAGTCGCCATCTTTTGTTCGCGAGGAAAATTAAGAAAATGTAAAATTGGTCTATTCTATTTGAAGAATAATGAATACAATCTCTCGAATGCAATCTCTCTCTCTAACTGACTTAGATAAAAAGAAATTATAAATTCCTCGATGGGTTGCCCGATTTACAAAAGAGAGAAAGGTCAACGGAGACCCTTCCCTTTATTTAATCTGGGTTCTTCACGGTGGCGGTGGGAGCTTGAACCTTGTATCCCGTTGACGATCCGACCATCTTGACTCGTGGGACGAGGTTGAAAAATAACTCGCAGGAGCAAGTTTAGAACTCTGGCCGAGTTAAGAACTCTTTGATAGAGTTGGTTTTAGAAAAGGATTAGTAATCCTTTTAGCCAAGAATGGCGGAGAAGAACTTTCCGTGCAAGTTTGAAAACTGTAATCGAGTTGAACTCTCTAGGAGAGTTGATGCCAGCAAAGGAGGTTTGAACCTTTCTTTAAAAGAAAAGATACAGATCTTCGGTAAAACCTTAATATCTCCCAATCTAACCGTTAGAAATCAATCTTCACCGTTCAGAATTAGGAACGACGAGTGTTGAGGCTGCCCTCCAAATTTCACTCCGATCAGACCACGGATGAAGGTCCGATCGTCACGCCGATCACAGTTGCGCAGAAGAAACCGTTCTCTGCACAATTGGCTTCGGTAAAACCTCGATATCTCCAAATCCAACCGGTAGATATCAATCTCTACCCTTCAGAATTAGGAACGACGAGTGGTGAGGCTGTCCTCCAAGTTTCACTCCTATCAGGCTACGGATGAAGGTCCGATCGTCCGCGCGATCAACTGCCTTGTGAAAAGCTGTTCTCTCCTTTTTTTAGTTCTCCGGCCAAACTCTCTCAACCCGCCCCCTTCTTCAGCTGAGCTTTCAGCTATTTATAGGGGTTTAAGGGGTGTAACTGACCCCTATAATCACTCCTAAATGAGGGTTAATGGCCCTCAGATCGTGCAAAACGCTTTTGGAACTGTTAAGATCGTGTTTGAGCGAGTCAAGCGAGGTCAGCGTTCGAAAATAGCCTCGCGTTGCTACAGAAAAAGCGAAAGCCCTACGATGAAGCGCGGCTGCTACGATGGCAGCGAAGCTATTGCGACAAGCGAAGGCTGCTCCGATGAGCAGCGGGATGCTACGATGAGCAGCGGGATGCTACGATGAGCAGCGGGATGCTACGATGAGCAGCGGGATGCTACGATGAGCAGCGGGATGCTACGATGAGCAGCGGGATGCTACGATGAGCAGCGGGATGCTACGATGAGCAGCGGGATGCTACGATGAGCAGCGGGATGCTACGATGAGCAGCGGGATGCTACGATGAGCAGCGGGATGCTACGATGAGCAGCGGATGCTCGATGGTGGCGCTTCTGAATGCTATGCGAACGCTTCTGATAGCATAAAAGGCACTTCTGATAAAGCGAGAGTAAACCTCGGCGTTCAAAAATAAGCGGGTTTGAGACTCGCGTTGCTACAGTATTATTATTTTTTTTTTTTTGCAGCCTACAAGAGTCAGGTATTCGGGGGAGAGAGCGGATCCCTGTCATCTTCAACCTCAAGCTAAGCTCACACCGAGATTAGTGACTGTGATTCCATACATCAACATGTAGAGTAAAAGATGAAACAGGAGAAGCTCACATTCTACATTAAATCCTTCCTTATTGCTGAAAATTCTACCCCGAAATTTAAAGAATTTCAAGATGATATAATCAATGATGTTCTCAAATTTTAAAAATTCCAAGGTTTTTAATGATTTTTGCAGCAAATAAAGGTAGATATTATTGGTGTTATGCATTTTGAACTTAGATTTTTTATTAATGAAAATTTGACATTTTGGTTGCAAAAATCTAAGCTCATCAGAAAAGAGTTCCTCGAATGTTGCGTTCAAGAGGCATGTATTCAACACAGTTTCCTCATTTTGAAAAACTAAATCTGATTTTTTTAAGATTTCCAGCTCCTCATGAAAGATTTTCTCAAAACTAAGGTCTGATTTATTCTCTTCTTCTTCTATCTCTTCAATCGAGCTTTCCTGGATGTAATTTATTTCCATTGATTGATTATCTGATTGGTTTCCTAGGTTAAAAATATTGAGATCAGCAGTCAAATTCCCAAAGGACAGCTTCTTTTGACCAGTTTTACAATTAATGAGAGTATTAGAAGTGGCTAAGAATGGTCTTCCTAAGATAACAGGTATTTGTCCTTTGGGATTGGAAATAGGCTGTGTTTCCAAAACTACAAAATCCACAGGAAAGATGAAATCCCCAACCTTAATCAGAACATCCGTTATTTCACCCATGGGGACCTTGACAGATCTATCAGCTAGCTGTAGGGTGCATCTGATTGGTTTGAGCTCCCCTACATCTAGTTGTTGGTAGACCGAAAATGGGAGCAAATTGACACTGGCCCCTAAGTCTAAGAGTGCCTTATCAATGAAACTATTACCAATGACACATGAGATGGTAGGGCAACCTGGATCTTTATGTTTCAAAGGTACGGATTTTGACAGTATATCAGTGATATTGGCAGCAAGAAAGACTTTCTTTGGAACATTTATTCCTCTCTTCTTAGTGCATAATTCCTTCAAAAATTTTGCATAAGAAGAAATTTGTTCAATTATATCTAAGAGAGGAATATTGACCTTAACCTGCTTGAAAATTTCTAAGATCTTCTCCTCCTGAGGGGAGTGTTTCCTAGGCCTGAGTCTATCTAGGTAGGGAGCAACTGGTTTAAACCTATCCAAATTAAGCTCAAGTTCGGGTTCAGGCTATTGGTCATTGGAAACAGGTGATTGCTGAATAGATTCATCGAAAGGAGAGATAATTTGTTCTGGTTCAAGGGTTTCACTTGGAGCCGCTCTAACTTGATTATCAACTTGTTTTCCAGACCGTAGTGAATGGATTGCATTCACTTGAGCTTGGTAGGATGAACTTGATCCTGTGTCCTTAGGGTTGGTCACGGGTTGACTCGGAAATATTTTTTTTTCTCTCTCACTCACAGCACTAGCTAGTTGTCCAAGTTGGGTTTCTAATCTAGCTATGGCTTGAGTGTTAGAAGTGAGAATTTGTCCGGTTGATTGCATAAAGGTATTCAAAGTGTTGGATGTTTGAGTCAATAAATTGGTGGTTTGTGTAGAGGCCTTAATTATGATTTCTAAACCCTTTTCCAAAATATTGAGACGTTTATCGTGTTCGGCATTTGGAGGAGTGGAATTTAAGGACTGATGGTGACTAAAATGGCAGATTCGATTGTTGAAAGTTGGGTTGAGAACAGAACGGAACCGTGTTTCCCCTAGAAAATTGTTAATTTGAAGCGGGAGTGAAATTTTAATTTTCGGAGTAGTTTTCCTGATTCCATGCAAAGTTCGGGTGATTTCTCCAACCTGGATTGTAAGTTGGAGAAAATGGGTCATTCCCGGGACGCTGGAATGCAGCGTTTACCTATCCTAGTGGTTGATTGTTTCCTAAGAGAGGACATTCTTCTGAAACATGAGATGGAGAAAGACAGTTGTGACAACCTGAGGCAGAAACTTGATTGATTTGAGCTGGAGCTCGTTCTTTGATTTCTAAAGCTTCTAACCTACTCATGATTGTAGCCATCTTTGCTTCAGAGGCTATGTTTGTCTCTAAGGAAAGACCACTGGATTTGGGTTGGGGAAATGATGAAATTCTATCATCACAGTGTTCCCACTGCATGGTTTTCTCAAATAAACTCTCTAAAAATTTCCAAGCTTCATCTGCATTTTTCTTCATGAAATCCCCTTGACACATTGATTCTAAGAAAGTTTTTGAAGAATAGTCCAATCCTTCATAGATGATTTAGCATAATCGCCACTTTTCAAGACCATGATGAGGACATTGGATGAGGAGATCCTTAAATCTATCAAAATACTTCCAGAATGGCTCGCCCGGGACAATCCTAAAATTTTGAATGTTGTTTTTAAGTTTAACCGTTTTGTGGATAGGGAAAATTTTCTTTAGAAAAACAGTGACAAATTCGTCCCAAGTTGAGATAGAATTTGTAGGCAAGCTATACAGCCATTTCTTAGCTTTGTCCTTAAGAGCAAATGGAATAAATCGAAGCTTAATCGCATCCTCGGATAAGTCTCTCATTTTAATCATGAGGCAAACTTCTTCAAATTCGGAGATAAAGATATATGCGTCTTCGGTTTCATTTCCAAAGAATTTTGGAAGCATGTTTATGAAATGCGGTCGAAGTTTGAAATTTGTTCCACTGACATCGGGGAGCTTAATGCCCGAAGGGATTGCATTCCTAGTTGGGTAACATACATCTTGAAGAACGGGAGGATTGGGATTGGCAATTTAGTTTGGTTCAAGAGATGGATCACAACGAATTAAACGATTGGTATTATCCCTAACCCAAGTTTGCATACACCAAAATCAAAATTTTTTTTATAAATTTTTTTTAAAGGAAAAAAAAGTAAAAGTTAGTTTTTTTTAATGAAAAAGGAAAAGAGAAAAATTTAAGAAGATGATGAGAAAAAGAAAAAGGAAAACTAACTAAAAATAAATCATGGCAACCACTTTTCAATCACCCTAACTTCTAGGGTTAAGCCTAAACTCCACTAGACCAGCTCCTAACCAAAAATTCCCTTAGTGAAAAGATCAAAGTTTACTCAAGTAATTAGCCAGGTAAGGATAGTACTAGAGGGAGATCAAAGATCAATTAAGTACCTCATTTCTTGCGGAGCGCTTTACGCAACCCCTAAACCTTACCTTAGACACCAATTAATCTAAATAAACTTGGACCGGTTCACTTAAGGAATTCTTATTCCTTAATGAGCTCGAATCCTTAGGGACCAACGTCTAATCAATTTTAAGAGGCTTGGTTATGTGTAGTGAGGAATTAGTGATTTTTGCGCTAAGGAAAGGGTAATGAAATCCCTCACCTTATCTTGATTAATGGGTTTTGCCCTTAAAAATATTTTCAAGTGAGTGCCAAATCAAGATGCTCAAATCACTTTGGTGAATTCCTACTATTATATGCAATGCAACCCTAGAAATTAAAAGCAACTATAAAAGGATGCCAAAGTAAAAATCTTTTTTAATTATGGTTAGCAACAAACAATGTGAGAGAGGTGGAAATTATTTGAGTTTATTATCTTGTTAGTCAAAGTCCAAGTGGAGGATAGATTTTATTATGGTCAACAAGAAAGAATGTCTATATATATATATATATATATATATATATATATATATATATATATATATATATATATATATATATATATATATATATATATATATATATATATATATATATATATATATATATATATATATATATATATATATATATATATAAACCTAATTGTCTCTAGTTGTGATGAACTATCTAAAGGGTGGAATTGAGAATACTAGAAAGAAGAGTTACCCACGCAAAAACAATCCAAAGCCTCGTTGGAGGCAAATCTTCAATCTCGAATCTTCAAGTCTTAATCTTCAAGCTCCAAGTTTCTTCACAAAAGAAAAACACACAAGTTAAAGAACTAAAATAGAAAAATTTCCTACTTAACACCGTTCCCCGGCAACGGCGCCAAAAACTTGATAGGGTAAAAACGGGATTACCTTTAAGTTGCAAATATGCAACCTTGATCAAGTTATAGTATATAAAGTTATCAATCCCACGAGAAACATGAAGTAGGAGTTATCCAAGTTTGGTTCTTTTTAGATTATGTGCGCAACAATTAGGAATTATTCAAAATAAAAGTAAAACATGGTGAAAGTGGTGGTGAAGAGGTTAGAGAGAGTGGTTGTGGATTATGCGCAATAAAACGAGGAAGAAAATGAGAGTGGAGAGATTAGAAAATGTGTGTGATAAAACGAGGAAGAAAGTGAGTATGGAGGGATTTAAAGATGGAAGTGGTAAAGTGAAAATAAAAGAAATGAGTTTGAGAGATGGAAGTGATTGTGATTTGTGCAAATAAAAGAAAAAGAAATCAAGAGAGGAGAAAGAAAATTGAAGGAAAACAAACAAATGAAAGCAAGGATAAGAGGAAAATAAAGAAGGTAAAGTATGGAGGATTAATTAAAGATATGAGGAATCTAGAGTAGATCCACTTAGCTTATCTCAATCTTATGGAAATAAGTTGGTTTGTTAGCTAGTTTCAAACAATCTCTAGGGATCTCACAAATATTAGCTCCACACTTAGAAAAGGGTAATTCCCTAGAGGGTTCTAGCCTCAAGGTGAATTAAAGAAAAGAAAAATCTATACTAGAAAGTAAATACAAGAATTAAAGACATTGCATGAAAGTAAATTGCATGAAAGTAAATCTAAGCTACAAAGCATATAAATGAACAAGAAATGAAAAAAAATAAAAGAAAAACCAACAACTCATGATCTTCATCTCATCCTCCTTTTGGTCCTTGGACAAGAAGAAGAGAAAGGAAATTGAATGGGTGAAAAATTTTATTTATTGTGTAACAAAGTTATAATTTTTGGAAGGTCTTCTCAATTAAGAGTAACCCTCCTCTCCAAATGGAGTTTTTATAAAATATTTCACACTCAAACCTCTCCCCTCTACCCCTATTTATAGCCCAACGGAGTGAATATGAACCATTAGATCAAACTTGGCCACCAAGGAGTTGAAATCAACCCTTAATTCGGAATCAGTTGAAAACCAATCGGTTGGCCAATCGGTCGGCCAACCGATTGGCCAATCGGTCGACCGATTTTGTCTTTTTCTTGATATTTTGCACGAATTCTTCCTGGATTCATTGGGTGTCTTGGGCCTTCGTTTGTCTTCAGATTTGGGCTTCAAAATTTGGTAGAAATTCAGAGGATTTGAGTCATATGCGCTCTTATTCAATAATACTCCATTAGCCTGCAAATTAAGATAAAAATAGTTATTAGCAGGATATTTATTCATATAAAATAGGTAATGAGGGTATAAAATTATAATTAAATTGTGATTATCACAATGGGTGAAAACAACTAAAAGTGGCTAAAATTGTGAATTACGACTCATAAAATCATGAATTTTAGCCTCCACAAAATTATTTGCCAATGGGTCAAAACAACTAAAATGGCCAAAAATTATGGGTTATAGCTCATGAAATCGTGAATTTTAGCCTCTACAAAATTATTTGCCAATGGGTCAAAATGACTAAAATGGCCAAAAATCGTGGGTTATAGCTCATGAAATCGTGAATTTTGGCCTCCACAAAATTATTTGCCAATGGATCGAAATGACTAAAATGGCCAAAAATCGTGGGTTATAGCTCATGAAATCATGAATTTTAGCCTCCACAAAATTATTTGCCAATGGATCGAAATGACTAAAATGGCCAAAAATCGTGGGTTATAGCTCACAAAATCATGAATTTTAGCCTCCACAAAATTATTTGCCAATGGGTCAAAATGACTAAAAATAACCAAAAATCATGGGTTATAACTCATGAAATCATGAATTTTGGCCTCCACAAAATTATTTGCCAATGGGTCAAAATGACTAAAATGGCCAAAAATCGTGGGTTATAGCTCATGAAATCGTGAATTTTGGCCTCCACAAAATTATTTGCTAACTCATCCAAATGACTAAAATGGCCAAAAATCATGGGTTATAGCTCATGAAATCGTGAATTTTAGCCTCCACAAAATTATTTGCCAATGGGTCAAAATGACTAAAATGGCCAAAAATCGTGGGTTATAGCTCATGAAATCGTGAATTTTGGCCTCCACAAAATTATTTGCCAATGGGTCAAAATGACTAAAATGGCCAAAAATTATGGGTTATAGCTCATGAAATCATGAATTTTAGCCTCCACAAAATTATTTGCCAATGGGTCAAAACAACTAAAATGGCTAAAATCGTGGGTTATAGCTCATGAAATCATGAATTTTAGCCTCCACAAAATTATTTGCCAATGGGTCAAAATGACTAAAAATGGCTAAAATCGTGAATTTTAGCCTCTACAAAATTATTTGCCAATGGGTCAAAATGACTAAAAATGGCTAAAATCGTGAATTTTAGCCTCCACAAAATTATTTGCTAACGGTCGAAACCGAGTTTTAGCCTCCACAAAATTATTTGCTAACAGTCGAAACAACTAAAATGGCCAAAAATTGTGGGTTATAGCTCATAAAATCATGAATTTTAGCCTCCACAAAATTATTTGCCAATGGGTCAAAATGACTAAAATGGCCAAAAATTGTGGGTTATAGCTCATGAAATCGTGAATTTTGGCCTCCACAAAATTATTTGCCAATGGTCAAAATGACTAAAAATGGCCAAAAATTATGGGTTATAGCTCACAAAATCGTGATTTTCGGCCTCCAAAGAATTATTTGCCAATGGTCGAAATGACTAAAAATAACCAAAAATCATGGGGTATAGCATATGAAATCATGAATTTTGGACTCTAGGAAATTATTTGCAGTAGATCAAAATGACTGAAAATGCCAATAAAATTTGAGATTGTAGCTCTCAAAATCGTGATTTTCGCCTCTGAATAATTATTTGTCAATGGTCAAAATGACTAAAAATAACCAAAAATCATGGGGTATAGAATATGAAATCATAAATTTTGGACTCTAGGAAATTATGACTAAAAATGACAAAAAAATGTGGGGTATAGCTCATGAAATCATGAATTTTAGCTTCCATAAAATTATTTGCAAAAGGTTCAAATGACTAATAACAGCATAGAATTGTGGGTTATAGCTCATGAAATCGTGAATTTTTACCTTCGCAAAACTATTTGCTAATGGAGGCGAAACGACTAAAAAAGGTAAAAAAATAATGTGTTATAGATTATGAAATTATGAATTTTAACTACCATGAATTATTTGCCAACAGGTTGAGACAACTAAAAATGGCCGAAAATCGTGTGTAGTTCATGAAATTGTGAAATTTGGCCTCCGCAAAATTATTTGCCAATGAGTCAAAGCAACTAAAAATGGTTAAAAACTAAGGGTTATTACTCATAAATTCATTATTTTTGGCCTCCGTAAAATTATTTGCCAATGGTCCAAACGACTAAAAATGGCAAAAAAATCAAGGGTTATAGTTCATAAAATCATGAATTTCGGCATCCAAAAAAATTTACCAACGAGTCAAAACAAGAAAAAATGGCCAAAAATTATGGGTTATAGCTAAAAAAGTAGTGAATTTTACTCTCGACAAAGTTACATTCTAGCAAGTCAAAACTACTAAAAATGGCCAACAATCGTGCGCTATAGCTCAGAAAATCGTGAAGTTTGGCATTCGCAAAATTACCTGCCATTGGATTGAAATAACCAAAATTGGCTAAAATCGTGAATTATAACTCATGAAATCATGGATTTGAACCTCCACGGAATTATTTGTCAATGGATCGAAATGATTAAAAATGCCCATAAAATCGTAGCTTGTAGCTCTCAAAATCATGAGTTTTAGCCTCCGCAAAATTATCTGCCAATGGGTTGAAATAACTAAAAATACCAAAAAAATTATGCATTATAACTCATAAAATTATGTACTTTGGTCTCCATAGAATTTTTTACCAATGATCAAAGCGACTAAAATGGTCAAAATCACGGGTTATAGCTCATGAAATCGTGAAATTTGGCCCCCACGAAATTATTTGCTAACTCATCCAAATGACTAAAACGGTAAAAAATCATGGGTTATAGCTCATAAAATCGTGAATTTTAACATACACAAAATTATTTACCAGCGGGTCAAAACAGCTAAAAAGGCTAAAAGTCGTGGGTTATAGCCCACGAAGTAGTGAATTTTGGCCTCCATAAAACTATTTACCAAGAGGCCGAAACAACTAGAAATGGCCATAAGTTATGGTTAATAGCTCAATAAATGTTGAATTTAGCCTCTGCAAAATTATCTGCCAACGAGTCGAAACAACTAAAATGGCTAAAATCGTGGATTATAACTCTTGAAATCACTAACTTCAGCCTTCACGAATTATTTGCTAACTGGTCGAAATAATTGTGATCTTTAGCCTCCGCAAAATAATTTGCTAAAGGGTCAAAATTGTGAATTTTAGCCTCCGCGAAATAATTTGCTAACGGGTCGAAACTGAGTTTTAGCCTCCACGAAATAATTTGCTAACAGGTCGAAACAACTAAGAATGGCCAAAAATTGTGGGTTATACCACGTAAAGTAATGAATTTTAGCCTTCACAAAGTTATTTGCCAACTGTTCCAACTGACTAAAAATGGAAAAAATTCGTGGAAATGGAGAAATTTTGCCTTCGCAAAATTATTTACCAATGGGTCAAAATGACTAAAAATGGCAAAAAATCATATGTTACAGCTCACAAAATCATGAATTTTAGCGTCCATAAAATTATTTGCCAGCAGGTCCAAACGAATAAAAATGGCCAAAAATCGTGGGTTATAGCACAAAAAATTGTGAACTTTAGACTCCACAGAATTATTTGCTAGTAGATTGAAATAACTAAAAATCGCCAAAGTTTAGGGGTTATAGCTCATAAAGTCATGATTTTGACAACTACAAAATTATTTGCAAATAGGTCAAAATGACTAAAAATGGCAAAAATCATATGTTACTGACTCACAAAATCATGAATTTTAGCGTCCATAAAATTATTTGCAAATAGGTCAAAATGACTAAAAATGGCCAAAAATCGTGGGTTATAGCACAAAAATTGTGAACTTTAGACTCCACGAATTATTTGCTAACCGGTGAAATAATTGTGATCTTTAGCCTCATAAAATAATTTGCTAAAGGGTCAAAATTGTGAATTTTAGCCTCCGCGAAATAATTTGCTAACGGGTCGAAACTGAGTTTTAGCCTCCACGAAATAATTTGCTAACAGGTCGAAACAACTAAGAATGGCCAAAAATTGTGGGTTATACCACGTAAAGTAATGAATTTTAGCCTTCACAAAGTTATTTGCCAACTGTTCCAACTGACTAAAAATGGAAAAAATTCGTGGAAATGGAGAAATTTTGCCTTCGCAAAATTATTTACCAATGGGTCAAAATGACTAAAAATGGCAAAAAATCATATGTTACAGCTCACAAAATCATGAATTTTAGCGTCCATAAAATTATTTGCCAGCAGGTCCAAACGAATAAAAATGGCCAAAAATCGTGGGTTATAGCACAAAAAATTGTGAACTTTAGACTCCACAGAATTATTTGCTAGTTGATTGAAATAACTAAAAATCGCCAAAGTTTAGGGGTTATAGCTCATAAAGTCATGATTTTGACAACTACAAAATTATTTGCAAATAGGTCAAAATGACTAAGAATATCCATAAAATCATAGGTTATATAGCTCACATAATCATGATTTTTGGGCTCCACTGAATTATTTATTGTTCGCGGGGAAAGTTGGTTCCTTGATTTTCATTGCTTTCGAACTCATTACACCTTTATGGGTTTACAAACGAATTCGAAAATAAAAAAAGATCGCCTTTTTATAAGGCTACAATGAGGATCAAAGAAAAATTATAACTTTTCTCCTAAACAAACGTGGGATCCGTTTATCGGGTCCTCGCTTGCGTGGGTGTCTTTGCCTGTGCCGGGGACTTTATTCCATCCGTGGACCGCCACGTAATCGTGATCCAAAGAGATCTACGGTAGCGGGGTTATTTCACAAAGGGAATAACGGCCGGCGAATGAGATCGACTAAGCGAAATCAAAGCTCTTCTCGAGATCAAAACAAAGTTTAATCTCAAGGAATCACGTGTAGATCTGAGATCCGATCTCTCGAGCCTTTTCTGAGGGAATTATCTCACGAATGAGGATAATAGCCACGGGATTATCTCACAAGGATGATAATAGCCCTTTAGAGTTCGTAGAGATCCGGATGCGGTGTCGAAGAAGATCGATCATTAAGCTCCGAGTTTAGATCTGAGGTGAGAAGGGAATTTGGCAGAGCTTCGGCTTCTCCAAAATTTTCAGATCCGTGCAAATGAGCACCCCTCCTTGTATTTATAGGATTTCAATGCGGATGCGGGTCGAAACTAGGCCCAAAAGCCCATCGAGACACCCTGGGGTGTCTCGGTTTTGGCCGAGACACTTTGAGGTGTCTCGGCCTCGGCCGAGACGCCTCACGGCTCTCTCTCGCTCATTTTCTTCGGGTCCGGGAGTTGATTTCCGCTTGTTATCCGAGCTTAATTTGAGGCTTCGCGGTTTGGGTTTATTCCGTCGCTTGCACACGGCTTATCGCACGCGATTCATTGCTTCGGAGTCAGGTTTATCCCATTTGTTTGCACACGATTCGTCGCTTCGTTGACTTGAGCGTATCGTCGACTCACATTTGCTTCATACGCTTCACCGGCGTGTCAGCTTGGGCGCCTCGTCGACTTGCTTTGTGCACTTCGTCGACTCGTCGACTTGGACGTCTCGCCGGCTCGCTCGCCGTTGACAATTTGTCGATACGTCGTCGGACGGCTCGTCGATTGTCAATTTGTCGTCGCCACATTATCGGATGGCTTTGTCGATTGACCACCCACTATCACGAGCTATGTCGGGGACTTAGGCAATTTTTTACGCCTACATTTATCGACAGGTCGGAATTACTAAAAACTCCAAAAATCATGGATCATAATTCATGAAATCGTGTATTTTGGCATCCATGAAATTATTTTCCAATGTGTAAAAATGACTAGAAATGGCCATAAATCGAGGGTTATGGTTCATGAAATAATGACATTTGACTTCTACAAAATTATTTGACAACGGGTCGAAATGATTAAAAAAGGGCATAAAGTGTAGGTTATAGCTCATGAAATCAAAAATTTTGGCCTTTACAAAATTATTTGCCAATTGGTCAAAATGACTAAAAATGGACCAAAATCATGGGTATAGCTCACAAAATCATGATTTTTGACCTCCATGGAATTATTTGCTAGTTGGTCAATTCAACTAAAAAAGCCCAAAAATCGTGGGTTACAACAATGAAATCGTGTATTTTGGCCTCGACAGAATTGTTTTCCAATAGGTCAAAACGACTAAAAGTGGCCATAAATTGTGAGTTATAGCTCATGAATTTGTGAATTTTGGCCTCCACACAATTATTTTCCAATTGGTCTAAATGACTAAACATGGCAAAAAATCATGGGTTATAGCTCAAGAAATTATCACTTTTAGCTTGCACAAAGTTATTTGCCAACGGGGTTTCCCAGCAGGTTAGACAGAGCATTTTGCATCACATTCATTATTGCGAAGCCTCTTTAAGATACTTGGGGGTTCCGCTCACTGTTAAATCTCCTTCATCTATGGATTGCTTGCCTTTAGTTGAGATGATGGTGGGTAGAGTAAAGAGTTGGTGCAACAAGTTCTTGTCATATGCAGGGAGAGCTCAACTTGTTCAATCAGTTTTACTTAGCCTCCACACATTCTAGTCTTCAATCTTTATATAACCTAAGAAAGTTATCAAAGAGGTGGAAAATGTGTGTAGAAAATTTTTATGGGGTGGCGATGGTAGCAAGAATAAAATTCCCCTGGTGGCTTGGAAAACTCTCTGTCTCCCCAAAGCTTCAGGTGGTCTTGGATTTCATGAGACAGGTGATGCAAATAAGGCTATGATGCTAAAACATCTATGGGCTCTTGCTTTTAAAAGTGATAGCCTATGGGTGAAATGATACATGAGGTGTATATAAAAGAAGCTAGTCTATGGAACATTCCTGCCAAGCAGTCTCAATCTTGTGGCTTAAGGAAAATATTAAAACTAAGGCCTATTATCTCTCATATGGTGGAAAATAATGGTGATCACTTGACTTGGAAAGGACCAGGACCTCCATTCAGTTCAAGAGGAGCTTATAATGCTATGGCTATCCCTTGTCAAAAAGTTCAATGGAGGAAATTAGTATGGAGCAATTTTAATCTGCATAAGCATGCTTTCATCTTTTGGCTGGCATGTCATGGTAAGCTTCTCACCCTTGTATCTTTAAGAAGAAGAGGAATGATGATTAACACAGTTTGTCCTTTTTGCGAGCAATGTCATGAAACTATTCAACATCTATTTTTTGAATGTGAATTTAGTAGAAGGCTTTGGACTCATGTTTCCAGTTTCATACTATGTCCTCTATCTCCATGGCAGTGGGATGTTTTACTTCCTTGGGCTAATAGGAAATGGCGTGGTAGAGGATGCATTGCGAAATTTAATAGAGCAGCTTTAGCTGCGTGTATATATTTTGTTTGGAAGGCACGGAATGATCTGGTTTTTAACGACCTTAAACCTGATGTTGATGAGTTGATGGGGAAAATCAGATTCCTCCTAAAGATTCAATTGAGCAAGATTTCTAAGATGGAGGATAATTTGAGGAATCGAGATTGGTGCAAGCACTTTTCCATATATCCTATGTTTTGCAGCAGAACAGAGTAGAGCTGAGATGCGACAATTTGTTGTATAGATTTTTGTGTTTGTAGTATTTTCTTCGTTGTCTATTTTGATGTTAGTATTTGAATTGGGAGAGGAGATTTAGTTAGTGTCTTAAAGATTGGATATTAGCATGGTTGGAGGAGTGATGTGGAGAGTTTGTACTTAACTGTTCATTATTGGTATTGAATACAACTTACCCTTCTTACCAAAAAAAAGTTATTTGCCAACAGGTCGAAATGACTAACAATGGACATAAAATTATTGGTTATAACTCATGAAATCGTGTATTTTGGCCTCCACAAAATTATTTTCTGGCAAGTTTAAATGACTAAAAATGACAACCAATCATGGGTTATAGCTCACAAAATCATGACTTTTGGCGCCCGAAAAATTATGTTCCAACGGGGCGAAATGACTAAAAAAGATAAAAATCATGTATTATAGTTCACGAAATTGTGACTTTTAGTCTCCATGAAACTATTTGCCAATAGGTCGAGACGACTAAAAATGGCCGATAATCGTGTGCTATAGCCCATGAAATCGTGAATTTTGGCCTCCGTAAAATTATTTGCCAAAGGGCCATAATAACTAAAACTGGCTAAAAACTATGGGTTATAACTCATGAAATCATAATTTTTAGCCTCCGCAAAATTATTTGCCAACTGGTCCAAATAACTAAAATTAGCAAAAAATCATGGGTTATAGTTCATGAAATGGTGAATTTTGGCTTCCAAAAAATTATTTGACAACTAGTTCAAATGGTTAAAAATGGTTAAAAATTATAGGTTATAGCTCACGAAATCATGAATTTTGGCATCCACAAAATTATTTACCAACAGGTCAAAACAATAAAAAATGGCAAAAGCTATGGGTTATTGCTAATGAAGTAGTGAAATTTGAGCCCAATAAAATTATTTACTAACAGGTTAAAACTACTAAATATGGCTAAAAATCATGCACTATAGCTCACAAAATCGTGAATTTTGGCCCCTACAAACTTACACACCAATGAGTCAAAGCAACTAAAAATGGCTAAAATCGTGGATTATAAGTCATGAAATAGTGAATTTCAACCTCCATAGAATTATTTGCCAACAGGTCGAAATGATTAAAAATGCCCATAAAATCATACGTTGTAGTTCTCAAAATCATGATTAATAGCCTCCACGGAATTATTTGCCAATGCGTCGAAATGAGCAAACATACTCAAAAATTATGTGTTATAACTCATGAAATCGTGTATTTTGGCCTTCACAAAATTATTTACCAACGAGTCGAAACTACTAAAAACGGCCAAAAGTCATGGGTTATAGCTCACAAAGTAGTGAATTTTGGCCTCCATGAAATTATTAACACTATACTGAAACTACTAAAAATGGCCAATCATGGATAATAGCTCACGAACTTGTGAATTTTGGCATTACCAAAATTATCTGCCAATGTATCAAAACAACTAAAAATGGCTAAAATTTTGAATTATAACTCATTAAGTCATGAATTTTGATCTTCACAAAATTATCCGCTTAGAGGTCAGAATGACTAAAAATGTGCATAAAATTGTAGGTTATAGCTCGTGATTTCTAGCCTCCGCAGAATAATTTGCCAACGGGTTGAAACGATAAAAAATGACCAAAAATCATGGGTCATACCTCATGAAATCGTGAATTTTGGCGTTCACAAAATTTTTGGGCATAAAATTGTAGGTTATAGCTCTCAAGATCGTGATTTTGGCCTCTGCAGAATAATTTGCCAACGGGTCAAAATGATAAAAATAACCAAAAATCATGGGTCATACCTCATGAAATCGTGAATTTTAGCGTTCACAAAATTTTTGCCAACTGGTCCAAACGACTAAAAAAAGGCAAAAACAATTATTGGTTATAGCTCATAAAATCGTGAATTTTGGTCTCCACAAAATTATTTGCCAATTGGTCCAATTAACTAAAAATGATAAAAAATCATGGGTTATGATTCACAAAATCTTGGATTTTGGCCTGTAAAAAATTATTTGCCAACGGGTCGAAACGACTAAAAATGGTCAAAAATTGTGTGTTATATTCATTCCATAAGGGCTTATTCGATCCAATCGTACCACGTAATCTTTTAAAAGGTGTTCTGAGTGCGTTATTTCAGCTCCACGGTTTCTTTCCTTTGAAAAAAAAATGCAAAAAAAAAAAATATCGAAATAAAATGAAAATATAGAATATAATATATAGAATAGAAGTAGAATAGAAGCGATTTCTACGTTTAACAAGAACTCCCATTTTTTACTAGAAATCATGAATTTTAGCCTCTATTTGCCAATGGGTAGAGACGACTAAAAATGGCCAAATATGTTGGGTTATAACTCATGAATTTGTGATTTTTGGCCTTTGTGGAATTATTTGCAAACATTTCGAAATGACTAATAATGCCAAAAATCGTGGCTCATGAATTCATGAATTTTTGACTCTACAAAATTATTTGCAAATAGATAGAAATAACTAAAAATGGCCAAAACTCATGGGTTATGGCTCACCAAATCATTAATTTTTGGGCTCTGCAGAATTATTTGCCAGTAGAATGAAATGAAATCGTGGGTTACTATTCTTGAAATCTTGAATTTTCGACTCTGTGAAAATATTTTCTAACGGGTCAAAATGACTAAAAATAAGCAAAGACCATGGGTTATAGCTCAAATCGTGAATTTTGGCCTACGCAGAATTATTTGCCAACAGAACGAAATGATTGAAAATGCACATAGAATCATAGGTCATAGCTCTCACAATCGTGATATTTGGCCTCCATGGATATATTTGCAAAGGGGTGAAGCGACCAAAAATGGCCATAAAACATACGTTATACCTCATAAAATCTTCATTTTTGGCCTCCGCATAATTATTTGCTAACTGGTCAAAATGACTAAAAATGGCCATAAATCCTAGGTTATAACTCATGAAATCATGAATTTTAGCCTCTACAAAATTATTTGCCAACTGGTACAAATGGCTAAAAATAGCAATAAATCGTGCGTTATAACTCATGAAATCATGAATTTTAGCCTTTGCAAAATTATTACCAACTTGTACAAAAGACTAAAAATGGTAAAAAATTATGGGTTATAGCTCATGAAATCATGAATTTTTACCTCCACAAAATTATTAGACAACAAGTTGAAACAACTAAAAATAGCTAAAAATTATGTATTATAGCTCATGAAATCGTGTATTTTGGCCTCCACAGAATTATTTGCCTACAAGAGGAGACGACTAAAAATTGCCAAAAATCATGTGTCATAGCTCACAAAATCGTGAATTTTAGACTTTACAAAATAGTTTGCCAATGGGTTAAAATAACAAAAAATGGCTAAAAGTCGTGGCTTATAACTCATGAAATTGTGATTTTTTGCCTTCATGGAATTATTTGCCAATGTTTCAAAATGGCTAAAAATGATTAAAAAAATCATGGGTTATAGCTTACAAAGTTTTTAATTTTAGCCTCTGTGAAATTATTTGCCAACTGATCAAAATGACTAATAATGGCCAAAAATTATTGGTTATAGCTCACAAAATCCTAAATTTTAGCCTCTACGAAATTATTTTGCTAACAGGTCAAAATGACTAAAAATTGTAAAAAAATCATGGATTATAGCTCCCAAAATCTTGAATTATTTGCCAGCAAAATGAAATGACTAAAAAATGCCCATAAAGTCGTAAGTTATAGCTCTCAAAATCGTGAGTTTTAGCCTCCACTGAATTATTTGCAAAGAGGAAACCACTAAATATGGCCATATAATCGTAGGTTATAGCCCATGAAACTGTGTAATTTGGCCTCCACTGAGTTATTTTCTAACGGGTCAAAACAACTAAAAATGCCCAAATATCATGTGTTGTAACTCATGAAATCGTGTATTCCGGCCTCCACTGAATTATTGTCCTACGTGTCAAACTACAAAAAATGACCAAAAATCATTGGTTGTAGCTCATGAAATCGTGTATTCTAGCCTCCACTAAATTATTTTTCAATGGGTCAAAACGACTAGAAATGGTGAAAAATCATAGAATATAGCTCATGAACAATGAATTTTGTCCTCTACAAAATTAATACCCAATGGATCGAAATGACTAAAAAAGGCATAAATAATTGGTTATAGCTCATGAAATCCAGAATTTTGGCACTACAAAATTATTTGTCAACTAGTCAAAATGACTAAAAATGGTGGAAAATCGTCAGTAAAGCTCACAAAATCATGATTTTTGGCCTCCACAAAATTATATACCAATAGGTCCAAATGACTAAAAGCCCGAAAATCGGGGGTTGTCCCTCATGAAATCGTGTATTTTGGGCTCCACGGGTAATGTTTCAACTAGACAAAGCGACTAAAATTGGCCATAAATCTTGGGTTGTAGCTTGTGAATTTGTGAATTTTGGCATCCACAAAATTGTTTACTAATGGGTCAAAACCATAAAAAATGGCCAAAAGTCGTCGGTCATGGCTATGAAGCACTGAATTTTGGCCACCACGAAATTATTTGCCAATTGGTCAAAACCACTAATAATAAATAAATTATGGGTTATAGCTCACGAAATCGTGAATTTTGGCCAACGCAAAATTATCTGCCAATGTGTTGAAACAACTAAAAATGGCTAAAATCATGGATTATAACTCATTAAGTCATGAATTTTGGCCTTCATTGATTTATTCACTAACAAATCAAGATGACTAAAAGTGTGCATAAGATCATAGGTTATAGCTTTCAAAATCATCATTTCTAACCTCTGTGGAATAATTTTCCAATGGGTCAAAATGACTGAAATGGCCAAAAGTCATGGGTTATAACTTATGAAATCATGAATTTTGGCCTCCACAAAATTATTTGTCAACTAGTCAAAATGACTAAAATGACCAAAAATCGTGTGTTATAGCTCACGAAATCGTGAATTTTGGCATCCACAAAATTATTTGCCAATGGGTCAAAACAACTAAAAATAGCTAAAACTTATTTGTCATAGCTCATGAAATCATGTACTTTAGCATCCACAAATTTATTTACCTACAGTTAGTGATGACCAAAAAGCCAAAAATTATGTGTTATAACTCACAAAATCGTGAATTTTGGACTCGCAAAATATTTTGCCAATGGGTCAAAATAACAAAAATAGCTAAAAATCATGGCTTATAACTCATGAAATCGTGAATTTTGGCCTTCACAAAATTATTTGCCAATGTCTCGAAATGACTAAAATGATTAAAACAATCGTGGGTTATAGCTCATAAAATCTTGAATTTTGGCCTCTGTGAAATCATTTTCCAACTGGTCAAAATAACTAAAATAAGCAAAAGCATGGGTTATTGCTCACCAAATCGTGAATTTTGACCTCGGAGAACTATTTACCAAGAAACGAAATGACTTAAAAGCATACAGAATCGTACTTATAGCTCTCAAAATCGTGATTTTTAGCCTCCATGTAGATACTTGCAAAGGGGTGAAATGACTAAAATGGCCAAATATCGTGGGTTATAGCTCATGAAATCTTGAATTTTGGCCTCCACAAAATTATTTTCCAACGGGTCAAAACAACTAAAAATGGCCAAATATCGTGGGTTCTAGCTCATAAAATCTTGAATTTTGGCCTCTGTGAAATCATTTTCCAACTGGTCAAAATGACTAAAATGACCAAAAATCGTGTGTTATAGCTCATGAAATCATGAATTTTAGCCTCCACAAAATTATTTTCCAACGGGTCAAAATGACTAAAAATGGTAAAAAATCATGGCTTATAACTCATGAAATCATGAATTTTGTCTTTATAAAATTATTTGCCAATGGGTCAAAATAACTAAAATGGCCATAAATCCTAGGTTATAGCTCATGAAATCGTGAATTTTGGCCTCCACAAAATTATTTGCCAACGGGTCAAAATGACTAAAAATGGTAAAAAATCATGGCTTACAACTCACAAAATCGTGAATTTTGGCCTCCACAAAATTATTTACCAACTTGTCCAAATGGCTAAAATGGTAAAAAATCATGGGTTATAACTCATGAAATCGTGAATTTTGGCCTCTGTGAAATCATTTTCCAACTGGTCAAAATGACTAAAATGGCCATAAATCCTAGGTTATAGCTCATGAAATCGTGAATTTTGGCCTCCACAAAATTATTTGCTAACTGGTCAAAATAACTAAAATGGCCAAAAGTCAAGAGCTATAACTCATGAAGTAGTGAATTTTAGCCTCCACAAAATTATTTGCTAACAAGTTGAAACTACTAAAATGACCAAATATCATGGATTATAACTCATGAAATCATGAATTTTGGCCTCTTTAAAATTATTTGCTAACTGGTCAAAATGACTAAAATGGCAATAAATCATGGGTTATAGCTCACAAAATCATGATTTTTAACCATCATGGAATTATTTGCCAATGGGTCAAAATAACTAAAATGGCCAAAAGTCATGGGTTATAACTTATGAAATCATGAATTTTGGCCTTCACAAAATTTTTGCCAACTGATCCAAGTGACTAAACATGGGGGAAAAAATGGGTTATAGCTCATGAAATCATGAATTTTAGTGTCCATAAATTTAGTTGCCAATTGGTCCAACTGACTAAAAATGGTAAAAAATCATGGGTATGGTTAACAAAATCGTAAATTTTGACCTCTACAAAATTATTTGCCAACGGGTCAAAATGACTAAAAATGACCAAAAATCGTGTGTTATAGCTCATAAAATCTTGAATTTTAACCTCCAAGTATTTATTTACCAATAGGTTGAGACGACAAAAAATGGCCAAATATCGTGGGTTCTAGCTCATAAAATCATAAATTTTGACCTTCGTAGAGTTATTTGCCAACATTTCAAAATGACTAAAAATGCCAAAAAATCATGGCTCATGAAATCATGAATTTTTGTCTTTATAAAATTATTTGCAAATGGATAGAAATGACTAAAAACGGCCAAAAATCAAGGGTTATGGCTCAACCAAATCGTGAATTTTAGACCGCAGAATTATTTGCGAGCAGAACAAAATGAAATCATCGGTTATAGCTCATGAAATCTTGAATTTTGGCCTCTGTGAAATCATTTTCCAACTGGTCAAAATAACTAAAAATAAGCAAAAAGCATGGGTTATTGCTCACCAAATCGTGAATTTTGACCTCGGAGAACTATTTACCAGTAGAACGAAATGACTTAAAACGCCCACAGAATCGTACTTATAGCTCTCAAAATCGTGATTTTTAGCCTCCATGTAGATACTTGCAAAGGGGTGAAATGACTAAAAATGGCCATAAATCCTAGGTTATAGCTCATGAAATCATGAATTTTAGCCTCTACAAAATTATTTTCCAACGGGTCAAACGGACTAAAAATGGCAATAAATCATGGGTTATAACTCATGAAATCATGAATATTAAAGGTCTAAAAATGGTAATAAATCATGGGTTATAACTCATGAAATCATGAATATTAAAGGTCTAAAATGGCAATAAATCATGGGTTATAACTTATGAAATCATGAATTTTAACCTCTACAAAATTATTTACCAACTGGTAATGATGACTTAAAATGGCAAAAATTTGTGGGTTATAGCTCACAAAATCAAATATTTTTGCCTCACAAAATTATTATCCAGCGTCAAAATGACTAAAAATAGCTAAAACTTATTTGTCATAGCTCATGAAATCATGTACTTTAGCATCCACAAATTTATTTACCTGATTCAGTGATGACCAAAAAGCCAAAAATTATGTGTTATAACTCACAAAATGAATTTTGGACTCTACAAAATATTTTGCCAATGGGTCAAAATAACAAAAATGGCTAAAAATCATGGCTTATAACTCATGAAATCATGATTTTTAACCATCATGGAATTATTGCCAATGTCTCGAAATGACTAAAATGATTAAAACAATCGTGGGTTATAGCTAATGAAATCGTGAATTTTAGCCTCCACAAAATTATTTACCAACTTGTCCAAATGGCTAAAATGGTAAAAAATCATGGCTTACAACTCACAAAATCGTGAATTTTGTCATCCACAAAATCATTTACCAACAGGTCAAAATAACTAAAATGGCCAAAAGTCAGAGCTATAACTCATGAAGTAGTGAATTTTAGCCTACAAAATTATTTGCTAACAAGTTGAAACTACTAAAATGACCAAATATCATGGATTATAACTCATGAAATCGTGAATTTAACCCTCTAATAAATTATTTTCCGTAGGTCAAAATAAATAAAAGCCCATAAAATTATAGGTTATAGCTCTTAAAATCGTGATTTTTGGCCTTATAAATTATTATTGCGGTCAAAAGCGACTAAAATGGCCAAAACTCGTGGGTTATAGATCATGAAATTATTAATTTTGCTATCCATAAATATATGTTGGCCTCCACAAAATTATTTGCTAACTGGTCAAAATGACTACAAACAGTAAATAATCGTGGGCTATAGCTCACGAAATCGTAAATTTTAGCCTCCACAAAAGTTCATAATAGGTAGAAATGAGTAAAATGGCTAAAATTTGTGTGTTACAATTAACAAATCATGAATTTTAGCCTCTATGAAATTATTTGTCAACAGGTCGAGACGACTAAGAATTGCCAAAAATTGCGTGTTATAGCTCACAAAATCGTGAAATTTGGACTCTGCAAAATTATTTGCCAATGGGTCAAAACAACTAAAAATGGCTAAAATAGTGGGTTATAACTCATGAAATCGTGATTTTTGGCCTCTTTAAAATTATTTGCTAATTGATCCAAACAACTAAAAATGGCAAAATATCATGGGTCATAGTTCATGATATCGTGAATTTTGGCCTCCCCAGAATTATTTCCTAACTAGTCCAAATGACTAAAAATGGAAAACAAATCATGGGTTACAGCTCATGAAATCATGAATTTGAACATCCATATAATTATTTATCAACGGGTCAAAACAATAAAAATTGGCCAAAAGTCATGGGTTACAATTAATGAAGTAGTGAATTTTGGCCTCGATTAAATTATTTGTCAACAGGTCAAAAGTACTAAATATGGCCAAAGATCGTGCATTATAGCTCACGATATTGTGAATTTTGGCATCTGAAAAATTATCTGCCAATGAGACAAAACAACTAAAATAGCTAAAAATCATGGATTGTAACTCATGAAATCATGAATTTTAGCCTCCACGACATTTGCCTTGCCGGTGAAATGACTAAAATACCCATAAAATTGTTGGTTGTAGCCCTCAAAATCATGATTTTAAGCCTCCACGGAATCACTTGCCAAGGGTCGAAATGACTAAAAATAGCCAAAGATCATGGGAAATCATGAAGTTTGACATTCGCAAAATTATTAGCTAACTGGTCCAAATGACTAAAAATGGCAAAAAAGTGTGGGTTATAGCTCTTGAAATAATGAATTTTGGCCTACGCAAAACTATATGCCAACTAGTACAAGTGACTAAAAATGGTAAAAAATTATGGATTATAGCTAACGAAATCTTAAAGTTTGGCCTCTTCAAAATTATTATCCAATGGGCCAAAACAACTAAAAATGGCCAAAAATTATATGTTACAGCTCACGAAATCATGAATTTTAGCCTCCATGAAATTATTTGCCAATAGGTCGAGACTACTAGAAATGGCTGAAAATTCTATGTTATAGCTCACGAAGTTTTGAATTTTGGCTTTCACAAAATTGTTTGGCAATGGGTGAAAACAACTAAAGTACATAAAAATTGTGGGTTTATAACTCATGAAATCATGATTTTTTTACCCTTGTAGATTTATTTGCCAACATTTCGAAAAGACTAAAAATGCTAAAAATTTGTGGGTTATAGCACATGAAATAATGAATTTTAGCCTCAACAAAATTATTTATCAACTGGTCAAAATGACTAAAATTGCCAAAATCGTGTTAGCAAAATTCTTTGCCATCGAGTCAAAATGACTAAAAATGTGAAAAATTATTGGTTATAGCTCACAAAATTATAAATGTTGGCCTCTAAAAGTTATTTTGCAATGTCGAAATGACTAAAAATGGCAAAAAGTGTGGGTTATAGCTCTTGAAATAATGAATTTTAGCCTCCACAAAATTATTTGCTAACTGGTCAAAATGACTAAAAATGGCAAAAAGTGTGGGTTATAGCTCACAAAATCGTGAATTTTGGACTCTGCAAAATTATTTGCCAATGGGTCAAAACAACTAAAATGGCTAAAATAGTGGGTTATAACTCATGAAATCGTGAATTTTAGCCTCCACAAAATTATTTACCAACTTGTCCAAATGGCTAAAATGGTAAAAAATCATGGCTTACAACTCACAAAATCGTGAATTTTGTCATCCACAAAATCATTTACCAACGGTCAAAATAACTAAAATGGCCAAAAGTCAAGAGCTATAACTCATGAAGTAGTGAATTTTAGCCTCCACAAAATTATTTGCTAACAAGTTGAAACTACTAAAATGACCAAATATCATGGATTATAACTCATGAAATCGTGAATTTAACCCTCTAATAAATTATTTTCCGGTAGGTCAAAATAAATAAAAGCCCATAAAATTATAGGTTATAGCTCTTAAAATCGTGATTTTTGGCCTTATAAAATTATTTGCTAACTGGTCAAAATGACTAAAAATAGCTAAAAATCATGGATTATAACTCATGAAATCATGAATTTTAGCCTCCATGAAATTATTTGCCAATGGGTCAAAACAACTAAAATGGCTAAAATCATGGATTATAACTCATGAAATCGTGAATTTTAGCCTCCACAAAATTATTTGCCAATGGGTCAAAACAACTAAAATGGCTAAAATCATGGCTTATAACTCATGAAATCATGAATTTTAGCCTCCACAAAATTATTTGCTAACTGGTCAAAATGACTAAAATGATTAAAACAATCGTGGGTTATAGCTAATGAAATCGTGAATTTTAGCCTCCACAAAATTATTTGCTAACTGGTCAAAATGACTAAAATGGCAATAAATCATGGGTTATAACTCATGAAATCATGAATATTAAAGGTCTAAAATGGTAATAAATCATGGGTTATAACTCATGAAATCATGAATATTAAAGGTCTAAAATGGCAATAAATCATGGGTTATAACTTATGAAATCATGAATTTTAACCTCTACAAAATTATTTACCAACCGGTAATGATGACTTAAAATGGCAAAATTTATGGGTTATAGCTCACAAAATCAAATATTTTTGCCTCACAAAATTATTATCCAACGCGTCAAAATGACTAAAAATAGCTAAAACTTATTTGTCATAGCTCATGAAATCATGTACTTTAGCATCCACAAATTTATTTACCTACAGTTCGTGATGACCAAAAAAGCCAAAAATTATGTGTTATAACTCACAAAATCGTGAATTTTGGACTCTGCAAAATATTTTGCCAATGGGTCAAAATAACAAAAAATAGCTAAAAATCATGGCTTATAACTCATGAAATCATGATTTTTAACCATCATGGAATTATTTGCCAATGTCTCGAAATGACTAAAAATGATTAAAACAATCGTGGGTTATAGCTAATGAAATCGTGAATTTTAGCCTCCACAAAATTATTTACCAACTTGTCCAAATGGCTAAAAATGGTAAAAAAATCATGGCTTACAACTCACAAAATCGTGAATTTTGTCATCCACAAAATCATTTACCAACGGGTCAAAATAACTAAAAATGGCCAAAAGTCAAGAGCTATAACTCATGAAGTAGTGAATTTTAGCCTCCACAAAATTATTTGCTAACAAGTTGAAACTACTAAAATGACCAAATATCATGGATTATAACTCATGAAATCGTGAATTTAACCCTCTAATAAATTATTTGCCGGTAGGTCAAAATAAATAAAAGCCCATAAAATTATAGGTTATAGCTCTTAAAATCGTGATTTTTGGCCTTCGCAAAATTATTGCCAACAGGTCAAAACGACTAAAAATGGCCAAAACTCGTGGGTTATAGATCATGAAATTATTAATTTTGCTATCCATAAATATATGTTGGCCTCCACAAAATTATTTGCTAACTGGTCAAAATGACTAAAAATAGCTAAAACTTATTTGTCATAGCTCATGAAATCATGTACTTTAGCATCCACAAATTTATTTACCTACAGTTCGTGATGACCAAAAAGCCAAAAATTATGTGTTATAACTCACAAAATCGTGAATTTTGGACTCTGCAAAATATTTTGCCAATGGGTCAAAATAACAAAAATAGCTAAAATCATGGCTTATAACTCATGAAATCATGATTTTTAACCATCATGGAATTATTTGCCAATGTCTCAAATGACTAAAATGATTAAAACAATCGTGGGTTATAGCTAATGAAATCGTGAATTTTAGCCTCCACAAAATTATTTACCAACTTGTCCAAATGGCTAAAATGGTAAAAAAATCATGGCTTACAACTCACAAAATCGTGAATTTTGTCATCCACAAAATCATTTACCAACGGGTCAAAATAACTAAAAATGGCCAAAAGTCAAGAGCTATAACTCATGAAGTAGTGAATTTTAGCCTACAAAATTATTTGCTAACAAGTTGAAACTACTAAAATGACCAAATATCATGGATTATAACTCATGAAATCGTGAATTTAACCCTCTAATAAATTATTTGCCGGTAGGTCAAAATAAATAAAAGCCCATAAAATTATAGGTTATAGCTCTTAAAATCGTGATTTTTGGCCTCTTCAAAATTATTATCCAACGTCAAAACGACTAAAAATGGCCAAAACTCGTGGGTTATAGATCATGAAATTATTAATTTTGCTATCCATAAATATATGTTGGCCTCCACAAAATTATTTGCTAACTGGTCAAAATGACTACAAACAGTAAATAATCGTGGGCTATAGCTCACGAAATCGTAAATTTTAGCCTCCACAAAAGTATCTGCCAATAGGGCGAAATGAGTAAAAATGGCTAAAATTTGTGTGTTACAATTAACAAATCATGAATTTTAGCCTCTATGAAATTATTTGTCAACAGGTCAAAAGTACTAAATATGGCCAAAGATCGTGCATTATAGCTCACGATATTGTGAATTTTGGCATCCGAAAAATTATCCGCCAATGAGACAAAACAACTAAAAATGGCTAAAATAGTGGGTTATAACTCATGAAATCGTGATTTTTGGCCTCTTTAAAATTATTTGCTAATTGATCCAAACAACTAAAAATGGCAAAATATCATGGGTCATAGTTCATGATATCGTGAATTTTGGCCTCCCCAGAATTATTTCCTAACTAGTCCAAATGACTAAAAATGGAAAACAAATCATGGGTTACAGCTCATGAAATCATGAATTTGAACATCCATATAATTATTTATCAACGGGTCAAAACAATAAAAATTGGCCAAAAGTCATGGGTTACAATTAATGAAGTAGTGAATTTTGGCCTCGATTAAATTATTTGTCAACAGGTCAAAAGTACTAAATATGGCCAAAGATCGTGCATTATAGCTCACGATATTGTGAATTTTGGCATCTGAAAAATTATCTGCCAATGAGACAAAACAACTAAAAATAGCTAAAATCATGGATTGTAACTCATGAAATCATGAATTTTAGCCTCCACAGACTTATTTGCCGACGGGTCGAAATGACTAAAAATACCCATAAAATTGTTGGTTGTAGCCCTCAAAATCATGATTTTAAGCCTCCACGGAATCACTTGCCAAGGGTCGAAATGATTAAAATAGCCAAAGATCATGGGAAATCATGAAGTTTGACATTCGCAAAATTATTAGCTAACTGGTCCAAATGACTAAAAATGGCAAAAAAGTGTGGGTTATAGCTCTTGAAATAATGAATTTTGGCCTACGCAAAATTATATGCCAACTAGTACAAGTGACTAAAAATGGTAAAAAATTATGGATTATAGCTAACGAAATCTTAAATTTTGGCCTCTTCAAAATTATTATCCAATGGGCCAAAACAACTAAAAATGGCCAAAAATTATATGTTACAGCTCACGAAATCATGAATTTTAGCCTCCATGAAATTATTTGCCAATAGGTCGAGACTACTAGAAATGGCTGAAAATTCTATGTTATAGCTCACGAAGTTTTGAATTTTGGCTTTCACAAAATTGTTTGGCAATGGGTGAAAACAACTAAAGTACATAAAAATTGTGGGTTATAACTCATGAAATCATGATTTTTACCCTTGTAGATTTATTTGCCAACATTTCGAAAAGACTAAAAATGCTAAAAATTTGTGGGTTATAGCACATGAAATCATGAATTTTAGCCTCAACAAAATTATTTATCAACTGGTCCAAATGACTAAATTGCCAAAATCGTGTTAGCAAAATTCTTTGCCATCGAGTCAAAATGACTAAAAATGTGAAAAATTATTGGTTATAGCTCACAAAATTATAAATGTTGGCCTCTAAAAAGTTATTTTGCAATGGGTCGAAATGACTAAAATTAGCCAAAAATTGTGAGTTATAGCTCAATAAATAGTGAATTTTACTTGCGCAAAAATATTTGCCAGTAGGTCAAAATGACTAAATATGGCTATAAAATTGTATGTTATAGTTCACAAATTTTGATTGTTGGTCTCCGCAAAATAATTTGTTAGCGGGTCGAAATGACTAAAATGACCATAAAATCATAGGTTATAGCTCTCAAAATATCTCATTTTCGGCCTCCACAAATTTATTTTTCAACGGGTCGAAATGACTAAAAGTACTAAAAATCATGAGTTATAGCTCATGAAATTATGTAATTTGGCCTCCATAGAATTATTTTCCAATAGGTCAAAACAATTAAAAACAACCTCAAATCGTGGGTTATATAGCTCATGAGATCGTGAATTTTAGCCTCTACAAAAATTTTTGCCAATGGGGCCAAATGACTAAAAATAGCAAAAAATCATGGGTTATAGCTCATATAATCATGAAATTTCATCCACACAAAATTATTTGCTAACTGATCCAAATGACTAAAAAAGGACTAAAAATTGGGGTTATAGCTCACAAAATTGTCAATTTTGGCCTTCTCAAAACTATTTGCCAACGGGTCAAAATGATTAAAAGTGGCTAAAAATCATGTGTTATAGCTCATGAAATCATGAATCTTAGCCTTCATGTGTTATAGCTCATGAAATCATGAATCTTAGCCTACATGAAATTATTTGCCAACCGGTCGAGATAACTAAAAATGCTCGAAAAATCATGTGTTATAGCTCACGAAATCGTGAATTTTGGCCACTGCAAAATTATTTGCCAATGGGTCAAAATAATTAAAATGCCTAAAAATCATGGATTATAACACAAGAATGCATGATTTTTTGCCTTCATGGAATTATTTGCTAACGTTTTGGAATGACTAAAAATGTTAAAAAATCACGAGTTATAGATCATGAAATCACGAATTTTAGTCTCTACAAAATTATTTGCCAAAGGTTCAAAATGACTAAAAATAGCAAATAGTTATTGTTTATGGATCACAAAATCGTAAATTTTAGCCTTAGTGAAATGATTTGTTATCTGTTTCAAATGACTAAAAATGGCCAAAATTATGGGTTATAACTCCTGAAATCTTGAATTTTAGCTTCTATGACATTATTTTACAATGGATCAAATTGACTAAAAATGGCCAAAAATTATTTGTCATAGCACATGAAATCATGAATTTTGACATCCGTGAAATTATTTTCCAGTAAGTCGAAATCACGAAAAATGGCCAAAAATCAAAGGTTATCTAGCTCACAAAATTATTATTTTTAGCCTCTATGGAATCATTTGCCAACGGGTCAAAACGATAAAAATGCCAAAAAATCAAGGGGGATAAATCATGAAATCGTGTATTTTGGCCCCCATTGAATTATTATCTAACGGGTCGAATTGACTAAAAATGGCCTTAAATCATGTGTTACAACTCTTGAATTCGTGAATTTTAGCCACCACAAAATTATTTGCAATCTGGTCTAATGACTAAAAATGGCAAAACATTATGGGTTATAGCTCACAAAATTGTGAATTTTACCTACACAAAAAAATCGTGGGTCATAGCTCACTAAATTATGAATTTTGCCTCCGTGAAATTATTTTCAAGCAGGTCAAAATGACTATAAATGACCATAAAATTGTAGGTTATAGGTCTCAAAATCGTGATTGTTGGTCTCTGCGAAATAATTTGCCAGCGGGTCAAAATGACTGAAAATGCCCAAAAATCGTGAGCTATAGCTCATAAAATCGTGCAATTTGGCCTCCATGGAATTATATTCCAATGGGTTGAAGCGATTAAAAATGGCCCGTGGGTTATAGCTCAAGAAATTTTGAATTTTAGCTTCCGTGAAATTATTTTCCAACAAGTCAAAATCACTAAAAATGGCCAACAATTATAGGTTATATAGCTCACAAAAGTGTTATTTTTAGCCTTCATGGAATTATTTGTCAATGGGTCAAAACAACAAAAATGCCCAAAATTCAAGGGGTATAGCTCAAGAAATCGTGTATTTTGGCCTCCACAGAATTATTTTCTAATGGGTCGAAGCTTACTAAAAATAGCCGTAAAACATGGGTTATAGCTCATAAATTCATGAATTTTGCCTCCACAAAATTATTTCCTAATTGGCCCAAAGGAGTAAAAATAGCAAAAAATTATGGATTATAACTCACAAAATCATGAATTTTGACCTGCACAAAATTGTTTGTCAATGGGTCGAAATGACTAAAAATGGCAAAAAAAAATATCAGTTATAGCTCATGAAATCATTAATTTTGGACTCCACTAAATTATTTGCCAACTCGTCCGAATGGCTAAAACTGGCGAAAAAAATCATCGGTTATATCTTACAAAATTTTGAATTTTGGCAACCACAAAATTATTTATCAATGAGTTAAAACAAAACAAAATGGTCAAAAGTCGTGGGTAAAAAACCTCACGAAGTAGTGAATTTTGGCATATACAAAATTATTTGCCAATAGGTCGAAACTACTAAAACTAGCCAAAAATTGTCGGTTATGGCTCACGAAGTTCTGAATTATGGCCTCAGTAAAATTATCTTTCAATGGGTCAAAACAACTAAAAATGGCTAAAATCATGAATTATAACTCATAAAATCGTGAATTTTGGCCTCGATGGAATTATTTGCTAATGAGTCAAAATGACTAAAATTGCCAATAAAATCATACGTTGTAGATCTCACAATTGTGAGCCTTCGTGAAAGCATTTGCCAACATGTCAAAATGACCAAAAAGACCAAAAATCATGGGTTATAGTGCATGAAATCGTGAATTTTGACTAAATTATTTTCTAACTGCTCAATAGTAAAAAATCGTGTGTTATAGCTCATAAAATTATGAATTTTTGCCTCCACAAAATTATTTATCAACTAGTCGAAATGACTAAAAATAGCAAATAATCGTGGGCTCTAGCTCACGAAATCGTAAATTTTGACATCCGCAAAAGCATATGCCAATGGGGCGAAACTAGTAAAAATGGCAAAAAATCATGCATTTTAGTTCATGAAATCAAGAATTTTAGCCTCCATGAAATTATTTGCTAACAGGTCGAGATGACTAAAAATGGTTGAAAATTATGTGTTATAGCTCACGAAATCGTGAAATTTGGGCTTTGCAAAATTATTTGCCAATAGATAAAAAAAAATCTACAAATGGTTAAAAGCAGTAGGTTATAACTCATGAAATCTTGATTTTTGGCCTCCGCAAAATTATCTGCCAATTGATCCAAACAACTAAAAGTGGCAAAATATCATGGATTATAGTTCATGAAATCGTGAATTTTGGCCTCCACAAAATCATTTGCCAACTAGTCCAAATGACTAAAAATGGAAAAAAATCATGAAATCGTGAATTTGGGCATCCATAAAATTATTTATCAATGGGTCAAACAAAAAAATTTGGCCAAAAGCCATAAAATTATTTATCAATGGGTCAAACAAAAAAATTTGGCCAAAAGTCTAAAGAAGTAGTGAATTTTGATCAAATAAAATTATTTGCTAATAGGTCAAAACTACTAAAAAGGCTAAAGATTGTGCATTATAGCTGAAGATTTTGTGACTTTTAGCCTCTGAAAAATTATCTGCCAAATGGTCGAAACAACTAAAAATGGCTAAAATAGTGGTTATAGCTCATGAAATTGTGAATTTTGGCATCCACAAAATTATTTGTCAATGAGTCAAAATGATAAAAAATTCTAAAAATTTGTTGGTTATAGCTCATGAAATTATAGATGTTGGCCTCTACAAAACTATTTTCCAATGGGTCAAAATAGCTAAAAATGACTAAAAACATGGGTTATAGCTCACTAAATCGTGAATTTTACCTCCATGAAATTATTTGCAAGCACGTCGAAATGACTAAAAATGGCCATAAAATTATAAGTTATGGCTTACAAAATCATGATTGTTGGTCTCCGCGAAATAATTTGCCGTGGTCAAAATGACTGAAAATGCCCAAAAATCGTGAGCTATAGCTCATAAAATCGTGCAATTTGGCCTCCATGGAATTATATTCCAATGGGTTGAAGCGATTAAAAATGGCCCGTGGGTTATAGCTCAAGAAATTTTGAATTTTAGCTTCAGTGAAATTATTTTCCAACAAGTCAAAATCACTAAAAATGGCCAACAATTATAGGTTATATAGCTCACAAAAGTGTTATTTTTAGCCTTCATGGAATTATTTGTCAATGGGTCAAAACAACAAAATGCCCAAAATTCAAGGGGTATAGCTCAAGAAATCGTGTATTTTGGCCTCCATGGAATTATATTCCAATGGGTTGAAGCGATTAAAATGGCCCGTGGGTTATAGCTCAAGAAATTTTGAATTTTAGCTTAGTGAAATTATTTTCCAACAAGTCAAAATCACTAAAAATGGCCAACAATTATAGGTTATATAGCTCACAAAAGTGTTATTTTTAGCCTTCATGGAATTATTTGTCAATGGGTCAAAACAACAAAAATGCCCAAAATTCAAGGGGTATAGCTCAAGAAATCGTGTATTTTGGCCTCCACAGAATTATTTTCTAATGGGTCGAAGCTTACTAAAAATAGCCGTAAAACATGGGTTATAGCTCATAAATTCATGAATTTTGCCTCCACAAAATTATTTCCTAATTGGCCCAAAGGAGTAAAAATAGCAAAAATTATGGATTATAACTCACAAAATCATGAATTTTGCCTCCACAAAATTATTTGTCAATGGGTCGAAATGACTAAAATGGCAAAAAATATCAGTTATAGCTCATGAAATCATTAATTTTGGACTCCACTAAATTATTTGCCAACTCGTCCGAATGGCTAAAACTGGCGAAAAAAATCATCGGTTATATCTTACAAAATTTTGAATTTTGGCAACCACAAAATTATTTATCAATGAGTTAAAACAAAACAAAATGGTCAAAAGTCGTGGGTAAAAACCTCACGAAGTAGTGAATTTTGGCATATACAAAATTATTTGCCAATAGGTGAAACTACTAAAACTAGCCAAAAATTGTCGGTTATGGCTCACGAAGTTGAATTATGGCCTCGGTAAAATTATCTTTCAATGGGTCAAAACAACTAAAATGGCTAAAATCATGAATTATAACTCATAAAATCGTGAATTTTGGCCTCGATGGAATTATTTGCTAATGAGTCAAAATGACTAAAATTGCCTATAAAATCATCGTTGTAGATCTCACAATTGTGAGCCTTCGTGAAAGCATTTGCCAACATGTCAAAATGACCAAAAGACCAAAAATCATGGGTTATAGTGCATGAAATCGTGAATTTTGACTAAATTATTTTCTAAGCGCTCAATAGTAAAAATCGTGTGTTATAGCTCATAAAATTATGAATTTTGCCTCCACAAAATTATTTATCAACTAGTCGAAATGACTAAAATAGCAAATAATCGTGGGCTCTAGCTCACGAAATCGTGAATTTTGGCCTCCATGGAATTATATTCCAATGGGTTGAAAACAACTAAAATGGCTAAAATCATGAATTATAACTCATAAAATCGTGAATTTTAGCCTCCATGAAATTATTTGCTAACAGTCGAGATGACTAAAAATGGTTGAAAATTATGTGTTATAGCTCATGAAATCGTGAATTTTAGCCTCTACAAAATTATTTGTCAATGGGTCAAAACAACTAAAATGGCTAATAATTGTGGGTTATAACTCAAGCTAATGTGATTTGTGGTCTTCGGAAATAATTTACCAATATTTTAGAATTACTAAAAATGCCACAAAATATGGGTTAGCTCATGAAATCATGAATTTTGGTCTCCACAAAATTTTTTCCCAAAGGTTTGAAATGACTAAATATGGCCAAAAATCTTAAGTTATATCTCACAAAATTATTTGCCAATGAGTCGAAATGACTAAAAATGGCGAATAATCATGGATTAAGGCTCACAATGTCGTAATTTTAGCCTTTACAAAATTATTTTCTATCTATTCGAAATGAGTAAAAATAGAAAAAAAAATATTGCGTTATAGGGCATGAAATTCTAAATTTTTTCCTATATGCCATTATTTTCCAACGGGCTGAATCGACTAAAATAGCTAAAATTCATTGGTTATAGCTCACAAAATCGTGAATTTTGTCTTCGCGAAATTATTTTTAGCAGGTCAAAATCACAAAAAATGACCAAAAATCATAGGTTGTATAGCTCACAAAATTGTTATTTTTAGCCTCCATGGAATTATTTGCCAATGGGTCAGAACGATAAAAATGCTCAAAAATCAAGGGGTATAGCTCATGAAATCATGTATTTTGGCATCCACCGAATTATTTTCCAATTGGTCGAAGCAAATAAAAGTGGCCATAAATCGTGTGTTATAGTTCAGGAATTCATGAATTTTGGCCTCCACAAAATTGTTTGCTAGCTGGTCCAATGACTAAAAATGGCAAAACTTATGGGTTATAGCTCATCAAATCATGAATTTTGGCCCGTAAAAATTATTTGCCAATGGATCGAAATGACTAAAAATGACCATAAAAGCGTGGGTTATAGCTCATGAAATCATGTATTTCGACTTCCATAGAATTATTTCCCAACAGGTTGAAACGACTAAAAATGTCAGAAAAATGTGGATTATAGCTCATGAAATCGTGAATTTTGGCCTCCACAAAATAATTTGCCAACTCATCCAAATGATTAAAATGACAAAAAATTATGGGTTATAGCTCACAAAATCTTGACTTTTGGTGTCCACAAAATTGTTCAATAATAGGTAAAAATAAAAAAAATGGCTAAAAGTTGTGGGTTATTGCTCACAAAGTAGTGAATTTTGCCATCCACGAAATTATTTATCAACAGGTTGAAACAACTAAAAATGGCCAAAATAGCTCATGAAATTATGAATTTTAACCTTTACAAAATTATTTGCCAACGGGTCGAAATGACTAAATGTTGAAAAGTTAAGGGTTATAGCTCATGACATTCTGAATTTTGACCTATGTGAAATTATTTGCAAACTGTTGAAATGACTAAAAGGTCAAAAATGAGTGTTATAGCTCATGAGATCATGAATTTTGGCCTTCATGAAATTATTTATCAATGGGTCAAAATAGCTAAAATTCATTGGTTATAGCTCATGAAATCATGAATTTTAGGCTCTAAGAAATTATTTGCCAATGGATCGAAATGACTAAAAATGGCCATAAAATTATAAGTTATGGCTTACAAAATCATGATTGTTGGTCTCCGCGAAATAATTTGCCAGCGGGTCGAAACCACTAAAACTGCCAAAAAATCATGAGCTATATCTCATGAAATTGTGTAATTTGGCCTCCACGGATTTATTTTCCAATGGGTTGAAAACAACTAAAAATGGTCAACAATCATGTGTTATCGCTCACGAAATTATGAATCTTAGCCTCCATGAAATTATTTCCCAACGGGTCAAGATGACTAAAAATTCTCGAAAATCGTGTGTTATAGCTCATGAAATCGTGAATTTTAGCCTCTACAAAATTATCTGCCAATGGGTCAACACAAATAAAATGGTTAATAATTGTGGGTTATAACTCAAGCTAATGTGATTTGTGGTCTTCGGGAAATAATTTACCAATATTTTAGAATTACTAAAAATGCCACAAAATATGGGTTAGCTCATGAAATCATGAATTTTGGTCTCCACAAAATTTTTTCCCAAAGGTTTGAAATGACTAAATATGGCCAAAAATCTTAAGTTATATCTCACAAAATTATTTGCCAATGAGTCGAAATGACTAAAAATGGCCAAAAATCATGGGTTATAGCTCATGAAATTATGAATTTTAACCTTTACAAAATTATTTGCCAATGGATCGAAATGATGAAAAATGTCCATATGTTATGGCTCACAAAATCATAATTTTTACCTCCATGGAATTATTTGGCAACGGGTCAAAAGATTAAATGCTAAAAATTATGGGTTATAGCTCAAAAATTGTGTATCTTGACCTCCACATAATTATTTGCCAACAGTCGAAATGACTAAAATGGCCAAAAATCGTGGGTTATAGCTCACGAAATTGTTAATTCTGACTACCAAAAGTATTTGCCAATTAGTCAAAATAACTAAAATGACAAAATTTGAGGGTTATAGCCTATGAAATCGAAAATTTTGGCATCCGGTGAATTCTTTACCTACAAGCCGACATGACTAAAAGTAGCAAAAAATTATGGATTATAACTCATAAAATTATGAATTTTGGCCTCCAAAAGATTATTTGCCAACTGGTCGAAATAACTAAAATGGCCGTAAAATCCTAGTTTATAGTTCCCAAAATCATGATTTTTTCCTACCACAAAATTATTTGCCAACAGGTCCAAAACTAAAATGGCCATAAAATCGTAGATTACAACTCACAAAATCGTGAATTTTGGCCTCCATGAAATTATTTGCCAATGAGTCGAAATGACTAAAATGACCATAAAAGCGTGGGTTATAGCTCATGAAATCATGAATTTTGGCCTCCATAAAATTATTTGCCAATGAGTCGAAATGACTAAAATGGCCAAAAATCGTGGGTTATAGCTCATGAAATCATGAATTTTGGCCTCCATGAAATTATTTGCCAATGGGTCAAAATAACTAAAATGGCCAAAAATCGTGGGTTATAGCTCATGAAATCGTGAATTTTGGCCTTCATGAAATTATTTGCCAATGGATCGAAATGACTAAAAATGGCCAAAAATCGTGGGTTATAGCTCATGAAATCGTGAATTTTGGCCTCCATGAAATTATTTGCCAACGGGTCGAAATGACTAAAATGGCCAAAAATCGTGGGTTATAGCTCACGAAATTGTTAATTCTGACTACCAAAAGTATTTGCCAATTAGTCAAAATAACTAAAATGACAAAATTTGAGGGTTATAGCCTATGAAATCGAAAATTTTGGCATCCGTGAATTCTTTACCTACAAGCCGACATGACTAAAAGTAGCAAAAATTATGGATTATAACTCATAAAATTATGAATTTTGGCCTCCAAAGATTATTTGCCAACCGGTCGAAATAACTAAAATGGTAGTAAAATCCTAGTTTATAGTTCCCAAAATCATGATTTTTCCTACCACAAAATTATTTGCCAACACGCCAAAATGACTAAAATGCCTAAAAATCATGGGTTATAGCTCATGAAATCATATATTTTTGCCTCCACAAAATTATTTGGCAATGAGTCGAAATGACTAAAATGACCATAAAAGCGTGGGTTATAGCTCATGAAATCATGAATTTTGGCCTCCATAAAATTATTTGCCAATGGGTCAAAATGACTAAAAAGGTCAAAAATCGAGTGTTATAGCTCATGAGATCATGAATTTTGGCCTTCATGAAATTATTTATCAGTGGTCAAATTGGCCAAAGATCATGGATTATAGCTCATGAAATCATGAATTTTAGGCTCTAAGAAATTATTTGCCAACAGGTCCAAAACTAAAATGGCCATAAAATCGTAGATTACAACTCACAAAATCGTGATTTTAGCATCCATTGAATTATTTGCAGTGAATCTTAATGACTAAAAATACCAAAAAATCATGGATTATAGCACATAAAATCATATATTTTTTGCCTCCACAAAATTATTTGGCAATGAGTCGAAATGACTAATGCCAAAAAATTATGGGTTATAGCTCATGAAATTAGGAATTTTAGCCTCTATAAAATTATTTGCCAACGGATTGAGTTGATGAAAAATGTCCATATGTTATGGCTCACAAAATCATAATTTTTTACCTCCATGGAATTATTTGGCAACGGGTCAAAAAGATTAAATGCTAAAAAATTATGGGTTATAGCTCAAAAAATTGTGTATCTTGACCTCCACATAATTATTTGCCAACAGGTCCAAAACTAAAAATGGCCAAAAATCGTGGGTTATAGCTCACGAAATTGTTAATTACAGCTACCAAAAGTATTTGCCAATTAGTCAAAATAACTAAAAATGACAAAATTTGAGGGTTATAGCCTATGAAATCGAAAATTTTGGCATCCGGTGAATTCTTTACCTACAAGCCGACATGACTAAAAGTAGCAAAAAATTATGGATTATAACTCATAAAATTATGAATTTTGGCCTCCAAAAGATTATTTGCCAACTGGTCGAAATAACTAAAATGGCCGTAAAATCCTAGTTTATAGTTCCCAAAATCATGATTTTTTCCTACCACAAAATTATTTGCCAACACGCCAAAATGACTAAAATGCCTAAAAATCATGGGTTATAGCTCATGAAATCATATATTTTGGCCTCCATGAAATTATTTGCCAACAGGTTGAAATGACTAAAATAGCAAGAAATCTTGGTTTATTGCTCATGAAATCAAGAATTTTAGCCTCAACAAAACTATTGCCAAATGATTCAAATGACTACAAATAGCGAAGGTAGAGGGTTATAGCTTATGACATCGTAAATTTTGGCCTCCATAAAATTATTTGCCTTTGGGTCAAAATAACTAAAATAGCCAAAATTTGTGGTTTATAGCTCATGATATCGTGATTTTTAGCCTTTGCTAAATTATTTGCTAGCGGATCGAAGCGACTAAAAATGTCGAGAAAAATGTGGATTATAGCTCATGAAATCGTGAATTTTGGCCTCCACAAAATAATTTGCCAACTCATCCAAATGATTAAAATGACAAAAAATTATGGGTTATAGCTCACAAAATCTTGACTTTTGGTGTCCAAGAAATTGTTCAATAATAGGTAAAAATAAAAAAAATGGCTAAAAGTTGTGGGTTATTGCTCACAAAGTTGTGAATTTTGCCATCCACGAAATTATTTATCAACAGGTTGAAACAACTAAAAATGGCCAAAATAGCTCATGAAATTATGAATTTTAACCTTTACAAAATTATTTGCCAACGGGTCGAAATGACTAAATGTTGAAAAGTTAAGGGTTATAGCTCATGACATTCTGAATTTTGACCTATGTGAAATTATTTGCAAACTGTTCGAAATGACTAAAAAAGGTCAAAAATCGAGTGTTATAGCTCATGAGATCATGAATTTTGGCCTTCATGAAATTATTTATCAGCGGGTCAAATTGGCCAAAGATCATGGATTATAGCTCATGAAATCATGAATTTTAGGCTCTAAGAAATTATTTGCCAGTAGGTCAAAATGACTAAAAATGGCCATAAAATCGTAGATTACAACTCACAAAATCGTGATTTTAGCATCCGCTGAATTATTTGCAGTGAATCTTAATGACTAAAAATACCAAAAAATCATGGATTATAGCACATAAAATCATATATTTTTTGCCTCCACAAAATTATTTGGCAATGAGTCGAAATGACTAATGCCAAAAAATTATGGGTTATAGCTCATGAAATTAGGAATTTTAGCCTCTATAAAATTATTTGCCAACGGATTGAGTTGATGAAAAATGTCCATATGTTATGGCTCACAAAATCATAATTTTTACCTCCATGGAATTATTTGCCAACGGGTCAAAAGATTAAATGCTAAAAATTATGGGTTATAGCTCAAAAATTGTGTATCTTGACCTCCACATAATTATTTGCCAACAGGTCCAAAACTAAAAATGGCCAAAAATCGTGGGTTATAGCTCACGAAATTGTTAATTACAGCTACCAAAAGTATTTGCCAATTAGTCAAAATAACTAAAATGACAAAATTTGAGGGTTATAGCCTATGAAATCGAAAATTTTGGCATCCGTGAATTCTTTACCTACAAGCCGACATGACTAAAAGTAGCAAAAAATTATGGATTATAACTCATAAAATTATGAATTTTGGCCTCCAAAAGATTATTTGCCAACTGGTCGAAATAACTAAAATGGTAGTAAAATCCTAGTTTATAGTTCCCAAAATCATGATTTTTCCTACCACAAAATTATTTGCCAACAGGTCCAAAACTAAAATGGCCAAAATTGTGGGTTATAGCTCATGAAATCATATATTTTGGCCTCCATGAAATTATTTGCCAACAGGTTGAAATGACTAAAATAGCAAGAAATCTTGGTTTATTGCTCATGAAATCAAGAATTTTAGCCTCAACAAAACTATTGCCAAATGATTCAAATGACTACAAATAGCGAGAAGGTAGAGGGTTATAGCTTATGACATAAATGAAATTTTGGCCTCCATAAAATTATTTGCCTTTGGGTCAAAATAACTAAAATAGCCAAAATTTGTGGTTTATAGCTCATGATATCGTGATTTTTAGCCTTTGCTAAATTATTTGCTAGCGGATCGAAACGACTAAAACTGTCTGAAAATTGTGGGCTATAGCTCATAAAATCGTGTATTTTGGCATCTATGAATTTTTTCCAAACGGGTTAAAATGACTAAAATGGTCGAAATCGTGGGTTATAGCTCATGAAATCATGAATTTTGACCTTTGCAAAATTATTTGCCAATGGGTCAAAATGACTAAAATGGCCATAAAATCGTAGATTACAACTCACAAAATCGTGATTTTAGCATCCATTGAATTATTTGCAGTGAATCTTAATGACTAAAAATACCAAAAAATCATGGATTATAGCACATAAAATCATATATTTTTGCCTCCACAAAATTATTTGGCAATGAGTCGAAATGACTAATGCCAAAAATTATGGGTTATAGCTCATGAAATTAGGAATTTTAGCCTCTATAAAATTATTTGCCAACGGATTGAGTTGATGAAAAATGTCCATATGTTATGGCTCACAAAATCATAATTTTTTACCTCCATGGAATTATTTGGCAACGGGTCAAAAAGATTAAATGCTAAAAATTATGGGTTATAGCTCAAAAATTGTGTATCTTGACCTCCACATAATTATTTGCCAACAGTCCAAAACTAAAATGGCCAAAAATCGTGGGTTATAGCTCACGAAATTGTTAATTCTGACTACCAAAAGTATTTGCCAATTAGTCAAAATAACTAAAAATGACAAAATTTGAGGGTTATAGCCTATGAAATCGAAAATTTTGGCATCCGGTGAATTCTTTACCTACAAGCCGACATGACTAAAAGTAGCAAAAAATTATGGATTATAACTCATAAAATTATGAATTTTGGCCTCCAAAAGATTATTTGCCAACTGGTCGAAATAACTAAAATGGCCGTAAAATCCTAGTTTATAGTTCCCAAAATCATGATTTTTTCCTACCACAAAATTATTTGCCAACACGCCAAAATGACTGAAACTGTCTAAAAATCGTGGGTTATCGCTCATGAAATCATATATTTTGGCCTCCATGAAATTATTTGCCAACAGGTTGAAATGACTAAAATAGCAAGAAATCTTGGTTTATTGCTCATGAAATCAAGAATTTTAGCCTCAACAAAACTATTGCCAAATGATTCAAATGACTACAAATAGCAGAAGGTAGAGGGTTATAGCTTATGACATCGTAAATTTTGGCCTCCATAAAATTATTTGCCTTTGGGTCAAAATAACTAAAAATAGCCAAAATTTGTGGTTTATAGCTCATGATATCGTGATTTTTAGCCTTTGCTAAATTATTTGCTAGCGGATCGAAACGACTAAAACTGTCTGAAAATTGTGGGCTATAGCTCATAAAATCGTGTATTTTGGCATCTATGAATTTTTTTCCAAACGGGTTAAAATGACTAAAATGGTCAGAAATCGTGGGTTATAGCTCATGAAATCATGAATTTTGACCTTTGCAAAATTATTTGCCAGTTGGTCCAAATGACTAAAAGTTGTAGAAAATCGTGGGTTATAGCTCATGAAATTGTGAATTTTAACCTTCACAAAATCATTTGCCTACGGGTTAAAATAAGAAAAAATGGCCAAAAATTGTGGGTTTATAGCTCACAAAATCATGAATTTTGACCACTACAAAATTGTTTGTTCACGGGTGAAAATGACTAAAAATGCCTAAAAATCATGGGCATAGCTCACGAAATTTGGACTCTAAAACATTATTTGTCAATGGGTTAAAATGACTAAAAATGACCATAAAATTGTATGTTATAGCTCACAAAATCATGTATTTTGGCATCCATGGAATTATTTTCCAACTGGTTAAAACATCTAAAACGGGCAAAAATCGTTAGTTATAGCTCATGAAATCATGAATTTTGGCCTCCACGAATTATTTGCCAACCGGTCTAAATGACTAAAATAGCAAAACTCATGGGTTATAGCTCACGAAATCGTGCATGTTAGCCTTCACAAATTTATTTGCCTATGGGTTAAAACAATAAAAAATAGCCAAAAATTATGGGTTATAGCTCACAAATTTATGAATTTTTAGCCTCTTAAAAATTATTTTCCAAGGGTCAAAATAACTGAAAATTTTTAAAAACCATGGGTTACAGCTTATGAAATCGTGAATTTTGACCTCTTCAAATTTATTTGCCTAATTGAGATGACTAAAATGGTCAAAAATTATGGGTTATAGTTCACAAAATCATGAATTTTACCTTCATGGATATATTTGCCAGTGGTCAAAATGACTAAAAAGACCAAAAATCATGGGTTATAGCTCATAAAATCATGTATTTTAGCCTCCACGGAATTATCTGCTAACGGGTTGAAATGACTGATAATGCTAAAAATCGTGAATTTTGACATCTATGGAATTATTTGCCAATTGGTCCAAATAATAAAAATGGCCAAAAATCGTGGGTTATAGCTCATGAAAACGTGAATTTTGACCTCCAAAAATATTTGCCAATTAATTGAAGCAACTAAATGTGACAAAAAATCATGGGTTATATCATGAATTTTGGCCTCTAAAAAATTATTTGCCAACGGATCAAAATGAAAAAAAATGGCCATAAAATCATAGTTTATAGCTCACAAAACCATGATTTTTTACCTCTGTGGAATTATTTTCCAACAAACTAAAAATACCTAAAAATCGTGGCCTATCGCTCATCAAATCATATATTTTGGCATCCGCGAAATTATTTTCCAACGGATCGAAATGACTAAAATGGCCAGAAATTGTGAGTTATAGCTCATGAAATCGTAAATTTTATCCTCCAAAAAATTATTTATCAACTGGTCCAAATGACTAAAAATGGTAGAAAGTTATGGGTTATGGCTCAAAAAATCATGAATTTTGGCCTCCAAAAAGTTACTTGCCTATGGGTCAAAACAACTAAAAATGGCCAAAAATTATTTTTTATAGCTCATGAAATTGTAAATTTTGACCTTAGCAAAGTTATTTGCCAACCGTTCAAAATGGCTAAAATGGCCAAAAATTATGGGTCATAACTTATAAAATCATGAATTTTGGCATTTATAAAAATTATTTACCAACAGGTCAAAACAACTAAAATGGCAAAAATTGTGAGTGATAGCTCACGAAATAGTAAATTTTTGCCTCCACAAAATAATTTACCAATGGGTCGAAACTACCAAAAATTATTTAAAATCATGGGTTATAGCTCAAGAAATTATGAATTTTGGTCTAAACGTTTTGGCTATTTTAGTCATTTTGCCACAAAATAATTTGCCAATCGTTGAAATAACTAAAATGGCTAAAATCGTGGGTTATAATTCATGAAATTGTGAATTTAAGCCTCTAAGGAATTATTGCCAAGGGTCAAAATAACTAAAATGGCCATAAAATCATAGTTTATAGCTCACAAAATCATGTATTTTGGCATCCACGAAATTATTTGCCAATGGTCAAAATAACTAAAATGGCCAAAAATTATGGGTTATAGCTCAAGAAATTATGAATTTTGGCCTCCAAAAGTTACTTGCCTATGGGTCAAAACAACTAAAATGGCCAAAAATTGTGTGTTATAGCTCATGAAATTATGAATTTTAACCTTCACAAAATCATTTGCCTACGGGTTAAAATAAGAAAAAATGGCCAAAAATTGTGGGTTTATAGCTCACAAAATCATGAATTTTGACCACTACAAAATTGTTTGTTCACGGGTGAAAATGACTAAAAATGCCTAAAAATCATGGGCATAGCTCACGAAATTTGGACTCTAAAACATTATTTGTCAATGGGTTAAAATGACTAAAAATGACCATAAAATTGTATGTTATAGCTCACAAAATCATGTATTTTGGCATCCATGGAATTATTTTCCAACTGGTTAAAACATCTAAAACGGGCAAAAATCGTTAGTTATAGCTCATGAAATCATGAATTTTGGCCTCCACAGAATTATTTGCCAACTGGTCTAAATGACTAAAAATAGCAAAAACTCATGGGTTATAGCTCACGAAATCGTGCATGTTAGCCTTCACAAATTTATTTGCCTATGGGTTAAAACAATAAAAAATAGCCAAAAATTATGGGTTATAGCTCACAAATTTATGAATTTTTAGCCTCTTAAAAATTATTTGCCAATGGTCAAAATAACTGAAAATTTTTAAAAACCATGGGTTACAGCTTATGAAATCGTGAATTTTGACCTCTTCAAATTTATTTGCCTAATTCGAGATGACTAAAAATGGTCAAAAATTATGGGTTATAGTTCACAAAATCATGAATTTTGACCTTCATGGATATATTTGCCAGCGGGTCAAAATGACTAAAAAGACCAAAAATCATGGGTTATAGCTCATAAAATCATGTATTTTAGCCTCCACGGAATTATCTGCTAACGGGTTGAAATGACTGATAATGCTAAAAATCATGAATTTTGACATCTATGGAATTATTTGCCAATTGGTCCAAATAATAAAAATGGCCAAAAATCGTGGGTTATAGCTCATGAAAACGTGAATTTTGACCCCCAAAAATATTTGCCAATTAGTTGAAGCAACTAAATGTGACAAAAAATCATGGGTTATATCATGAATTTTGGCCTCTAAAAAATTATTTGCCAACGGATCAAAATGAAAAAAAATGGCCATAAAATCATAGTTTATAGCTCACAAAACCATGATTTTTTACCTCTGTGGAATTATTTTCCAACAAACTAAAAATACCTAAAAATCGTGGCCTATCGCTCATCAAATCATATATTTTGGCATCCACGAAATTATTTGCCAACGGATCGAAATGACTAAAATGGCCAGAAATTGTGAGTTATAGCTCATGAAATCGTAAATTTTATCCTCCAAAAAATTATTTATCAACTGGTCCAAATGACTAAAAATGGTAGAAAGTTATGGGTTATGGCTCAAAAAATCATTAATTTTGGCCTCCAAAAAGTTACTTGCCTATGGGTCAAAACAACTAAAAATGGCCAAAAATTATTTTTTATAGCTCATGAAATCGTAAATTTTGACCTTAGCAAAGTTATTTGCCAACCGTTCAAAATGGCTAAAATGGCCAAAAATTATGGGTCATAACTTATAAAATCATGAATTTTGGCATCTATAAAAATTATTTACCAACAGGTCAAAACAACTAAAAATGGCAAAAAATTGTGAGTGATAGCTCACGAAATAGTAAATTTTTGCCTCCACAAAATAATTTACCAATGGGTCGAAACTACCAAAATTATTTAAAATCATGGGTTATAGCTCAAGAAATTATGAATTTTGGTCTAAGCGTTTTGGCTATTTTAGTCATTTTGCCACAAAATAATTTGCCAATCGTTGAAATAACTAAAATGGCTAAAATCGTGGGTTATAATTCATGAAATTGTGAATTTAAGCCTCTAAGGAATTATTGCCAACGGGTCAAAATGACTAAAATGGCCATAAAATCATAGGTTATAGCTCTCAAATCATGATATTTGGCCTCTGCGAATTATTTGCCAATGGGTTGAAACGACTAAAAATAGCAAAAATTGTGGGTTATAGCTCAAGAAATTATGAATTTTGGCCTCCAAAAGTTACTTGCCTATGGGTCAAAACAACTAAAATGGCCAAAAATTATTTTTATAGCTCATGAAATTGTGAATTTTGGCCTCCATGAAATTATTTGCCAACGGATCGAAATGACTAAAATGGCCAAAAATTGTGTGTTATAGCTCATGAAATCGTAAATTTTATCCTCCAAAAATTATTTATCAACTGGTCCAAATGACTAAAAATGGTAGAAAGTTATGGGTTATGGCTCAAAAATCATGAATTTTGGCCTCCAAAAGTTACTTGCCTATGGGTCAAAACAACTAAAATGGCCAAAAATTATTTTTATAGCTCATGAAATTGTAAATTTTGACCTTAGCAAAGTTATTTGCCAACCGTTCAAAATGGCTAAAATGGCCAAAAATTATGGGTCATAACTTATAAAATCATGAATTTTGGCATTTATAAAAATTATTTACCAACAGTCAAAACAACTAAAATGGCAAAAATTGTGAGTGATAGCTCACGAAATAGTAAATTTTGCCTCCACAAAATAATTTACCAATGGGTGAAACTACCAAAATTATTTAAAATCATGGGTTATAGCTCAAGAAATTATGAATTTTGGTCTAAACGTTTTGGCTATTTTAGTCATTTTGCCACAAAATAATTTGCCAATGCGTTGAAATAACTAAAAATGGCTAAAATCGTGGGTTATAATTCATGAAATTGTGAATTTAAGCCTCTAAGGAATTATTGACAGTGGGTCAAAATTACTAAAAAGTCCATAAAATCCTAGGTTATAGCTCTCAAATCATGATATTTGGCCTCTACAGAATTATTTGGCAATGGGGCAAAATAGCTGAAAATGCCCAGAAATTGTTGGCTATAACTTATGAATTGGTTTTTTTGGTCTTCGTGGAATTATCTGGTAACGCGTCGAAGTGGTTCAAAATGGCCAAAAATTGTGTGTTATAGCTCGTGAAATCATGAATTTTGGCCTTCACAAAATTATGTACCAACTGGTCAAAAAGACCACTGCAAAATTATTTTCCAACTAATAGAAACACTAAAAATGACAAAAACCCATGGGTTATAGCTCATGAAATCGTGAATTTTGGCAAACATAAAATTATTTACCAATAAGTTAACAAAAATGGCCAAAAATCGTGAGTTATAAATGACAAAATAGTTAATTTTGGCCTCCATGAAATTATTTTCCAACGGGTTGAAACTACTAAAAATGGCTAAAAATTATAGGTTATAACACACGAAATTATGAATTATGGCCTCTAAAAATTATTTGCCAAGGGTCAAAACAACTAAAATGGCTAAAATTATAGGTTATAACACACGAAATTATGAATTTTGGCCTCTATGGAAATATTTGCCAACGGGTCAAAATAATTACAAATGCCCATAAAATCATATGTTATTTGGCCTCTGCAGAATTATTTGCCAACACGTCGAAATGACAAACTATCCAAAAATTGTAGGTTACAGTTCATGAATTTTGGCCTCTATGGAAATATTTGCCAATGGGTTGAAACGACTAAAAATAGCAAAAATTGTGGGTTATAGCTCATGAAATATTAAATTTTAGCCTCCACAAAATTATTTGCCAACTGGTCAACATGACTAAAAATGAAAAACAAACCGTGGGCATTTGTAATTATTTGCCAAGGGTCAAAAAACCGTAAATGATGAATTTTTGACCTCTTCAAAATTATTTGCCAAGGGTCAAAATAATTGAAAATAAGTAAAAATGATGGGTTATATCTCATAAAATCGTAAATTTTGACCTTTGTAAAATTATTTTCCAACTATTCAAAATGATTAAAAATGGCTAAAAACCGTAAGTTATAGCTCACCAAATCTTGAATTTTGGAATCCACAAAATTATTAACCAACACGTCAACAAAAAATGGCCAAAAATCATGAGTTATAGCTCATGAAATCGTGAATTTTGGCCTCCATAGTGTTATTTGCCAACGGATCGAAATGACTAAAAATGGCTAAAAATCATGGTTTGCTCATGAAATTGTAAATTTTAGCCTCCACAAAATTATTTGCCAAGGGTCAAAATAATTGAAAATAAGTAAAAATGATGGGTTATATCTCATAAAATCGTGAAGTTTAGCCTCTAAGGAATTATTGCCAACGGGTCAAAATGACTAAAAATGCCCATAAAATCATAGGTTATAGCTCTCAAATCATGATATTTGGCCTCCATGAAATTATTTGCCAACCGTTCAAAATGGCTAAAATGGCCAAAAATCATGAGTTATAGCTCATGAAATCGTGAATTTTGGCCTCCATGAAATTATTTGCCAATGTTTCAAAATGGCTAAAATGGCCAAAAATTATTTAAAATCATGGGTTATAGCTCACAAAATCATGAATTTTAGCCTCTACAAAATTATTTGCCAACGGATCAAAATGAAAAAAATGGCCATAAAATCATAGGTTATAGCTCACAAAATCATGAATTTTAGCCTCTACAAAATTATTTGCCAACGGGTCAAAATGACTAAAAATGGCTAAAATGGCCAAAAATCGTGGGTTATAGCTCACAAAATCATGAATTTTGGCCTCTAAAAATTATTTGCCAACGGGTCAAAATGACTAAAATGAAAAAAATGGCCATAAAATCATAGTTTATAGCTCACAAAATCATGAATTTTAGCCTCCACAAAATTATTTGCCAAGGGTCAAAACAACTAAAATGGCCAAAAATCGTGGGTTATAGCTCATGAAATCGTATTTTGGCCTCCATGAAATTATTTTCCAACGGGTTGAAACTACTAAAATGGCTAAAATCGTGGGTTATAGCTCATAAAATCATGTATTTTAGCCTCCACAAAATTATTTGCCAAGGGTCAAAACAACTAAAATGGCCAAAAATCATGAGTTATAGCTCATGAAATCGTGAATTTTAGCCTCCACAAAATTATTTGCCAACGGGTCAAAATGACTAAAATGGCCAAAAATCATGAGTTATAGCTCATGAAAACGTGAATTTTGACCTCTTCAAAATTATTTGCCAATGGGTTGAAACGACTAAAAATAGCAAAAATTGTGGGTTATAGCTCATGAAATCATGAATTTTGGCATCTATAAAATTATTTGCCAACGGTCAAAATGACTAAAAATGGCCAAAAATCATAGGTTATAGCTCACAAAATCATGAATTTTGACCTCTTCAAAATTATTTGCCAATGGGTTGAAACGACTAAAAATAGCAAAAATTGTGGGTTATAGCTCATGAAATCATGAATTTTGGCCTCCACAAAATTACTTGCCAACGGGTCGAAACGACTAAAAATGCTTAAAAATCATGGGCTATAGCTCATGAAATCGTGTATTTTGGCCTCCACGTAATTATTTTCCAACGGGTCGAAACATTTAAAAATGGCCAGAAATCATAGGTTATAGCTCATGAAATTGTGAACTCTTTCCTCCAAATTATTTGGTAACTAGTCTAAATGACTAAAAATGGTAGAAAATTATGGGTTATAGCTCACGAAATTGTGAATTTTGACATCTGAAATTATTTGCCAATGGGTTGAAACGACTAAAAATAGCAAAAATTGTGGGTTATAGCTCACGAAATTGTGAATTTTGGCCTCTGCAAAATTATTTGCCAACTCGTCAAAATGACTAAAAACGGTAAAAAATCATGGTTTATAGCTTATGAATTCATGAATTTTGGCCTCCACAAAATTATTTGCCAATGGGTTGAAACGACTAAAAATGGCTAAAATCATGGTTTGCTCATGAAATTGTAAATTTTAGCCTCCATAAAATTATTTGCCAATGGGTAAAAATAATTAAAAATATCTAAAATTGTGGGTTATCACTCATGAAATCGTGAATTTCAACCTCATAGGAATTATTGCCAACCGGTCAAAATGACTAAAAATGCCTATAAAATCATATGTTATAGATCTCAAATCGTGATTTTAGGCCTCCACAAAATTATTTGCCAATGGGTTGAAACGACTAAAAATAGCAAAAATTGTGGGTTATAGCTCATGAAATATTAAATTTTAGCCTCCACAAAATTATTTGGCAACGTTCAAAATGACTAAAAATGAAAAACAAAGTGGGCATTTGTAATTATTTGCCAAGGGTCAAAACCGTAAATGATGAATTTTTGACCTCTTCAAAATTATTTGCCAAGGGTCAAAATAATTGAAAATAAGTAAAAATGATGGGTTATATCTCATAAAATCGTAAATTTTGACCTTTGTAAAATTATTTTCCAACTATTCAAAATGATTAAAAATGGCTAAAAACCGTAAGTTATAGCTCACCAAATCTTGAATTTTGGAATCCACAAAATTATTAACCAACACGTCAACAAAAAATGGCCAAAAATCATGAGTTATTGCTTACGAAATAGGGAATTTTGGCCTCCATAGTGTTATTTGCCAACCGGTCGGAACTACTAAAAATGGCTAAAAATCATGGTTTGCTCATGAAATTGTAAATTTTAGCCTCCATAAAATTATTTGCCAATGGGTAAAAATAATTAAAAATATCTAAAATTGTGGGTTATCACTCATGAAATCGTGAATTTCAACCTCATAGGAATTATTGCCAACTGGTCAAAATGACTAAAAATGCCTATAAAATCATATGTTATAGATCTCAAATCGTGATTTTAGGCCTCCACAAAATTATTTGGCAACGTTCAAAATGACTAAAAATATCCAAAAAGCCATGGGTTATAGCGCATGAATTGGTGTATTTTGGCCTCCATGGAATTATTTGCCAACAGGTCAAAATGATTTAAATTGGCCAAAAATTGTGGGTTTATAGCTCATGAAATCATGAATTTAAGCCTTCACGAACATGACTTAAAATTGGCAAAAACTCATGGGTAAGAGCTCATGAAATTATTACTTTTGGCTTCTAAAATTATTTGCCAATGGGTTGAAACGACTAAAAATAGCCAAAATTATGGGTTATAGCTCACAAAATCATGGTTTTGGCCTCTGAGAATTATTTGCCAACTCGTCAAAATGACTAAAAATGCCAAAATATCATGGGTTATAACTCATGAAATCGTGTATTTTGGCCTCCATGGAATTATTTGCCAATGGGTTGAAACGACTAAAATGCTTAAAAATCATGGGTTATAGCTCATGAAATCGTGAATTTTAGCCTCCACAAAATTATTTGCCAATGGGTCAAAATGACTAAAAATGGCCAAAAATTGTGGGTTATAGCTCACAAAATTGTGATTTTTAGCCTCCATAAAATTATTTGCCAATGGGTTGAAACGACTAAAAATAGCAAAAATTGTGGGTTATAGCTCATGAAATTGTGAATTTTGGCCTCTTCAAAGTTATTTGCTATGGGTCAAAATAACTAAAAATAGCCAAAACTCGTGGGTTATAGCTCATGAAATTGTGAATTTTGGCCTCTGCAAAATTATTTGCTAACTAGTCTAAATGACTAAAAATGGTAGAAAATTATGGGTTATAGCTCACAAAGCTATAAATTTTAGTCTCCACAAATATATTTGTTAACTGTTCGAAATGACAATAAATGGCCAAAAATCATAGGTTATAGTTCACGAAATCATGAATTTTGATATCCACAAAATTATGTGCAAACAAGCCAAAACAACTAAAAATGACCAAAAATAGTGGGTTATAGCTCACGAAATTGTGAATTTTGGCCTCTGCAGAATTATTTGCTAATGGGTCGAAATAGGTAAAAATGGCTAAAATCATGGGTTATATAACTCATCAAATCAAGAATTTCAGCCTCTAAGGAATTATTGCCAACGGGTGAAAATAACTAAAAATACCCATAAAATCATAGGTTATTACTCTCAAATCATGGTTTTTTGCCTCCGCAGAATTATTTGTCAATCGGTCGAAATGAATAAAAATGCCTAAAAATCGAAGGTTATAGCTCATGAATTGGTGTACTTTGACCTCCACGGGATTATTTGCCAACAGGTCAAAATTACTAAAAATGATTTTGGCCTTTGCAAAATCATTTGCCAATTGGCGAAAATAATTAAAAATAGCGAAAAATCATGGGTTATAGCTCACGAAATCTTAAATTTTGGCCTCTTCAAAGTTATTTGCTATGGGTCAAAATAACTAAAAATAGCCAAAAATTATGGGTTATAGCTCACGAAATTGTGAATTTTGACATCTACGAAATTATTTGCCAATTGTTCGAAACAACTAAAAATGGCCAAAAATTATGGGTTATAGCTCATGAAATCATGAATTTAAGCCTTCACGGAACATGACTTAAAATTGGCAAAAACTCATGGGTAAGAGCTCATGAAATTATTACTTTTGGCTTCTAAAATTTATTTGCCAATGGGTCGAACTGACTAAAAATAGCCATAATATGGTAGGTTGTAGCTCACAAAATCATGGTTTTTGGCCTCTACAGAATTATTTGCAGCCAGTCAAAATGACTAAAAATGCCAAAATATCATGGGTTATAACTCATGAAATCATGTATTTTGGCATCTATTGAATTATTTGCCAACAGTCAGATTGACTAAAATTGCTTAAAAAATCATGGGTTATAGCTCATGAAATCAGGAATTTTAATCTCTACAAAATTATTTACCACTAGGTCAAATTGACTAAAAATGGCTATAAATTTGTAGATTATACCTCACAAAATTGTGATTTTTAGCCATCGCGGAATTATTTATCAGCGGATTGAAACGACTAAAAAAGCTAAAAAATCATGGGTTATAGTTCATGAAATTGTGAACTTTTTGCCTCTTTAAAATTATTTAGCAAGGGTCAAAACAACTGAAAATTGCCAAAAATCACAGGTTATAGCGTACGAAATTGTGAATTTTGACCTTGCTAAAATTATTTGCTAACTGTTTGAAACGACTACAAATGGCCAAAAATCATGGGTTGTAGCTCACGAAATCATGAATTTTGGCCTTCACGGACTTATTTGCCAATGGATCGAAATGACTAAAAATGGTCAAAAATCATGGTTTATAGCTCATAAAATTATGAATCTCGACCTCTAAAATATTAATTTGCCAATGGGTCGAAATGACTAGAAATGGCCATAAAATTATAAGCTAGCTCACAGAATCGTGATTTTTTACCTTCACAAAATTATTTGCAACAGGTCGAACTAAGTATAAATACCTAAAAGTCATGGGCTATAGCTCATAAAATTATTTGCCAAGGGTCAAAATGACTAATAATGCTAAAATATCGTGGGTTATAGCTCATGAAATAAGGAATTTTAGCCTCAAATAAATAATTTGCCAATGGTCGAATTGACTAAAAATAACTCACAAAATCTTAATTTTTATCCTACATGGAATAATTTACCAACGGGTCCAAACGACTAAAAATGGGTAAAAACGTGTGTTATAGCTCACAAAATCATGAATCTTGACCTCCAAAAATATTTGCCAACTTGTTGAATGATAGGGGTAAATAAAACAAAGTTATAAGTGCACAACTATCAAGTTATAGTATCAAAATATGTCAATCCCACGAGGAAGGTGTTGTAGTGAATAAACCAAATTAGTTCCTAAGTTGTGTGTTGACAATTGGGAGTGAAAGTGTAAATGTGGAGAGAGATATGTGGAGAGATAAAGAGTGTGTGATTATTTGCAAAAAAAAACAAAACTAGATTAAAAGGGGAGAAAGAGAGATAAAAATTAGAGGAAAATTAAATCAAGAAAACAAATAAAAGAAAACAAATAATAAAATAGAAAAGAACAAAATCAATAAAGAGAATTTTGACCAAAAAGAGGAAAATCAAAATAAAAGATAGAAATCAATTAGAGAAATGAGGAATCTAGAATTGAATCCACTAGTTGAATTCATTTAGGATTTATAAACTACTCTCTTTTATCATATTTTACTTTAGATTTATTAAGCATTGTAGAATTGAAAAAATGTTTATTGATTGAATTAGGTTCAATCAAATTCTCTCGATTCTGAGAGGAAGAGGAGATTGATTTGACTCTCTTTAAGGTGGGTTCTCGGCGTGATAGGATGCTTCTCTGATTAATTGAGATTGCTTCCGTTGGCCATCGAGAACAAAGTACTTGGTGATCAAGAGACTCTTGATGAAGAGCTGATCTCCATGCAAGTGTTGAATTCTCGAAGCTCCAAAGAAAAGCCGACCCCTCCCTCATGTGGAGATGGTGGCTTATAAATAAAAACAGGAGAAATATGGCCACTTCCTTGATTAAGTGGGATATGGCCATGCTCGGTTGAGGAGAGCCATGCCCCCACATGGATGTGACCACTATGGGATGTGACCACTATGGGATGTGACATTTCCCATGCTTCAAGTGGGCGGTCTTGGTTGGATGGTGAGCTGCTTTGGCAAGGCGAACCTCTTATGAAGTCGAGCCGTTAAATGGAACCTCATTATCGAATGTCGAGGAGTTATGAAGAGGATCCTGCATGAAGCAAACCTCGGTTGAATGTCGAGGTTCTTGCTATAAGCGAACCTCGGTTGAATGTCGAGGTTCTTGCTATAAGCGAAGGTTATAGCTCATGAAATCATGAATTTTGGCCTCCACAAAATTATTTGCCAAGAGGTCAAAATGACTAAAATGGCCAAAATTATGGGTTATAGCTCACAAAATTATTTGCCAACGGGTCAAAATGACTAAAAATGGCCAAAAATCATGGGTTATAGCTCATGAAATCATGAATTTTAGCCTCTACAAAATTATTTGCCAATGGGTCAAAACAACTAAAATGGCCAAAATTATGGGTTATAGCTCATGAAATCATGAATTTTAGCCTCTACAAAATTATTTGCCAACGGGTCAAAACAACTAAAATGGCCAAAATTATGGGTTATAGCTCATGAAATCATGAATTTTAGCCTCTACAAAATTATTTGCCAACGGGTCAAAATGACTAAAATGGCCAAAAATCATGGGTTATAGCTCATGAAATCATGAATTTTAGCCTCTACAAAATTATTTGCCAATGGGTCGAAATGACTAAAATGACCATAAAATCATAGGTTATAGCTCACAAAATCATGAATTTTAGCCTCTACAAAATTATTTGCCAACGGGTCAAAACAACTAAAATGGCCAAAAATCATGGGTTATAGCTCATGAAATCATGAATTTTGGCCTCCACAAAATTATTTGCCAATGGGTCGAAATGACTAAAATGGCCAAAAATCATGGATTATAGCTCATGAAATCATGAATCTCGACCTCTAAAATATTAATTTGCCAATGGGTCAAATGACTAGAAATGGCCATAAAATTATAAGCTAGCTCACGAGAATCGTGATTTTTACCTTCACAAAATTATTTACCACTAGGTCAAATTGACTAAAAATGGCTATAAATTTGTAGATTATACCTCACAAAATTGTGATTTTTAGCCATCGCGAATTATTTATCAGTAGTTGAAACGACTAAAAAGCTAAAAATCATGGGTTATAGCGTACGAAATTGTGAATTTTGTCCTTGCTAAAATTATTTGCTAACTGTTTGAAACGACTACAAATGGCCAAAAATCATGGGTTGTAGCTCACGAAATCATGAATTTTGGCCTTCACGGACTTATTTGCCAATGGATCGAAATGACTAAAATGGTCAAAAATCATGGTTTATAGCTCATAAAATTATGAATCTCGACCTCTAAAATATTAATTTGCCAATGGGTCGAAATGACTAGAAATGGCCATAAAATTATAAGCTAGCTCACAGAATCGTGATTTTTTACCTTCACAAAATTATTTGCAACAGGTCGAACTAAGTATAAATACCTAAAAGTCATGGGCTATAGCTCATAAAATTATTTGCCAAGGGTCAAAATGACTAATAATGCTAAAATATCGTGGGTTATAGCTCATGAAATAAGGAATTTTAGCCTCAAATAAATAATTTGCCAATGGTCGAATTGACTAAAAATAACTCACAAAATCGTAATTTTTATCCTACATGGAATAATTTACCAACGGGTCCAAACGACTAAAAATGGGTAAAAACGTGTGTTATAGCTCACAAAATCATGAATCTTGACCTCCAAAAATATTTGCCAACTTGTTGAATGATAGGGGGTAAATAAAACAAAGTTATAAGTGCACAACTATCAAGTTATAGTATCAAAATATGTCAATCCCACGAGGAAGGTGTTGTAGTGAATAAACCAAATTAGTTCCTAAGTTGTGTGTTGACAATTGGGAGTGAAAGTGTAAATGTGGAGAGAGATATGTGGAGAGATAAAGAGTGTGTGATTATTTGCAAAAAAAACAAAACTAGATTAAGAGGGGAGAAAGAGAGATAAAAATTAGAGGAAAATTAAATCAAGAAAACAAATAAAAGAAAACAAATAATAAAATAGAAAAGAACAAAATCAATAAAGAGAATTTTGACCAAAAAGAGGAAAATCAAAATAAAAGATAGAGGAAATCAATTAGAGAAATGAGGAATCTAGAATTGAATCCACTAGTTGAATTCATTTAGGATTTATAAACTACTCTCTTTTATCATATTTTACTTTAGATTTATTAAGCATTGTAGGGTCGAAAAATGTTTATTGATTGAATGAACGGGTTACAATCAAATTCTCGACATGAGAGGAAGAGGAGATTGATTTGACTCCTCTTTAAGGTGGGTTCTCGGCGTGATAGGATGCTTCTCTCGATGCTCACGCCGAGATTGCTTCCGCTGACGACGTAACAAGTCTGCGGGTGATCAAGAGACTACCGATGAAGAGCTCGATCTCACTTCGCAAGTGTTGAATTCTCCGAAGCTCCAAAGAAAGCCCCTCCCTCATGTGGAGATGGTGGCTTATAAATAGGCAAGGAGAGGTATGGCCACTTCCTTGATTCGTGGGATATGGCCATGCTCGCTGAGGAGAGCCATGCCCTCGGGATGTGACCACTATGGGATGTGACCACTATGGGATGTGACATTTCCCATGCTTCAAGTGGGCGGTCTTGGTTGATGGTGAGCTTCACGCTGTAGGCTTAACCTCTATGAGAGTCGAGTTAAATGGGCGAACCTCGTATCGAATGTCGAGGTTGAATGTCGAGGATCACCGTAGGGCAAACCCTGTTGAATGTCGAGGTTCACCGCTATAGCGAACCTCGGTTGAATGTCGAGGTTCACTGCTGTAGGCGAACCTCGGTTGAGTGTCGAGGTTCACCGCTATAGGCGAACCTCGGTTGAGTGAAGAGCTTCGCTGCTTGGCTAACTCGCTCGAATGAAGAGCCACGCTTGGCGAACCTCGTCGAAAGTGAAGAGCTACGCTATAACCTCGCCGAATGTCGATTCACCGCTGGCAACCTCGTCAATGAAGAGCTTCGCTTGGCGAACCTCGCCGAAAGTGAAGAGCCGCTTGGCGAACCTCGGTTGAATGTCGAGCCTCACGCTGGCTAACCTCGCCGAGTGTTGAGATTCACTGGCCGTAGGTGAACTCGGTTGGATGTCGAGGTTGATCAGCCGTAGGCGAACCTCGGTTGAATGTCGAGCCTCGCTGCTTGCGATCCTCGCTCGACTTTGATGTGCTGGGCGAGCCTCGTCAAACTATCGCGTTGTAGGCCAGCCTCGTCAAACTACCGTTGTAGTGGCGAGCCTCGTCGAACCGACGTTGTGGGCGAGCCTCTGCGACCACCGTTGTAGGCGAGCCTTCGTCAAACTTTGAGGTTGTGGGCGATTTTGGCCTATGCATCGAAGCTTCAAGCACGCAGGCCCAAGTCTTCATGCGAAGCTTGTGCTTGACAGCTAAGCTCCTCGCAGCGAAGCTTGTTTTAGGCGAAGCCAACATGCTACTAAGGGACGGTCGTAACTTTCAAACCGTATGTCGAATTGGACGAATTATATATGAAAATCGATCATCTCGACGAGACGAGAGCCAACCAAACTAACGAAGGGTTCTAGCTCACGAAATCATGAATTTTGGCCTTCACTGACTTATTTGCCAATGGATCGAAATGACTAAAATGGTCAAAAATCATGGTTTATAGCTCATAAAATTATGAATCTCGACCTCTAAAATATTAATTTGCCAATGGGTCGAAATGACTAGAAATGGCCATAAAATTATAAGCTAGCTCACGAGAATCGTGATTTTTACCTTCACAAAATTATTTGCAACAGTCGAACTAAGTATAAATACCTAAAAGTCATGGGCTATAGCTCATAAAATTATTTGCCAAGGGTCAAAATGACTAATAATGCTAAAATATCGTGGGTTATAGCTCATGAAATAAGGAATTTTAGCCTCAAATAAATAATTTGCCAATGGTCGAATTGACTAAAAATAACTCACAAAATCGTAATTTTATCCTACATGGAATAATTTACCAACGGGTCCAAACGACTAAAAATGGGTAAAACGTGTGTTATAGCTCACAAAATCATGAATCTTGACCTCCAAAATATTTGCCAACTTGTTGAATGATAGGGGTAAATAAAACAAAGTTATAAGTGCACAACTATCAAGTTATAGTATCAAAATATGTCAATCCCACGAGGAAGGTGTTGTAGTGAATAAACCAAATTAGTTCCTAAGTTGTGTGTTGACAATTGGGAGTGAAAGTGTAAATGTGGAGAGAGATATGTGGAGAGATAAAGAGTGTGTGATTATTTGCAAAAACAAAACTAGATTAAGAGGGAGAAAGAGAGATAAAAATTAGAGGAAAATTAAATCAAGAAAACAAATAAAAGAAAACAAATAATAAAATAGAAAAGAACAAAATCAATAAAGAGAATTTTGACCAAAAAGAGGAAAATCAAAATAAAAGATAGAGGAAATCAATTAGAGAAATGAGGAATCTAGAATTGAATCCACTAGTTGAATTCATTTAGGATTTATAAACTACTCTCTTTTATCATATTTTACTTTAGATTTATTAAGCATTGTAGGGTCGAAAAAATGTTTATTGATTGAATGAGCGGGTTACAATCAAATTCTCGATTCTGAGGAAGAGGAGATTGATTTGACTCCTCTTTTAAGGTGGGTTCTCGGCGTGATAGGATGCTTCTCTCGATGCTCACGCCGAGATTGCCCCGCTGACGACCTAACAAGGGTGATCAAGAGACTCGATGAAGAGCTCGATCTCACTTGTGCGCAAGTGTTGAATTCTCGAAGCTCCAAAGAAAAGCCGACCCCTCCCTCATGTGGAGATGGTGGCTTATAAATAGGCAAGGAGAGGTATGGCCACTTCCTTGATTAAGTGGGATATGGCCATGCTCGGTTGAGGAGAGCCATGCCCCCTCGGGATGTGACCACTATGGGATGTGACCACTATGGGATGTGACATTTCCCATGCTTCAAGTGGGCGGTCTTGGTTGGATGGTGAGCTTGTGGCGAACCTCTTATGAAGTCGAGCCGTTAAATGGGCGAACCTCGTATCGAATGTCGAGGTTGAATGTCGAGGTTCACCGCTATAGGCGAACCTCGGTTGAATGTCGAGGTTCACCGCTATAGGCGAACCTCGGTTGAATGTCGAGGTTCACCGCTATAGGCGAACCTCGGTTGAATGTCGAGGTTCACTGCTATAAGCGAACCTCGGTTGAATGTCGAGGTTCACTGCTATAAGCGAACCTCGGTTGAATGTCGAGGTTCACTGCTATAAGCGAACCTCGGTTGAATGTCGAGGTTCACTGCTATAAGCGAACCTCGGTTGAATGTCGAGGTTCACTGCTATAAGCGAACCTCGGTTGAATGTCGAGGTTCACTGCTATAAGCGAACCTCGGTTGAGTGAAGAGCTTTGCTTGGCGAACCGGTTGAATGTCGAGGTTCACTGCTATAAGCGAACCTCGGTTGAATGTCGAGGTTCACTGCTATAAGCGAACCTCGGTTGAATGTCGAGGTTCACTGCTATAAGCGAACCTCGGTTGAATGTCGAGGTTCACTGCTATAAGCGAACCTCGGTTGAATGTCGAGGTTCACTGCTATAAGCGAACCTCGGTTGAATGTCGAGGTTCACTGCTATAAGCGAACCTCGGTTGAATGTCGAGGTTCACTGCTATAAGCGAACCTCGGTTGAATGTCGAGGTTCACTGCTATAAGCGAACCTCGGTTGAATGTCGAGGTTCACTGCTATAAGCGAACCTCGGTTGAATGTCGAGGTTCACTGCTATAAGCGAACCTCGGTTGAATGTCGAGGTTCACTGCTATAAGCGAACCTCGGTTGAATGTCGAGGTTCACTGCTATAAGCGAACCTCGGTTGAATGTCGAGGTTCACTGCTATAAGCGAACCTCGGTTGAATGTCGAGGTTCACTGCTATAAGCGAACCTCGGTTGAATGTCGAGGTTCACTGCTATAAGCGAACCTCGGTTGAATGTCGAGGTTCACTGCTATAAGCGAACCTCGGTTGAATGTCGAGGTTCACTGCTATAAGCGAACCTCGGTTGAATGTCGAGGTTCACTGCTATAAGCGAACCTCGGTTGAATGTCGAGGTTCACTGCTATAAGCGAACCTCGGTTGAATGTCGAGGTTCACTGCTATAAGCGAACCTCGGTTGAATGTCGAGGTTCACTGCTATAAGCGAACCTCGGTTGAATGTCGAGGTTCACTGCTATAAGCGAACCTCGGTTGAATGTCGAGGTTCACTGCTATAAGCGAACCTCGGTTGAATGTCGAGGTTCACTGCTATAAGCGAACCTCGGTTGAATGTCGAGGTTCACTGCTATAAGCGAACCTCGGTTGAATGTCGAGGTTCACTGCTATAAGCGAACCTCGGTTGAATGTCGAGGTTCACTGCTATAAGCGAACCTCGGTTGAATGTCGAGGTTCACTGCTATAAGCGAACCTCGGTTGAATGTCGAGGTTCACTGCTATAAGCGAACCTCGGTTGAATGTCGAGGTTCACTGCTATAAGCGAACCTCGGTTGAATGTCGAGGTTCACTGCTATAAGCGAACCTCGGTTGAATGTCGAGGTTCACTGCTATAAGCGAACCTCGGTTGAATGTCGAGGTTCACTGCTATAAGCGAACCTCGGTTGAATGTCGAGGTTCACTGCTATAAGCGAACCTCGGTTGAATGTCGAGGTTCACTGCTATAAGCGAACCTCGGTTGAATGTCGAGGTTCACTGCTATAAGCGAACCTCGGTTGAATGTCGAGGTTCACTGCTATAAGCGAACCTCGGTTGAATGTCGAGGTTCACTGCTATAAGCGAACCTCGGTTGAATGTCGAGGTTCACTGCTATAAGCGAACCTCGGTTGAATGTCGAGGTTCACTGCTATAAGCGAACCTCGGTTGAATGTCGAGGTTCACTGCTATAAGCGAACCTCGGTTGAATGTCGAGGTTCACTGCTATAAGCGAACCTCGGTTGAATGTCGAGGTTCACTGCTATAAGCGAACCTCGGTTGAATGTCGAGGTTCACTGCTATAAGCGAACCTCGGTTGAATGTCGAGGTTCACTGCTATAAGCGAACCTCGGTTGAATGTCGAGGTTCACTGCTATAAGCGAACCTCGGTTGAATGTCGAGGTTCACTGCTATAAGCGAACCTCGGTTGAATGTCGAGGTTCACTGCTATAAGCGAACCTCGGTTGAATGTCGAGGTTCACTGCTATAAGCGAACCTCGGTTGAATGTCGAGGTTCACTGCTATAAGCGAACCTCGGTTGAATGTCGAGGTTCACTGCTATAAGCGAACCTCGGTTGAATGTCGAGGTTCACTGCTATAAGCGAACCTCGGTTGAATGTCGAGGTTCACTGCTATAAGCGAACCTCGGTTGAATGTCGAGGTTCACTGCTATAAGCGAACCTCGGTTGAATGTCGAGGTTCACTGCTATAAGCGAACCTCGGTTGAATGTCGAGGTTCACTGCTATAAGCGAACCTCGGTTGAATGTCGAGGTTCACTGCTATAAGCGAACCTCGGTTGAATGTCGAGGTTCACTGCTATAAGCGAACCTCGGTTGAATGTCGAGGTTCACTGCTATAAGCGAACCTCGGTTGAATGTCGAGGTTCACTGCTATAAGCGAACCTCGGTTGAATGTCGAGGTTCACTGCTATAAGCGAACCTCGGTTGAATGTCGAGGTTCACTGCTATAAGCGAACCTCGGTTGAATGTCGAGGTTCACTGCTATAAGCGAACCTCGGTTGAATGTCGAGGTTCACTGCTATAAGCGAACCTCGGTTGAATGTCGAGGTTCACTGCTATAAGCGAACCTCGGTTGAATGTCGAGGTTCACTGCTATAAGCGAACCTCGGTTGAATGTCGAGGTTCACTGCTATAAGCGAACCTCGGTTGAATGTCGAGGTTCACTGCTATAAGCGAACCTCGGTTGAATGTCGAGGTTCACTGCTATAAGCGAACCTCGGTTGAATGTCGAGGTTCACTGCTATAAGCGAACCTCGGTTGAATGTCGAGGTTCACTGCTATAAGCGAACCTCGGTTGAATGTCGAGGTTCACTGCTATAAGCGAACCTCGGTTGAATGTCGAGGTTCACTGCTATAAGCGAACCTCGGTTGAATGTCGAGGTTCACTGCTATAAGCGAACCTCGGTTGAATGTCGAGGTTCACTGCTATAAGCGAACCTCGGTTGAATGTCGAGGTTCACTGCTATAAGCGAACCTCGGTTGAATGTCGAGGTTCACTGCTATAAGCGAACCTCGGTTGAATGTCGAGGTTCACTGCTATAAGCGAACCTCGGTTGAATGTCGAGGTTCACTGCTATAAGCGAACCTCGGTTGAATGTCGAGGTTCACTGCTATAAGCGAACCTCGGTTGAATGTCGAGGTTCACTGCTATAAGCGAACCTCGGTTGAATGTCGAGGTTCACTGCTATAAGCGAACCTCGGTTGAATGTCGAGGTTCACTGCTATAAGCGAACCTCGGTTGAATGTAGGATTTATAAACTACTCTCTTTTTATCATATTTTACTTTAGATTTATTAAGCATAGACTATCAAACCACGTAAAGAAATCATAACCTATCAAATTATCATCCAAGTAAAAACAACATTCATGAAAAGAATGACAACTAGCTATTAATTTTAGAATTCATAAGCATAACCTATCAAACCACTCAAAATAAATATAGATTATCAAATTCTTCTTCTAGTAATTAATTCTCTAGTTTATTATCCTAAACATGATCATTTCAAGCACATAAGAGCAATCCACAAATCATAAAAGAAATCAAACTAGTTTCATACAATTCTAGAGTTCCTACAAGATTTTAGTTCCAAATTTTAGAAATTAAAAACAAAGAAATAAAATATAAACTAGAGAGCATGAAAGAAAGAGAATAAAAATACAAGAAAAATAAAACTAATTACAAAAATAAGAATAAGAATAAGTAAATAAAGATCTAAACTATGAGCATAAAAGTAATACTAGACTACAAAAATAAAAATACAAGAATGTAAATCTTTACTACCAAATAAAAATACAAGAAAATAACAAAAATAAAGAATATGATAGTAAATCTACTCTACAAGGTATCAAAATAAACCTAATCTACCAAAAGAAAAGAAAATCATAAAATATGAATATCTAAAGTAAAAATAAAAGAGAAAAATGAATACTTACATTGCAAGAGGGTTCCAGCCCCTTGAAAGTAAATCTCCATCTTCATCTTTATCTTCATCTCCATTTTAATCAACCAATAAAGAGAAGAAAAGAAAATTTTGAAGAGGTAAAAAACACTTTTATTAATTACAAATAAAGTTTACAATTTTGGAAGGTTTTCTCAATTAAGAGTAACCCTCCTCTCCAAATGAAGCTTTTACAAAAATTTCAAACTCAAACCCCTCACTATCTACCCCTATTTATAGTCTACAACAATGAACAAGAACCCTTGAATTTTACTTGGAGAATAATGATTAAATCTCAGCTAGAAATTATTTCAGTTATAAATCAATCGGTTGACAAATCTGTTAACCAATCGGTTGGCCAACCGATATTTGTTTGTAACTGAATTTCAATTTTTATTGATTTCTTGACCCGATTTCTTCTTGGATCCTTGAGCTTTTTAAGGCCTTCTTTTGTCATCATATTGGGCTTCAATAAATGGTAGAAAATCAGGGAATTTGACTCTTTTGGGCTTTTATTCATTAACTCTTCATTTACCTGCAAATTAAGATAAAACATGTTATTATCGACATATTTATTCAAATAAGATAGATAATGAGGGTATACAAATGTAATAAATATGTGATGATCAAATACCCCCACACTTAAACTATTGCTATTCCTCTAGCAAAGAAATGAAAAGAAAAGAAAGAAAAATCCTAACTCACTTTCACAGGAATTGCATTTGTATTTAATTTGTACAACAAGCCTTTAAACCCCTAGGTTACTCTAGAGGACGAGTTGTAGTCTCGTGGGGGTTTGCAGTGAATATACCCATAAAATTCTTTCAACTTGCCAATTTGAACAAGTCAATATATAATTAATTCACCTCATATATTTAAACATTCTAATTGAAGCTATTTTTACTAAAGAACATGGTTTTAATGATAACTCCAAAGTAAATCTTTTCATTATAGTTATACAAAATCAAGTCTAACTTAGAAATTGAATTAAAAGTTTTGAAAAGAACATGCTAACTCCTTGTTTTAAATAATTTTCAAGTCTCTTAATCAATTTATTTTTAAGAACATTTATACAAATATAACTATATATAAAAATTTGTTAAATGTATATTTTTTCATTTTTTAACACTCTTTATTCCTTGGTGATTTTGTTCTATTTTATCGGGCTTTCTAAGTGACCATTTAATGAGTTTTGGGCCAATAAATCCCGACCCAATTGGGCTTAGGTCATTAAGCATGAAAATACTCCTCGAGCTTAATCACTCAGTCAACTTAGGCTTAGTAAGATAGAACCACCTTGGAATTTAAGAGAAATTTTATTGGTGCCCATTTTTGCACTCTTCTTTTGTTAATATTTTTTATAATATATATGAGTATATATATATATATATATATATATATATATATATATATATATATATATATATATATATATATATATATATATATATATATAAATTGAAAAATATTTAGATGAAGGGAACTTGAGAAATTTGTTTTCCACTCTAAGCCAAGCAAGCAAAAATTTCATTATCTTAATTAAAAGTCTAAGTTGGATTATAGTGAAGTATACTACTTTGAAATTTATTTCTTAAGAAATTTATTTAGAGTTGTCATAAATGGTTAACTTGAGGATAAAACTAACTAAGGATTAGAAAATTTAAAAGTTATCAAGTAGATCAATTATTAATTAACTCTATTAAGTTGGCAAGTGATAATTTTTTATGAAGAAAAAAAGGTAAAATAAAGAGAAAAATGACTAGTCCCCACCCCACACCTAAATTTTGCATTGTCCTTAATGCAAACTCTATAATGCACAAAGTAAAGCGATAAGAAATGAAGCACTTATATTTGTTGGTCGACTTAGAATAATGATGAAATGATATAAATCTACAATTACCTTTGGTGTGAGGAGGATGTAGCTAATAATTTTATTTTCTTCTTTTTCTTTTTTAAAGCAAAAACTAAAAGACCTAAAAGTTTAATGAGAGAAGAAAAGAAGTATAAAAAGAAAACCTAACTAAAACAAATCAAAAGAAACCACTTTGAAACAATCACCTTAATTCTAGGGTTAAGCCTAAACTCAACTAGACCAAATTCTAACCAAAAACTTCTTTAGTGAAAAGATTAAAATTTACTCTACAGTTAGCCGTGTAAGGATAGTACCAGAGGGAGGGCAAAGACCATTAAGTACCTCTTTTTCTTTATGAGCTTTACTAACCCCTAAGCCTTGCCTTAGACACTAACGGATTCAAGTAAACTTAAATCAGTTCACTTAAAGATTTCTTGTTCCTTAATGAGCTCGAGTCCTTAGTGGCCAACGTCTAATGAGTTTTAAAAGGCTTGGGTTTGTGTATTGAGGAATTAGTGATTTGTGGGCTAAGAAAATGGTGTGAAATCCCTCACCTTATCTTGATTAGGAGGTATTGCCCTTAAGTGTATTTTCATGTGTATGTTAAATCAAGATGCTCAAATCACATAGGTGAATTCCTACTAACTATATGCAATGCAACCCTAGAAATTAAAAGCAAAGAAAGAAAAATCCTAACTCACTTTCACAGAATTGCATTTGTATTTAATTTGTACAACAAGCCTTTAAACCCTAGGTTACTCTAGAGGACGAGTTGTAGTCTCGTGGGGTTTGCAGTGAATATACCCATAAAATTCTTTCAACTTGCCAATTTGAACAAGTCAATATATAATTAATTCACCTCATATATTTAAACATTCTAATTGAAGCTATTTTTACTAAAGAACATGGTTTTAATGATAACTCCAAAGTAAATCTTTTCATTATAGTTATACAAAATCAAGTCTAAATTAGAAATTGAATTAAAAGTTTTGAAAAGAACATGCTAACTCCTTGTTTTAAATAATTTTCAAGTCTCTTAATCAATTTATTTTTAAGAACATTTATACAAATATAACTATATATAAAAATTTGTTAAATGTATATTTTTTCATTTTTTAACACTCTTTATTCCTTGGTGATTTTGTTCTATTTTATCGGCTTTCTAAGTGACCATTTAATGAGTTTTGGGCCAATAAATCCCGACCCAATTGGGCTTAGGTCATTAAGCATGAAAATACTCCTCGAGCTTAATCACTCACCAACTTAGGCTTAGTAAGATAGAACCACCTTGGAATTCAAGAGAAATTTTATTGGTGCCCATTTTTAGCACTCTTCTTTTGTTAATATTTTTTTATAATATATATATGAGTATATATATATATATATATATATATATATATATATATATATATATATATATATATATATATATATATATATATATATATAAATTGAAAAATATTTAGATGAAGGGAACTTGAGAAATTTGTTTTCCACTCTAAGCTAAGCAAGCAAAAATTTCATTATCTTAATTAAAAGTCTAAGTTGGATTATAGTGAAGTATACTACTTTCAAATTTATTTCTTAAGAAATTTATTTAGAGTTGTCATAAATGGTTAACTTGAGGATAAAACTAACTAAGGATTAGAAAATTTAAAAGTTATCAAGTAATCAATTATTAATTAACTCTATTAAGTTGGCAAGTGATAATTTTTTATGAAGAAAAAAAGGTAAAATAAAGAGAAAAATGACTAGTCCCCACCCCCACACCTAAATTTTGCATTGTCCTTAATGCAAACTCTATAATGCACAAAGTAAAGCAGATAAGAAATGAAGCACTTATATTTGTTGGTCGACTTAGAATAATGATGAAATGATATAAATCTACAATTACCTTTGGTGTGAGGAGGATGTAGCTAATAATTTTTATTTTTCTTCTTCTTTTTTCTTTTTTAAAGCAAAAACTAAAAGACCTAAAAGTTTAATGAGAGAAGAAAAGAAGTATAAAAAGAGAAACCTAACTAAAACAAATCAAAAGAAACCACTTTGAAACAATCACCCTTAATTCTAGGGTTAAGCCTAAACTCAACTAGACCAGCTCCTAACCAAAAACTTCTTTAGTGAAAAGATTAAAATTTACTTGGTCAGTTAGCCAGGTAAGGATAGTACCAGAGGGAGGGCAAAGACCAATTAAGTACCTCTTTCCTTGCGGAGCGCTTTACGCAACCCCTAAGCCTTGCCTTAGACACTAACGGATACAAGTAAACTTAAATCAGTTCACTTAAAGATTTCTTGTTCCTTAATGAGCTCGAGTCCTTAGTGGCCAACGTCTAATGAGTTTTAAAAGGCTTGGGTTTGTGTATTGAGGAATTAGTGATTTGTGGGCTAAGAAAAGGGTGTGAAATCCCTCACCTTATCTTGATTAGGAGGTATTGCCCTTAAGAGTATTTTCATGTGTATGTTAAATCAAGATGCTCAAATCACATAGGTGAATTCCTACTAACTATATGCAATGCAACCCTAGAAATTAAAAGCAACTACAAAGGATAAAAAAAGGAAAATATTTTTTTTTAAATTTAGGGTCAACAAACAAACAAACAAATGTGAGATAGTGAGCTCTTATTTGAATTTATTATCTTGTTAGTAGTTGTTTAAGTGGAGGGTGGATTTTATTAGGGTCGACAAAAGATTTTTTTTGTTTTTTATTTTTATTAGCTCGTAATTGTCCCTAATGTGAAAAGCCTAACAAAGGGTGGAATTGAAAATACTAGAAAGAGAACTTACCTTTTTAAGCAAATCTTCTCTCTAATCTTTAACCTTCTCCTTCAAAGTTGTTCCTTCACACTAAAACACACAAATCAAAGAACCAAATTTGAAAATTTCTAATTACAAGCATCTTCCCCGGCAACGGCGCCAAAAACTTGATAGGGGGTAAATAAAACAAAGTTGCAAGTGCACAACTATCAAGTTATAGTATAGAAAGATGTCAATCCCACAAGGAAGGTGTTGTAATGAATAATCCAAATTGGTTCCTATTGTGTGTTGATAATTAGGAGTGAAAGTGTAAATGTGGAGAGAGATATGTGTAGAGATAAAGAGTGTGTGATTATTTGCAAAAAAAAACAAAACTAGATTAAGAGGGAGAAAAGAGATGAAGAAATTAGAGGAAAATTAAATCAAGAAAACAAATAAAAGAAAACAAAGAATAAAATAGAAAAGAACAAAATCAATAAAGAGAATTTTGACCAAAAGAGGAAAATTAAAATAAAAGATAGAGGAAATCAATTAGAGAAATGAGGAATCTAGATTGAATCCACTAGTTGAATTCATTTAAGATTTATGAACTACTCTCTTTTTATCATATTTTACTTTAGATTTATTAATCATAGACTATCACACCACTTAAGTAAAGTATAACCCATCAAATTATCATCCAAATAAAAACAATATTCATAAAAGAACAACAACTAGATATTAATTCTAGAATTCATAAGCATAACATATCAAACCACTCAAGATAAGTATAGATTATCAAATTCTTCTTCTAGCAATTAGTTCTCTAGTTGATTATTCTAAACATGATCCTTTTAAGCACAAGAGAGCAATCCACAAATCATAAAAGAAACTAAACTAGTTTCATACAATCATAGAATTCCTACAAGATTTTAGTTCCACATTTTAGAAACTAAAACAAAAAATAAAATATAAACTAGAGAGCATGAAAGAAAGAGAATAAAAATACAATAAAAATAAACACTAATTACAAAAATAAGAATAAGAACAAGCAAATAAAGATCTAAACTATGAGCATAAAAGTAATTCTAGACTACAAAAATAAAAATACAAGAAAGTAAATCTATACTACCAAATAAAAATGCAAGAAAATAACAAAAATAAAGAACATGAAAGTAAATCTATTGTACAAGATATCAAAATAAATCTAATCTACCAAAAAATAAAATCCTAAAACATGAATATGTAAAGTAAAATAAAAGAGAAAAAGAAAAACTTACATTGCAAGAGGGTTCCAACCACTTGAAAGTAAATCTCCATCTTCATCTCCTTCTTCATCTTCATCTTAATCAACCAATAAAGAGAAGATAAAAAATTTGAAGACGTAAAAAATTCTTTTATTAATTACAAATAAAGTTTATAATTTTGGAAGGTCTTCTCAATTAAGAGTAATCCTCCCCTCCAAATGGAGTTTTTACAAAATATTTCACACTCAAACCCCTCACTCTCTACCCCTATTTATAGCCTACAACAATGAACAAGAACTCTTGGATTTTTCTTGGAGAATAAGGATTAAATCTCAGTCAGAAATTTCAGTTATGAATAAATCAGTTGACCAATCGGTTGGCCGACCGATTGGTTTATAACCGAATTTCAGTTTTTATTTATTTCTTCATGGATCCTTGATCTTTTTTGGGCCTTATTTTGTCTTCATATTGGGCTTCAATAAATAGTAGAAAATCATGGAATTTTACTCTCTTCGGCTTTTATTCATTAAGTCTTTATTATCCTATAAATTAAGATAAAACATATTATTAGCGATATATTTATTCAAATAAGATAGATAACGAGGGTATAATAATGTAATAAAAATGTGACGATCATTGAACTAACTAAAAATAGCAAAAAATTATAGGTTGTAATTTATGAAATCATGAATTTTGGCACTCACAGAATTATTTGCCAAAAATTATGGGTTATAGCTCATGAAATCATAAGTTTTGGCCTCTAAAACATTATTTGCCAACGGATCAAAATGACTAAAAATGTCCATAAAATCGTAGTTTATAGCACATGAGAATTTGATTTTTGGCCCCCACGAAATAATTTGCTAACAGGTAGAAATGGCTAAAACTACCTAAAAATCGTGGGATATCGTTCATGAAATCATGATTTTTGCCCACTGCAGAATTATCTACTAACAGGTCGAAATGACTAAAAATGTCTTTAAATAATGGGTTATAGCTCACAAAATGATGTATTTTGGCCTCCATAGAACTATTTGTCAAAGGGTCGAAACAACTAAAATAGCCAATAATCACAGGTTACAGCTCATGAAATAGTGAATTTTGGCCTCCGTAAAATTATTTGCCAACTGGTCTAAACAACTAAAAATGGTAAAAAGTCGTAGGTTATAACTCTGGAAATCCTAAATTTTTTATCTAAATAAAATTATTTGCCCAGCGCCAAAATAACTGAAAAAAGCTAAAAATCACGAGCTATAGCTCATAAAATCATAGGTTATAGCTCACAAAATTTTTATTTTTGGCCTCCGTAGAATTATTTACCAATGAGTCAAAATGACTAAAAATGCTTAAAAATCATGGGTTATAACTCATGAAATCGTGTATTTTGGCCCCCATAAATTTTTTTACCAACAGGTTGAAATGACTAATAATACCAAAAAGCCATAAGTTATAGCTCATAAAATCAAGAATTTTAACATCTACAAAACTATTTGCCAACGGGTCGAATTGACTAAAAATGGCCATAAGATCGTAGGTTATAGCTCACAAAATAGTGATTTTTTGCCAGCATGAAAATTTTAACCAACGGGTCAAAATGACTAAAAATGGCCAAAAATCATAGGTTATAGCTCACAAAATAGTGAACTTTGGCCTCCAAAAATATTTACCAACTGGTCAAAATAACTAAAAATGGCAAAAAGTCGTGGGTTGTAGCTTACGAAAACATGAATTTTGGCATGCACATAATTATTTGCCAGTGGGTCGAACTTACTAAAAATGGTCAATAATCATGGATAATAGCTCATGAAATTATAAATTTTGGCCTCTAAAAAGTTATTTGCCAACGGGTCAAAACAACTAAAAATGGCCATAAAATGGTAGGCTATAGCTCACAAAATCATGATTTGTAGCCTCCATAGAGTTATTTGCAATGAGTCGAAATGACTAAAAATGCTAAAACATCAGGGGGTTATAGCTCATAAAATTATGTATTTAGGCCTCTATTGAATTATTTGCCAATGGGTCGAAATGACTAAAAATGCGAAAAAATTATGGGTTATAGCTCATAAAATCATGAATTCTACCCGCTATAAAATTATTTGCCAACATGTCAAATTGACTAAAAATGGACATAAAATCATAGATTATAGCTCACAAAATCGTGATTTTTTTAGCCTCTATAGAATTATTTACCAACAGGTCAAAATAACTAAAAATGCCCACAATTTATGGGTTATAGCTCATGAAACGACGCATTTTGGCCTCCACGGAACTATTTGCCAATGGGTAGAAATGATTAAAAATGGCCAACAATCATGAATTATGGCTCATGAAATCGTGAATTTTAGCCACTATGAAATTATTTGCCAACTGGTCTTAATGACTAGAAATGGCAACAAGTCGTGGGTTATAGCTCGGGAAATCCTAAATTATTTGCCTCAATAAAATTATTTGCTAAGTGTCAAAACAATTAAAAATAGCCAAAAATCTCGGATTATAGCTCGCAAAATCATGAATTTTGACTTCTTTGAAATTATTAGTTAAGTGTTCGAAATGACTAAAAATGGCTAAAATTTATGGGTTATAGCACACAAAATTGTGATCTCTGGCCTCCATGAAATTATTTGCTAATGGGCCAGATTGAGTAAAAATGCCAAAAAAATCATGAGTTATAGCTCATAAAATCATGAATTTTAGTCTCTACAAAATTATTTACCAACATGTCAAATTGACTAAAAATGACCATAAAATTGTAGATTATACCTCACAAAATTGTGATTTTTAGCCTCCGCCAAAATTATTTATCAACGGGTCAAAATGACAAAAAATGCTACAAAATTATGGGTCAAAACAACTAAAGATTGCCAAGGGTCAAAACAACTAAAAATGGCCATGAAATCATGAACTTTTGGCCACTTTAAAATTATTTAGCAAGGGTCAAAACAACTAAAGATTACCAACAATCACAGGTTATAGCTTACGAAATCCTGAATGTTTATGTTGATGTTCTAAATCACACAGTCAAATAATTATGTTGTTGACGAGATTAGGGTCCGTTCATCCCCCTTGATGGCTGATCCCCCTGGTGAACCGCCGTCGCCGGAGCTGCCTGCAAAATTGCAACACGTCAGAGGATCGGAGTTGGGTTCTCTGGATTTTTCCTCCGACGATCAAGTCAGTATTTTGAGCTTGAGTGGAGAAGTAACCAAATGAACTGAAGAGTTCTAAGTCCTAAGTGTGGAGAGTTTGCTCACCTTGGTGGTGTTAACAATCCCTCTACTTATAGTAGTTATAGAGGGGCAATTTGGTAATTTCGGCCAAGTCCAACAGACTGCTTAGTCAGCAGTTACTTTACACGTGTCTACTATGGGTGGCATGAGTCACAATTGATTTGATATGATGGCGATTGATGAGACATGGTGGGTGCTGAGTCATGAGGACTTTTAAAATTTGGAGCCATGATGATTTATTAGTACATCTAATGTGATGGTATTGGTTATTTGTATTGGGCTCGAGGATGTACTGACTTGTCGACTCGACTTAGAAAAGACGTCTAAGGCTGGCGGATGGGATGACTCTGTTGAGAAAGTCGGCTTCGGCGAAGGACGCCTCCCTCGGCAGTGGGAAGGGCGACTCTATGAGAAGTCGACTTCGGCATTCGCTGGAAGGAGACACGTCTGGGCCTGGCCGGATGGGATGACTCCTATTGAGAAGGGTCTACTCAGCCTGGCGAGAAGGGACGCCTCCCGGCACAGTGGGAAGGGCGACTCTGATGAAGGTTGACTTCGACCTTCGCTGGAAGAGAAATGCGTCACGGGCACAGTTGGATAGGACAACTCCTGTTGAGAAGGGTTGACTCGGCCTGGCGAGAAGGGATGCCTCCCTCGACCTGGTGGGAAGGGACGTCTGGGCCTGGCCGGATGGGATGACTCTGATTGAGAAGGGTCATTCGGCTGCGAGAAGGGCGCCTCCTGGCCAGTGGGAAGGGCGACTCCATTGAGAAAGGGTTACTTCGGCCTTCCGCTTAAGCTGGAAAGGATGTCGATCCGGCCTAAAGGCCAGAAAGGATGCATGTCTCCTTTCTTAGCCTGTCTGAGTCGAGTTGGGGTGCGATCTGCTTGAGACACGTGTCAACCAGTTGAAGGTATTTAACACTTGATCAGTTGCAAGCTATAACAGTGGCCCCCTTTCACTTGATCTCAGCTGGCCGAGTTCGGGTGAAAGTTTGAACAGTCGTCGGCTAGCAATTCTCGAGGTGCATTTTTTAGGAAGGCAGAGTGCAGCTTATTTTGAGACTTATGGCAGAGATAAGTTGGTTCTTAATTGAGGCGACTTCGGCTACATATCACGACAAGTATTCATGCCTCGATCTTTGGCGAGTGCCTTAGGCTTAGGAGGATGCCAAGGTCTTTTGGCAATGATGACCAAGTGATTGGAAGGGAAGGGGCTTATCTCGACTTAGAGGTTCAAAGCGGGGATCAACCACTTCTTCAAAGAAATGAAGAGGCCCACGAATGTTATGCTGTGATGTTCTAAATCACCGATCAAATAATTATGTTGTTGAGGAGATTAGGGTCCGCTCATCCCCTTGATGGATGATCCCCAGTGAGCCTTGTGGCTGCACGCAAAGCGCAACACGTTAGAGGAGGGAGTTGGGTTCTCGGGTTTTCCTCCGATGATCAAGTCGGTACTTTGAGCTTGAATAGAAGTAACCAAATAAAGAAGAGTTCTAAGTCCTAAGTATGGAGAGTTTGCTCACCTTGGCGGTGTTAACAATCCCTCTACTTATAGTAGTTATAGAGGCAATTTGGTGATTTCACCAAGTCAATGACTGTAGCCAGCCGGTTACTTTACGTGGTATGGGTGGCATGAGTCACTCTTGATTTGATATGATGGCGATTGATGAGATATGGTGGGTGGTGAGTCATGAGGACTTTTGGTTTGGAGCCATGTGATTTTTAGATGCATCTAATGTGATGGTATTTGGTTATATGGCGTTGGGCTCGAGGATGTACTAACTTGTCGACTTCGTGGAAGGGCGTCTGGCGGCAATATGGGAAGACTCTATTGAGAAGTCGACTTCGGCTGGCGAAGGGCGCTCGATGGGAAATAAATGATTACCTCCTAAGTTGCAAGTATACAACCCTTATCAAGTTATAGTATAAAAGATTATCGATCCCATGAGGAACGGGAAAGTAGGGAGAGTTTTGCTCAAGTTTTGGTTCTCAAATTATGCGCGTGACAATTAGGAGTTTATTCAAATAAAATGAAAATAAGAAAATGATGAATGTGGATGTGGAGAGATAAGAGAGAGTGGATTGTGGATTATGTGCTAAAGAGGAGAAAATGAAGTTGAGAATGTGGTGGTGGTTATATGCACATAATAACAAAACTAGGTTTGAGATTATATGCACATGGAGGAAAATGAGATTGCGAGAAAATAAGTGCAAAATAAAAGAAAACAAGATTGAGAGAGAGAGTAAAAGGAAAATCAAACTCAAGAATAAAGGAAAATAACAAACAAATGGAAAACAAGGATAAGTGCAAAATCAAGAATGTAAAGTATGGAGGATTAATTTAAGATATGAGGAATCTAGAGTAGATCCCTTAGCTTATCTCAATCTCATGAAAATGAGTTGGATTTGTTAGCTAGTTTCAAACAATCTCTAGGGATCCCCGAATATTGGCTCCACACTTAGAAAGGGTAATTCCCTAGAGGGTTCTAGCCTCAAGGTGAATTAAAAGAAAAGGAAAATCTATTCTAGAAAGTAAATACAAGAATTAAATACATTGCATGAAAGTAAATTGCAAGGAATTAAATTGCATGAAAGTAAATGCAAGAAAGTAAATTGCATGAAAGTAAATCTAAGCTACAAACAATAAATGAACAAGAAAGAAATGAAAAAGAAATAAAATAGAAACCAACAACTCGATCTTAATCTAATCCTCCTTTTGGTCCTTGGATTAGAAGAAAGAGAAATTGAAGAATTGAAAAATTTCATTTATTGTGTAACAAAGTTACAATTTTGGAAGGTCTCCTCAATTAAGAGTAACCCTCCTCTCCAAATGGAGTTTTACAAAATATTTCACACTCAAAACACTCGACCTTCACCTATTTATAGCCCAACAGGTTGATGTGAACCATTGGATCAAACCTAGCCAAAAGGAAGAAATCCAGTGTCAATCGTTGGGAACCGTCGGTTGGCGATCGGTTAGCAACCGGTTAATCAACCATTGGTTCGGCCGAATTTGTCTTTTCTTGATTTTTCTTCACGAATTTCTCTTGGATCAAATTGGTATCTTGGGCCTTGGTTTGTCTTGATTTGGGCTTCAAATATTGGTAGAAATTCAGAGAATTTGAGTCATTTGGGCTTTTATTCATTATTTCTTTATTAACCTACAAAATAAGATAAAATGATTATTAGTAATATCGTTTATTCATATAACATAGGTAATAAGGGTATAAAATGTATTTAAAATGTGCTAATCGGCTTCCCTCGACCTAGTGGGAAGGGGCGACTCCTCTTGAGAAGATCGACTCGGCCTTCGCTGGTTGGAAGGACGTCTGTCTGACTGAGGAGCAGAAGGGAACGGGTCGCTTATTTTGAGACTTGTAACTGAGATAAGTTGGTTCTTCGGGTCAGAGCGACTCGGCTACATATGCGGCAAGTATTCATGCCTCGATCTTTGGCGGAGTGCCTTAGGCTTAGGAGGATGCCAAGGTCTTTTTGGCAATGATGACCAAGTGATTGGAAGGGAAGGGAGCCTATCTCGACTTCCGAGGTTCAAAGACGGGGGATCAACCACTTCTTCAAAGAGAAATGAAGAGGCCCCACAGTGGGCGCCAAACTGTGATGTTCTAAATCGCACAGTCAAATAATTATGTTGTTGAGGAGATTAGGGTCCGCTCATCCCCCTTGATGGCTGATCCCCCCAGTGAACCGCCACCGCCGGAGCTGCCTGCAAAACTGCAACACGTTAGAGGAACGGAGTTGGGTTCTCCGGGTTTTCCTCCGATGATCAAGTCAGTACTTTGAGCTTGAATAGAGAAGTAACCAAATAAACTGAAGAGTTCTAAGTCCTAAGTATGGAGAGTTTGCTCACCTTGGCGGTGTTAACAATCCCTCTACTTATAGTAGTTATAGAGGGGCAATTTGGTGATTTCAGCCAAGTCCAAGCAGACTGCTTAGCCAGCAGTTACTTTACACGTGTCAGCTATGGGTGGCATGAGTCACTACTGATTTGATATGATGGCGATTGATGAGATATGGTGGGTGGTGAGTCATGAGGACTTTTGGGGCTGGAGCCATGCTGATTTTTGACCGTGCATCTAATGTGATGGTGACTGGTTATATGGCGTTGGGCTCGAGGATGTACTAACTTGTCGACTTCGGCTTTGGAAGGACGTCTGGGCACGCAATATCGGATCTAATGAGAAGAGGTCGACTCGGCTGGCGAAGGGCGCTCCGATGGGAAATAAATGATTACCTCCTAAGTTGCAAGTATACAACCCTTATCAAGTTATAGTATAAAGATTATCGATCCCATGAGAGCGGGAAAGTAGGGAGAGTTTTCAAGTTTTGGTTCTCAAATTATGTACGTGACAATTAGGAGTTTATTCAAATAAAATGAAAATAAGAAAATGATGAATGTGGATGTGGAGAGATAAGAGAGTGGATTGTGGATTATGTGCTAAAGAGGAGAAAATGAAGTTGAGAATGTGGTGGTGGTTATATGCACATAATAACAAAACTAGGTTTGAGATTATATGCACATGGAGGGAAAATGAGATTGCGAGAAAATAAGTGCAAAATAAAAGAAAACAAGATTGAGAGAGAGAGTAAGGAAAATCAAACTCAAGAATAAAGGAAAATAACAAACAAATGGAAAACAAGGATAATGCAAAATCAAGAATGTAAAGTATGGAGGATTAATTTAAGATATGAGGAATCTAGAGTAGATCACTAGCTTATCTCAATCTCATGAAAATGAGTTGGATTTGTTAGCTAGTTTCAAACAATCTCTAGGGATCCCACGATATTGGCTCCACACTTAGAAAGAGGGTAATTCCCTAGAGGGTTCTAGCCTCAAGGTGAATTAAAAAGAAAGAAAATCTATTCTAGAAAGTAAATACAAGAATTAAATACATTGCATGAAAGTAAATTGCAAGGAATTAAATTGCATGAAAGTAAATTGCAAGAAAGTAAATTGCATGAAAGTAAATCTAAGCTACAAAGCAATAAATGAACAAGAAGAAAATGAAAAGAAATAAAATAGAAACCAACAACTCTGATCTTAATCTAATCCTCCTTTTGGTCCTTGGATTAGAAGAGAGAAAGGAAATTGAAGAAGTGAAAAATTTCATTTATTGTGTAACAAAAGTTACAATTTTGGAAGGTCTCCTCAATTAGAGTAACCCTCCTCTCCAAATGGAGTTTTACAAAATATTTCACACTCAAAACACTGACCTTCACCTATTTATAGCCAATGGTTGATGTGAACCATTGGATCAAACCTAGCCAAAAGGAAGAAATCCACCATTAATAAATCTGTTGGGAACGATCGGTTGGCCGATCGGTTAATAACCGGTTAGTCAACGATTGGTTCCCGGCAATTTGTCTTTTCTTGATTTTTCTTCACGAATTTCTCTTGGATCAAATTGGTATCTTGGGCCTTGGTTTGTCTTCAGATTTGGGCTAAATATTGGTAGAAATTAATTTGAGTCATTTGGGCTTTTATTCATTATTTCTTTATTAACCTACAAAATAAGATAAAAATGATTATTAGTAATATCGTTTATTCATATAACATAGGTAATAAGGGTATAAAAATGTATTTAAAATGTGCTAATCAGCTTCCCTCGACCTAGTGGGAAGGGACGACTCCTCTTGAGAAGGGTCGACTCGGCCTTCGCCTGGTTGGAAGGGACGTCTGTCTCAGCCTGGGAACCGAGAAGGGAAGCATGTCTCCTTTCTTGGCCTGTCTGAGTCGAGTTGGGGTGCGGTCTGCTTGAGACACGTGTTATTCAGTTGAATGTGATTAACACTTGATCAGTTGCAGGCTGTAACAGTTGACCTTGGTAAACTTATTTGCCAACTGTTCGAAATGACTTAAAATGGCAAAAAATCATGGGTTATAGCTCACGAAATCATGAATTTTTGCCTTCGCGGACTAATTTGCCAATGAATCGAAATGGTTGAAAATGGTCCAAAATTATGGTTTATAGCTCATAAAATCATGAATCTCGGCCTCTAACAAATTTATTTGTCAATGAGTCGAAATGACTAAATATGGCCATAAAATCGTAGGCTAGCTCACAAAATCATGATTTTTTGCCTCCATGAAATTGCTTGCAGCAGGTTGAAATAACTATAAATGCCTAAAAATTATAAGTTATAGCTCATAAAATTATTCGCAAAGGGTCAAAATGAATAATAATGCCAAAATATCGTGGGTTATAGCTCACTGTTCGCGAGGAAATTTGGAGAAAATGTAAAATTGATGCTATTCCTTCTTATTTACTTTAAAGAAAGAATGAGTACAATCTCTCAAATGCAATCTCTCTCTCTAACTGACTTAGATAAAAAGAAATTATAAATCCCTCGATCGGTTGCCCGATTTATAAAGAAGGAAGGGTCGACGGAGATCCTTCCCTTTGTTTAATGCCGGGTTCTTCGCGGTAGCGGTGGGAGCTTGAATCTTGTATCCCGTGGATGATCCGACCGTCTTGACTCGTGGGACGAGGTTGAAAAATAACTCACGAGAGCAAGTTTATAACTCTAATGAGTTTGAGAATAACTCTAACGAGTTTGAGAACTCAAGAAATGAGTTTTGTAACTCTGCACGAGTTTGTATGCCAAGCCAAGCCAAAGAAAAGCTGATCCAAAGAAGTCTCTTCGCTCTGCGAAAGTCTAAGACCAAAGCTCCAACCGAGGTAGATGAAGCCGAAGAAAACTCTAAGAATATCCTCCAAAATTCCCCTCGAAGATCCCAAAAGAGAAGCCCCCTTCTTCAGCTGAGCTATCAGCTATTTATAGGGCTTTACGGGGTGTAACTGACCCCTAAAATCACTCCTAAATGAGGGTTAATGGCCCTCAGATGGTGCAAAATAGTTTTGGAACTGTTAAGATCGTGTTTGAACGAGTCAAACGCGAGGTCCGTGTTCTAAAAATAGCCTCGCGTTTTGCTACAGTGAAAATGCGGAGGTGAGCCTCACGTTGCTACAGTAAAACCTCGCGTTGCTACAGTAAACACCCATCTGCTACGATAAACGCGGAGCTGCTACAGTAAATGCCCAGCTGCTGTAGTAAACACGGAACTGCTAAAGTAAACGCGGAGCTGCTACAGTAAAATGCGGGGTTGAGCCTCGCGTTGCTACAGTAAAACACGGAGGTGAGCCTCGTGTTGCTACAGTAACCTTTTTTTTTTGGCAGCCTACAGCACCCTCTCCAAAGTTTTCAAAAGTTCGAGGTTGACTGGGACGAGCTTTCGGAATACTTTGGATATCTTTTTTTTGTTTGATTCTAAGAAGGTATTGCTCCTCATTCTGTCTTCAAAGAAGTTACATTCTGTTTTTATCCACGCTAGTCGTTCGTCTTGCATGGGTGAACTTCGGCGTTTTGCTTTTTGAAATGCAGAAGTGACCGTAGCATCTTGAACTTTGCTACGCGGGACCGATCTAGGCGTTTTGAGGTTGAAACGCGGAGCTGGCCATCGCGCTCTGTGTTTGAAATGCGGGGATGGCCATCGCGTTCTGTGTTTGAAATGCGAGGGTGGGTCTTCGCGTTTTATGAGTAAAACGCGGGGATGAACCCCACATTTCCAACTAAGTCTTTTAGACTTTTCTTTAAGGTGCCAAAAGTATAGTGTTAACTTAGCATGCTTTCCATACTTGTGGTTTGAACAAGCTTTTGGGGACTTATCACTCTGTTGCAAAGGGTTGATAAGTTTGTTTTATCATCAGAGGTGAAATTTTTAACTTAATGATGATTTTTGAGGACTTATCGCTCTATTGAAGAGAGTCGATAAGTTAATTTTATCAGAGGTGTGGAATTAACTTGATGAAATTGGGTACTTGTGGTTTGAATAAGATTTTGAGGACCTATTGCTTTATTGAAGAGAGTCGATAAGTTGATTTTATCAGAGGTGTGGAATTAACTTGATAAAATTAGGTACTTGTGGTTTGAACAAGATTTTAAGGACCTATCGCTTTATTGAAGAGAGTCGATAAGTTAATTTTATCAGAGGTGTGGAATTAACTTGATAAAATTGGGTACTTATGGTTTGAACAAGATTTTGAGGACCTATCGTTCTATTAAAGAGAGTCGATAAGTTGATTTTATTAGAGGTGTGGAATTAACTTGATAAAATTGGGTACTTGTGGTTTGAACAAGATTTTGGGCTTGTGGTGTTAACAAGGCTTTGGGCTTGTGGTATGAACAAGGCTTTTGGCTTGTGGTGTGAACAAGGCTTTTGGCTTGTGATGTGAACAAGGCTTAGAGCTTGTGGTTTTAACAAGGCTTTGGGCTTGTGGTGTGAACAAGTCTTGGGACTTATCATCCTATTGAGGAGGATTGATAAGTTGGTTGCGATTTAAGAAAATTGAGGACTTATCATCCTATTAAGGAGGATTGATAAGTTGATTGTCAGAGGTATGAGGTTAACGTGACAAGGGATATGTTGCCATCGGAGCAACTTTGAGGACTAATCGCTCTGCTGGAGAGGATTGATAAGTTGATTTTGATGGTGCTACTGCACGTTGAAGTGCTTACATTGTCAAAAGTATTTTGTTAACTTGATAATATTTAGAATTTGTTATTCTATTCGAAAATAATAAATAATCAACCCCCAGTCTGTAATTATTCTAGGTTGATACTAACCGAGTCTTCGGCGTCGGCCTCACGATTTAGAGCCGGGTCATCAATAGCCAGGTCTTCAGAGTTGGTCTCCTCTTCTTCGGTTTTAACCCTAGCAACAATTGCTTCAGCCTGTTCGCCTTGGGAGACTAGCTATTTTCAGGAACGGTATTTCGCAACCCCCATTCGAGCTAGGAGATTGGTTTGTAAATTGTACCGACAGGTATCAATCAAAGCAGACTGTGTCATACCTATCGAACATCGAAGAGCCATGCTTCGGAATCGTTCAATGAAGGCTTTGATAGGCTCTCCCTCCTTTTGCTTAATGGCAAGGAGAGAAGTGACAGAGATTTTCGTGTCGTCTTCGAAGAATCGTGACAGGAAGAGTCTCTTTAAATCTGTCCATTTCTGGATACATCCTGCAGGCAGTTTCATGAACCATTCAAAGGCAACCCCCTTAAGGGTGCCAATAAAACAAACAAACTGTTATGGCATCGTTTGACATCGCATTCCTAGTCTGTGACTTAAAATGGTAGATGTGTTGGTTCGGTGATCCCGTACCGTTGAAAGCTTGTAACGTCGGGATTTTGAATTTTGGAGGATAAGGAATCGTATCCCATTCTGCAGGATACGGTCTGACAACCCCCTGATCTTGGAGCTCGCGCCTATTAGCCATGGCGTTGAGGCGGGCTTCCAATTCTCGCATTTTTGCCGATTGAGGACTCTGCTCATTTTCGGCCCTCTTCTCTTCTTCAAATGAAGATTCTGCGTGATGAGCTTCTTGCTCGGAAGCTTCATTCATTTTTCTTTCCGCTTTGAAGATTGACCCCTCCTCCGTGATGATTTCGGCTGAGGTGTTGAGTCGACTATCTGAAGTTGAGCTCTATCCGAGACAAGCTGGGCTACCATGTCTCGGAGTTGATCGATGGCTTATTGCTGTGATTTGAGCATGGCTTGCTGCTCATCAAGTCTCTTCATGAGATCTTCATGGTTTCCAGCCATATGAACGGAGCTCTCATGCTATACGAAGGAACTAGAGGATTGAGATTTGGCGATGGCTGAATGCTCATCATCAGACTCAATTCCTTTAGCCAACCTTTGATAGTTGACGGGGGACATGACCCCTGTTCGAGTCCGAGTATGTCGGTAAACTCCGTCGGAGTCATTCAAAGCCTCTTTCAAGCCGGGGGACTGATTTATCTCTGGCTCATCGGAGCTAGAGATTGACGGTCTGCCTATTCCGATCATGTTGGAAGTGACTCCAAGGTATTCGATCTCTAAAGTCTTCTTCCTGTGAGAATGCCGTCGTTCGGTGGACCAAGTGACATTCGTCAATCAGCCAAACACCGACGGCTTGGCCGCATGTGAGCAGCATCAACATGCCGACGATTTGGCATTTGGAACGCGAGGATCGCGTTTGAGCACTTAAACGCGAGGTTGAGACCCGCGTTTTAGATTGGAGACGCGAGGTTCGCGTGCAACCCCCTGCTGAACGCGAGGTCCGCGTTTGAACATTTGAACGAGGGGTTGAGACCCGCGTTTAGATTGGGGACGCGAGGTTCGCGTGCAACCCCTGCTGAACGCGAGGTTTGAGTTTAAGCAACTGATCGCGGGGTTGAGACCCGCGTTTTGATTGTGAAACGCGCCATTGAGGGTTACGTTCAGCCTGGCTTTTGCGAGGCTCGTGTTCGAGCATATAAACGCGAGGCTTGCGTTCTGTAAAAGGAACGCGAAGCTCGGGATCGCGTTTTGGCTCACAAACGCGAAGTTCACGTTGGTTGGTCGATTGGCCATCTCGGGGCTATGTTCTTCGCATGGCACCGCCGCTACCGATTTGAGGCTTTTTCAGCGACATCACTATCTTTACTGATCAGGTTAGCCATAGCAACCGAAGGGACTTTGGTCTCCTTAGAGGCTTTGTGGATCTTGCGCATAGCCTTGGGGCTAAGGGATCCGGAGGAGAGTGCCTCCTCGAACTTGGCTTGATCGAACTCTACGGTCAGAGTTTTAACAATCATCCCAATGAGCTTGACGTCGGATTGCGCCACCACCTCTTCATCGGTGAAAGAGATCTTCCCCAGCGGAGTCGCCATCTTTTGTTCGCGAGGAAAATTGGAGAAAATGTAAAATTGATGCTATTCCTTCTTATTTACTTTAAAGAAAGAATGAGTACAATCTCTCAAATGCAATCTCTCTCTCTAACTGACTTAGATAAAAAGAAATTATAAATCCCTCGATCGGTTGCCCAATTTATAAAAGAAGGAAGGGTCGACGGAGATCCTTCCCTTTGTTTAATGCCGGGTTATTCACGGTAGTGGTGGGAGCTTGAATCTTATATCCCGTGGACGATCCGACCGTCTTGACTCGTGGGACGAGGTTGAAAAATAACTCATGAGAGCAAGTTTATAACTCTAACGAAGTTTGAGAATAACTCTAACGAGTTTGAGATCTCAAGAAATGAGTTTTGTAACTCTGCACGAGTTTATATGCCAAGCCAAGCCAAAGAAAAGCTGATCCAAAGAAGTCTCTTCGCTCTGCGAAAGTCTAAGACCAAAGCTCCAGCCGAGGTAGATGAAGCCGAAGAAAACTCCCAGAAGATCCTCTCCAAAATTCCCCTCGAAGATCCCAAAAGAGAAGCCCCCTTCTTCAACTGAGCTATCAGCTTTTTATAGGGGTTTACGGGGAGTAACTGACCCCTAAAATCACTCCTAAATGAGGGTTAATGATCCTCAAATCGTGCAAAATAGTTTTGGAACTATTAAGATCGTGTTTGAACGAGTCAAACGCGAGGTCCGCGTTCTGAAAATAGCCTCGCGTTTTGCTACAGTGAAAACGCGAAGGTGAAAATCGCGTTGCTACAGTAAAAACGCGGAGGTGAGCCTCGTGTTGCTACAGTAACATTTTTTTTTGGCAGCCAACACTCACGAAATCAGGAATTTTAGCCTCAAAAAAATTATTTGCCAACGGATCGAATGACTAAAATGGCCATAAAATCGTAGTTTATAGCACACGAGATCGTGATTTTGGCCAACGCAATTAGCTACCAACGGGTCGAAATGCCAAAAATCATGGGTTATAGCTCTCAAAATCGTGAATTTTGACAATGTGAATTATTTGCTAAAAATCATGGGTTGTAGCACATGAAATCATAAATTTTGGCCTCTAAATAATTATTTGCCAACGGATCGAATGACTAAAATGGCCATAAAATCGTAGTTTATAGCACACGAGATCGTGATTTTTGGCCTCCATGGAACTATTTATTAATGGGTCGAAACAACTAAAATGGCCAATAATCACAGACTCTGACTCATGAAGCGTGAATTTTAGCCTCTAAAAATATTTGCCTATTTCTTGAACCAACTAAAATGGCAAAAATTACATGTCGTAGCTTATAAAATCGTGAATTTTGACAATCGCGGAATTATTTGCTAAAAATCATGGGTTGTAGCACATGAAATCATAAATTTTGGCCTCTAAATAATTATTTGCCAACGGATCGAATGACTAAAATGGCCATAAAATCGTAGTTTATAGCACGAGATCGTGATTTTTGGCCTCCATGAAATAATTTGCTAACAGTAGAAATAACTAAAACTACCTAAAAATTGTGGGATATTGCTCATGAAATCGTGATTTTGGCCAACGCAATTAGCTACCAACGGGTCGAAATGCCAAAAATCATGGGTTATAGCTCATGAAATTGTGAATTTTGGCCTCCATGGAACTATTTATTAATGGGTCGAAACAACTAAAATGGCCAATAATCACAGACTCTGACTCATGAAGCTGTGAATTTTAGCCTCAAAAAAATTATTTGCCAAGGGTTGAATTGTCTAAAAATATCTCACAAAATCATGATTTTTATCCTCCGTGGAATTATTTATCAATGGGTCCAAACAACTAAATATGGGCAAAAATCATGGGTTATAGCTCTCAAAATCGTGAATTTTAGCCTCTAAAAATATTTGCCTATTTCTTGAACCAACTAAAAATGGCAAAAAATTACATGTCGTAGCTTATAAAATCGTGAATTTTGACAATCGCGGAATTATTTGCTAAAAATCATGGGTTGTAGCACATGAAATCATAAATTTTGGCCTCTAAATAATTATTTGCCAACGGATCAGAATGACTAAAATGGCCATAAAATCGTAGTTTATAGCACGAGATCGTGATTTTTGGCCTCCATGAAATAATTTGCTAACAGTAGAAATAACTAAAACTACCTAAAAATTGTGGGATATTGCTCATGAAATCGTGATTTTGGCCAACGCAATTAGCTACCAACGGGTCGAAATGCCAAAAATCATGGGTTATAGCTCATGAAATTGTGAATTTTGGCCTCCATGGAACTATTTATTAATGGGTGAAACAACTAAAATGGCCAATAATCACAGACTCTGACTCATGAAACTGTGAATTTTAGCCTCCGCAAAATTATTTGCCAACTGGTCTAAAGGAGTAAAAATGGCAAAAAGTCGTAGGTTATTACTCAAGAAATCATGAAATTTGACCTCTAGGAAATTATTTGCTAACTATTCAAAATGACTAAAAATAGCCAACAATTATGGGCTATACCTCACAAAATCATGATCTCCGGTCTCCAAGAAATTATTCGCTAAGAGGTCATAATGAGTAAAAATGCTGAAAAATTATGGGTTATAGCTCATGAAATTATGAATTCTAGCCGCTATAAAATTATTTGCCAACACGTCAAATTGACTAAAAATGGACATAAAATCCTAGATTATAGCTCACAAAATCGTGCCTTTTTGGCCTCCACAGAAATATTTACCAACAAGTCAAAATGACTAAAAATGCCCACAAATCGTATGTCGGTAAACTCCGTCGAGTCATTCAAAGCCTCTTTCAAGCCGGGGACTGATTTATCTCGGCTCATCGGAGCTAGAGATTGACGGTCTGCCTATTCCGATCATGTTGGAAGTGACTCCAAGGTATTCGACCTCTGAAGTCTTCTTCCTGTGAGAATGCCGTCGTTCGGTGGACCAAGTGACATTCGTCAATCGACCAAACACCGACGGCGGCATGTGGCGGCATCAACATGCCGACGATTTGGCATTTGGAGCGAGGATCGCGTTTGAGCACTAGCGAGGTTGAGACCGCGTTTAGATTGGAGGCGAGGTTCGCGTGCAACCTGGCTGAGCGAGGTCCGCGTTTGAACATTTGAACGAGGGGTTGAGACCCGCGTTTAGATTGGGGACGCGAGGTTCGCGTGCAACCCCTTGCTGAACGCGAGGTTTGAGTTTAAGCAACTGATCGCGGGGTTGAGACCCGCGTTTTGATTGTGAAACGCGCCATTGAGGGTTACGTTCAGCCTGGCTTTTGCGAGGCTCGTGTTCGAGCATATAAACGCGAGGCTTGCGTTCTGTAAAAGGAACGCGAAGCTCGGGATCGCGTTTTGGCTCACAAACGCGAAGTTCACGTTGGTTGGTCGATTGGCCATCTCGGGGCTATGTTCTTCTGCGAGCACCGCTGCTTTTCGCCTGATTTGAGGCTTTTTCAGCGACATCACTATCTTTACTGATCAGGTTAGCCATAGCAACCGAAGGGACTTTGGTCTCCTTAGAGGCTTTGTGGATCTTGCGCATAGCCTTGGGGCTAAGGGATCCGGAGGAGAGTGCCTCCTCGAACTTGGCTTGATCGAACTCTACGGTCAGAGTTTTAACAATCATCCCAATGAGCTTGACGTCGGATTGCGCCACCACCTCTTCATCGGTGAAAGAGATCTTCCCCAGCGGAGTCGCCATCTTTTGTTCGCGAGGAAAATTGGAGAAAATGTAAAATTGATGCTATTCCTTCTTATTTACTTTAAAGAAAGAATGATTACAATCTCTCAAATGCAATCTCTCTCTCTAACTGACTTAGATAAAAAGAAATTATAAATCCCTCGATCGGTTGCCCGATTTACAAAAGAAGGAAGGGTCGACGGAGATCCTTCCCTTTGTTTAATGCCGGGTTATTCACGGTAGTGGTGGGAGCTTGAATCTTATATCCCGTGGACGATCCGACCGTCTTGACTCGTGGGACGAGGTTGAAAAATAACTCGCGAGAGCAAGTTTATAACTCTAACGAGTTTGAGAATAACTCTAACGAGTTTGAGATCTCAAGAAATGAGTTTTGTAACTCTGCACGAGTTTATATGCCAAGCCAAGCCAAAGAAAAGCTGATCCAAAGAAGTCTCTTCGCTCTGCGAAAGTCTAAGACCAAAGCTCCAGCCGAGGTAGATGAAGCCGAAGAAAACTCCCAGAAGATCCTCTCCAAAATTCCCCTCGAAGATCCCAAAAGAGAAGCCCCCTTCTTCAACTGAGCTATCAGCTTTTTATAGGGGTTTACGGGGAGTAACTGACCCCTAAAATCACTCCTAAATGAGGGTTAATGGTCCTCAAATCGTGCAAAATAGTTTTGGAACTATTAAGATCGTGTTTGAGCGAGTCAAGCGAGGTCCGCGTTCGAAAATAGCCTCGCGTTTTGCTCACGATGAAAGCGAAGGTGAAAATCGCTACAGCACAAAGAAAACGCCGAGGTGAGCCCCGCTGCTGCTACAAAGAAACGCCTACCGACGCAAGAAACGCTGAGTCTACAAGAAATGAGAAGCGCTACAAGAACGCCTAGTCATTGCGGTATTGCCGCTACAATGAACGCGAGTCGCTACGCGAAACGCTGGTGAGCCTCGTGTTGCTCTGATAACATTTTTTTGGCAGCCAACACTCACGAAATCGTGAATTTTAGCCTCTAAAAATATTTGCCTATTTCTTGAACCAACTAAAATGGCAAAAGTCGTAGGTTATTACTCAAGAAATCATGAATTTTGGCCTCCATGAAATTATTTGCCAAGGGTTGAATTGTCTAAAAATATCTCACAAAATCATGATCTCAGGTCTCCAAGAAATTATTCGCTAAGAGGTCATAATGAGTAAAAATCTTTGAAAAATTATGGGTTATAGCTCATGAAATTATGAATTCTAGCAGCTATAAAATTATTTGCCAAGGGTTGAATTGTCTAAAAATATCTCACAAAATCATGAATTTTGGCCTCTAAATAATTATTTGCCAAGGGTTGAATTGTCTAAAAATATCTCACAAAATCATGATTTTTATCCTCAGTGGAATTATTTATCAATGGGTCCAAACAACTAAATATGGGCAAAAATCATGGGTTATAGCTCTCAAAATCGTGAATTTTAGCCTCTAAAAATATTTGCCTATTTCTTGAACCAACTAAAAATGGCAAAAAATTACATTTCGTAGCTTATAAAATCGTGAATTTTGACAATCGCGGAATTATTTGCTAAAAATCATGGGTTGTAGCACATGAAATCATAAATTTTGGCCTCTAAATAATTATTTGCCAACGGATCAGAATGACTAAAAATGGCCATAAAATCGTAGTTTATAGCACACGAGATCGTGATTTTTGGCCTCCATGAAATAATTTGCTAACAGGTAGAAATAACTAAAACTACCTAAAAATTGTGGGATATTGCTCATGAAATCGTGATTTTTGGCCAACGCAGAATTAGCTACCAACGGGTCGAAATGCCTAAAAATCATGGGTTATAGCTCACGAAATGGTGTATTTTGGCCTCCATGGAACTATTTATTAATGGGTCGAAACAACTAAAAATGGCCAATAATCACAGGCTACAGCTCATGAAACTGTGAATTTTAGCCTCCGCAAAATTATTTGCCAACTGGTCTAAAGGAGTAAAAATGGCAAAAAGTCGTAGGTTATTACTCAAGAAATCATGAAATTTGACCTCTAGGAAATTATTTGCTAACTATTCAAAATGACTAAAAATAGCCAACAATTATGGGCTATACCTCACAAAATCATGATCTCCGGTCTCCAAGAAATTATTCGCTAAGAGGTCATAATGAGTAAAAATGCTGAAAAATTATGGGTTATAGCTCATGAAATTATGAATTCTAGCCGCTATAAAATTATTTGCCAACACGTCAAATTGACTAAAAATGGACATAAAATCCTAGATTATAGCTCACAAAATCGTGCTTTTTTGGCCTCCACAGAAATATTTACCAACAAGTCAAAATGACTAAAAATGCCCACAAATCGTGGGTAATAGCTAGGGGTGCATTCAGGCCGAATACAGGTCGGATATGATACTTACCATATTCATATCCACTCACCCATCTCGTATACAGATACAGATACGAATATACCTCGGTAAGAAAAATTTATCTCCATATCCGGATACGGATATACATGCGGATATATAAGCGAATATGCATGTGGATGGAGTTCTCTGTACCCACCTTCCCGTGGTGTAAGAACCGGGGGGGTCTGTCCAGGGTCGGAAGATCTTTCATAGATTATGCGAGAATCTCTTTTCTAAATCTTGGCCCACTCGGTGTAGATACCGTTGATCCGGGGTGCAAGCCTCGAAAAGAAACTGCCTAACTATACCAAGGTGATAACAAGTTCTTAATCTTCCCTTCTGGTTGGCTCGCTCGCGGTTCAATCCAACCCTGATTGGCACACCACTGGTTGGTGGCTTCAATCCCCTTATTGTGGAGAGAAGGATGGTCTTTGGTCAAGAGAGCTTGACAGGGGCTGTTATTGTGAGTAAGTCATCACTCAATTCATTCTTTCGCCTCCTTTAGATACTGAATATGCATTCTGTCTTTCGGAACGGCGCATTGATAGGGGGCATATTCTTCTCTAAGTAAGTAACTAAACTAAGCAACTTCAAGATGAAATAAAAGTATAGTTCTTCATCTGGCCCAATGCGCTCAATTCTTTGACCAAATTTTGATATCTGTCTATAGTATTGAAAAAATATAGTTCATGTGTTCATTAATAGTTTATTATATCTGAAAAGCTAAGATTAGACATCTTGATCATCAAAATTAATTTCAAATCCATAATCTAAGGATTAAAACTATTGTAACAATATGACTAATATGTTTTCGGATATTTCGGATACAAATACGGATCCGGATATTTCACTATAAAACCATATCCATAACCACATCCTATCAGTTATTGATTTGAGTAACCATATCTGTATCCTAACGGACATGGTTACAAATATTTCCTCAAACACGAATATGGTTTAGCACCCTAGTTATAGCTCATGAAACGGCGCATTTTGGCCTACTAGGAACTATTTCCCAATGAGTAGAAATGATTAAAAATGGCCAACAATCATGGGTTATGGCTCATAAAATCATGAATTTTGGCCGCTACAAAATTATTTGCCAACTGGTCTAAATGACTAAAAATGGCAACAAGTTGTGGGTTATAGCTCAGGAAATCCTGAATTTTTGTCCTCAATAAAATTATTTGTCAAGTGTCAAAATAATTAAAAATAGCCAAAAATCTCAGGTTATAGCCCACAAAATCATAAATTTTGACTTATTTGAAATTATTGGTCAAGTATTCGAAATGACTGAAAATGGCCCAAATTTGTGGGATATAGCTCACAAAATCATAATCTACGGCCTCCATGAAATTATTTGCTAATTGGTCAAAATGACTAAAAATACCAAAAAATCATGCGTTATAGCCCATGAAATCGTGTATGTTGACCTCCACGGAATTAATTATCAACGGATCCGAACGACTAAAAATGGCAAAAAATCGTGGGTTATAGCTCACAAAATCATGAATTTTTGCTTCCAAAAATATTTGCCAACTAGTCAAAATAATAAAAAATCACAAAAAATCGTGAATTTTAGCTTATAAGATCATGAGGCCTTCACAGAATTATTTCCCAACGGGCCAAAACGACTAAAAATGGCCATAAAATCGCAAATTATAGCTCACCAAATTGTGATTTTTGTCCTCCACGGAATTATTTGGCAACAAGTCGAAATGACTAATAATACCCAAAAATCATGGGTTTTAGCTCATGAAATCGTTTATTTTGACCTCCATGGAATTATTTGGCAATGAGTAGAAAAGACTAAATATGCCAAAAAGCGTTGTTTAAACCTCATGAAATTATGAATTTTAGCCTCAAACGGGAATATTTTAATAAAAATGGCCATAAAATCCTGGGTTATAGCGTACAAAATCGTAAATTTTGGCATATGTGAATTTATTTGCTAGCAGGTTGAAATGACTAAAAATGGCTTAAAATCATGGGTTATATAGCTCATGAAATCATGAATTTTGGCCTCTAAACATTTATTTGTCATGGGTTATATAGTTTTTTAGAGGCTTAAAATCATGGGTTATATAGCTCATGAAATCATGATTATAAGTAAAAATGGCTATAAAATCATAGTTTTTAACTCACTAAATTGTGATATTTAGCCTCTACAAAATTATTTGCCAATAGGTGGAAACGATTATAAATGCTGAAAAATCATGGGTTTTTGCTCATGAAATCGTGCATTTTGACTTCCCCAAATTTATTTGCCCATGAGTTGAAATGATTAAATATGAAAAAAAAATATTATGAATTATAGCTCATGAAATTATGAATTTTGGCCTCTGTAAAATTATGTACCAACTGGTCAAAAGAACTAAAAATGGCATAACATTGTTGTCATAGCTCACAAAATTATGAATTTTGACATCTACAGAATTATTTGCCAGCAGGTCGAAATGACTAAAAATGCCTAAAATTGTAGGTTATAGCTCGTGATATCATGAATTTTTTCCTCTAAAAAATTATATGCCAATGGGCCGAAATGTAAAAAAATGGCTATAAAATCATAGTTTATAGCTCATGAAATCGTGATTTTTTTCACCATGGAGTTATTTGCCAATGGGTGGAAATGACTAAAAATGCCCAAACATCATGGATTATATCTCAGGAAATGGTGTATGTTAACCTCCACAAAATTATTTACCAACAGGTCGAAGCAACTAAAAATGGCTAAAAATCGTGTGTTATATCTCATGAAATCGTGAATTTTGGCCTCAAATAATATTTGCTAGCGGGTTGAAATGATTAATAATGGCCAAAATTTAATGATTATAGCTATTGAAATCATGAATTTTGGCCTCTGTAAAATTATTGGCCAACTGATCCTAATGACTAAATATTATAAAAAATCGTGGGTTATAGCACACAAAATCGTGAATTTTTTTGCCTTCACAAAAATTATTTGTATGTGGGTTAAAACAACTAAAAATGGCTAAAATCATGGGTCATAACTCATGAAATCAAGAATTTCGGCCTCCACAGAGTTATTGCTATGGGTCAAAAAGACTAAAAATGCTTGTACAATCATAGGTTATAGCTCTCAAATAATGATATTTAGCCTTCACCGAATTATTTGCCAACTGGGCGAAATGATTAAAAATGCCCAAAAATCATCGTTATAGCTCATGAAATGATATATTTTAGCTCATGAAATCGTTATATTTTAGCTCATGAAATGATTAAAAATCCACAAAACTGTTTGCCAACGGCTCAAAATAACTAAAAATGGCCAAAAATTAAGGGTTATAGCTCATGAAATCGTGAATTTTGGCATCCAAAAATATTTACCATCTAGTCAGAAATAACTAAAAATAGCAAAAATGTGGGTTATAGCTCACAAAATTGTGAATTTTGGGACTACGAAATTATTTGCAAGCGGGTCGAATTGATTAAAAATGACAATAAATGATGAATTATAGCTCATGAAATTATGAATTTTGGCCTCTAAATAGTTATTTGCCAACGGACTAAAAATGGTCATAAAATCATAGGTTATAGCTCAGAAATCATGATTTATGGCCTCCACAGAATTATTTGCTAATAGGTAGAAATGCGACAAATGCTTGAAAATCGTGGGTTATAGCTCATCAAATCGTCTATTTTGGCCTCCATAGAATTATTTACTGATGGGTCAAAATGACTAAAAATACTTAGAAATAGTGGGCTATAACTCATGAAATTATGCATTTTGGCTCCACAGAATTATTTGGCAACAAGTCGAAATGACTAAAAATGGCTTAAAATCATGGGTTATATAGCTCATGAAATCATGAATTTTGGCCTCTAAACATTTATTTGTCATGGGTTATATAGTTTTTAGAGGCTTAAAATCATGGGTTATATAGCTCATGAAATCATGATTATAAGTAAAATGGCTATAAAATCATAGTTTTAACTCACTAAATTGTGATATTTAGCCTCTACAAAATTATTTGCCAATAGGTGGAAACGATTATAAATCTTGAAAAATCATGGGTTTTGCTCATGAAATCGTGCATTTTGACTTCCCAAATTTATTTGCCCATGAGTTGAAATGATTAAATATGAAAAAAAATATTATGAATTATAGCTCATGAAATTATGAATTTTGGCCTCTGTAAAATTATGTACCAACCGGTCAAAAGAACTAAAATGGCATAACATTGTTGTCATAGCTCACAAAATTGTGAATTTTGGGACTCTGAAATTATTTGCCAGCAGGTCGAAATGACTAAAAATGCCTAAAATTGTAGGTTATAGCTCGTGATATCATGAATTTTTTCCTCTAAAAATTATATGCCAATGGGCCGAAATGTAAAAAAATGGCTATAAAATCATAGTTTATAGCTCATGAAATCGTGATTTTTCACCATGGAGTTATTTGCCAATGGGTGGAAATGACTAAAAATGCCCAAACATCATGGATTATATCTCAGGAAATGGTGTATGTTAACCTCCACAAAATTATTTACCAACAGGTCGAAGCAACTAAAAATGGCTAAAAATCGTGTGTTATATCTCATGAAATCGTGAATTTTGGCCTCAAATAATATTTGCTAGCGGGTTGAAATGATTAATAATGGCCAAAATTTAATGATTATAGCTATTGAAATCATGAATTTTGGCCTCTATAAAATTATTTGCCAATGGGTGGAAATGACTAAAAATGCCTAAAATTGTAGGTTATAGCTCATAAAATCATAGGTTATAGCTCACAAAATCGTGAATTTTTGCCTTCACAAAAATTATTTGTATGTGGGTTAAAACAACTAAAAATGGCTAAAATCATGGGTCATAACTCATGAAATCAAGAATTTCGGCCTCCACAGAGTTATTGCTATGGGTCAAAAAGACTAAAAATGCTTGTACAATCATAGGTTATAGCTCTCAAATAATGATATTTAGCCTTCACCGAATTATTTGCCAACTGGGCGAAATGATTAAAAATGCCCAAAAATCATCGTTATAGCTCATGAAATGATATATTTTAGCTCATGAAATCGTTATATTTTAGCTCATGAAATGATTAAAAATCCACAAAACTGTTTGCCAACGGCTCAAAATAACTAAAAATGGCCAAAAATTAAGGGTTATAGCTCATGAAATCGTGAATTTTGGCATCCAAAAATATTTACCATCTAGTCAGAAATAACTAAAAATAGCAAAAATGTGGGTTATAGCTCACAAAATTGTGAATTTTGGGACTACGAAATTATTTGCAAGCGGGTCGAATTGATTAAAAATGACAATAAATGATGAATTATAGCTCATGAAATTATGAATTTTGGCCTCTAAATAGTTATTTGCCAACGGACTAAAAATGGTCATAAAATCATAGGTTATAGCTCAGAAATCATGATTTATGGCCTCCACAGAATTATTTGCTAATAGGTAGAAATGCGACAAATGCTTGAAAATCGTGGGTTATAGCTCATCAAATCGTCTATTTTGGCCTCCATAGAATTATTTACTGATGGGTCAAAATGACTAAAAATACTTAGAAATAGTGGGCTATAACTCATGAAATTATGCATTTTGGCTCCACAGAATTATTTGCCGCCAGGTTGAAATGACTAAAATGGCGAAAAAAAATATGGGTTATAACTAATGAAATCGTGATTTTTTGCCTCTGGGAAATTATTTGCCAATAGGTCTAAATGACCAAAAATGCCCAAAAATCATGGGGTGTAGCTCACAAAATCATGTATTTTGGCCTCCGCAGAATTATTTGCCAACTTGTCGAAATGGCAAAATATGCCAAAAGAATCGTGGATTCTATCTTATTTGTTAACATGCCTAAAAATTATGGGTTATATAACTCATGAAATTGTGTATTTTAGCCTCCAAAAAAATATTTGTTAACGTATGGAAATGACTAATAATGTCTAAAAATCATGGATTATTGCTCATGAAATCATGTATTTTTAGCTCCATGGAATTACTTGTTATCGGGTCAAATTACTAATAATGTCAAAAACGTTAATTATTGCTCATGAAATCGTGAATTTTGGCCTCTATAAAATTATTTGCCAATAGGTGGAAACGATTATAAATCTTTGAAAAATCATGGGTTTTGCTCATGAAATCGTGCATTTTGACTTCCCAAATTTATTTGCCCATGAGTTGAAATGATTAAATATGAAAAAAAATATTATGAATTATAGCTCATGAAATTATGAATTTTGGCCTCTGTAAAATTATGTACCAACCGGTCAAAAGAACTAAAATGGCATAACATTGTTGTCATAGCTCACAAAATTGTGAATTTTGGGACTCTGAAATTATTTGCCAACCGGTCTAAATGACTAAAAATGCCTAAAATTGTAGGTTATAGCTCGTGATATCATGAATTTTTTCCTCTAAAAAATTATATGCCAATGGGCGAAATGTAAAAAATGGCTATAAAATCATAGTTTATAGCTCATGAAATCGTGATTTTTCACCATGGAGTTATTTGCCAATGGGTGGAAATGACTAAAAATGCCCAAACATCATGGATTATATCTCGAGAAATGGTGTATGTTAACCTCCACAAAATTATTTACCAACAGTCGAAGCAACTAAAATGGCTAAAAATCGTGTGTTATATCTCATGAAATCGTGAATTTTGGCCTCAAATAATATTTGCTAGCGTATGGAAATGACTAATAATGTCTAAAAATCATGGATTATTGCTCATGAAATCATGTATTTTAGCTCCATGGAATTACTTGTTATCGGGTCAAATTACAAATAATGTCAAAAAAACCGTTAATTATTGCTCATGAAATCGTGAATTGTGGCCTCTACAAAAATTATTTGTCAACAGGTCTAAATGGAAAAAATGGGCAAAAAATCGTTGGTTAGATAGCTCACAAAATCGTGAATTTTGACCTCTACAAAATTATTTGCTAACTATACCAAATGATTAAAAATGGTAATAAATCATGGGCCACAACTCACGAAATCCTTAATTTTGGCCTCCACAAAATAATTTTCTAACAGATCAAAACAACAAAAAATGGCAAAACAATTCACGGTGTATAATTTACAACATTGTGAATTTTAGCGTCTGCGAAATTATTTGCCAGCAGGTTAAAATGACAAAATGGCCAAAATTTGTGGGTCATAGCCATAAAATCTTGAATTTTGGCCTCTAAAACATTATTTGCCTACGGATCGAAATGATTAAAAATGGCCATAAAATCGTGGGTTATAACTCACAAAATCGTAATTTATAGCCACAGCGAAATTATTTGACAAAGGGTCAAAATGACTTAAAATGCCCAAAAATCATGGGTTATAGCTCATGAAATTATGGATTTTAGTCTCCACGAAATTATTTGCCAAAGAGAAAAAAATTATGTGTTAAAGCTCATGAAATCATGAATTTTAGCCTCTAAAAAACTATTCGCCAATGGGTCAAATTGACTAAAAATAGTCATAAAATCATATATTATGGCACACAAAATTATTATTTTTGGCCTCCGCAGCATTATTTGCCAACGGGTCGAAATGAAAAAATGTCCAAAAATCATGGTTTATAGCTTATGAAATCGTGTATTTTAGCCTTAATGAAATTATTTGCCAACAGGTCGAAATGGCTATAAAAATAACAAAAAAATCACGGGTTATAACTCATGAAACCATGAATTTTAGCCTCTACAAAATTGTTTGCCAACTGTTCAACTTGACTAAAAATGGCCATAAAATTGTAGGTTATCTCTCACAAATTCATGATTTTTGGCCTCCACAAAATTATTTGCCAACAGTCGAAATGGCTAAAAATGCTAAAAATTATGGGTTATAGTTTATAAAATCGTGAATTTTGACTTCCATGAAATTATTTGCCAATTGGTCGAAATAACTCAAAATGGCAAAAATCGTGGGTTATTGGTTCTGAAATCGTGAACTTTTCATCCACGAATTATTTATCAGTGGTCGAAATGACTAAAAATAACCAAAAATCATTAGTTATAGCTCATGAAATTATTGATTTTGGCCTCCACGGAAATATTTGCCAACGTGTCGAAATGGCTAAAAATGCAAAAAATTGTGCATTAATGCTCATGAAATCATGAATTTTAGCCTCTACAAAATTATTTGCCAACAGTCGAAATGGCTATAAAAATAACAAAAAATCACGGGTTATAACTCATGAAACCATGAATTTTAGCCTCTACAAAATTGTTTGCCAACTGTTCAACTTGACTAAAAATGGCCATAAAATTGTAGGTTATCTCTCACAAATTCATGATTTTTGGCCTCCGCAAAATTATTTGCCACCGGGTCGAAATGACTAAAAATGCTAAAAATTATGGGTTATAGTTTATAAAATCGTGAATTTTGACTTCCATGAAATTATTTGCCAATTGGTCGAAATAACTCAAAATGGCAAAAAATCGTGGGTTATTGGTTACGAAATCGTGAACTTTTTCATCCACAGAATTATTTATCAGCGGGTCGAAATGACTAAAAATAACCAAAAATCATTAGTTATAGCTCATGAAATTATTGATTTTGGCCTCCACGGAAATATTTGCCAACGTGTCGAAATGGCTAAAAATGCAAAAAAAAATTGTGCATTAATGCTCATGAAATCATGAATTTTAGCCTCTACAAAATTATTTGCCAACAGTCGAAATGGCTATAAAAATAACAAAAAATCACGGGTTATAACTCATGAAACCATGAATTTTAGCCTCTACAAAATTGTTTGCCAACTGTTCAACTTGACTAAAAATGGCCATAAAATTGTAGGTTATCTCTCACAAATTCATGATTTTTGGCCTCCACAAAATTATTTGCCACCGGGTCGAAATGACTAAAAATGCTAAAAATTATGGGTTATAGTTTATAAAATCGTGAATTTTGACTTCCATGAAATTATTTGCCAATTGGTCGAAATAACTCAAAATGGCAAAAAATCGTGGGTTATTGGTTACGAAATCGTGAACTTTTGCATCCACAGAATTATTTATCAGCGGGTCGAAATGACTAAAAATAACCAAAAATCATTAGTTATAGCTCATGAAATTATTGATTTTGGCCTCCACGGAAATATTTGCCAACGTGTCGAAATGGCTAAAAATGCAAAAAAAAATTGTGCATTAATGCTCATGAAATCATGAATTTTAGCCTCTACAAAATTATTTGCCAACAGGTCGAATTAACTAAAAATGGATATAAAATAGTTGGTTATAACACAGAAAATCTTGATTTTTAGCCTCCACGGAGTTATTTGCCAATGGAACGAAATAACTAAAAATGCCCAATAATCATGGGTTATAGCTCATGAAATCATGGATTTCAACCTTCACAAAATTATTTGCCACGGGGTCAAAATGGCTAAAAATAGCAAAAAATCATGGGTTATAGCTTATGAAATCCTAAAATTTAGCCTCTACCAAATTATTTGCCAACGGGTCAAATTGACTAAAAATGGCCATACAATTGAAGGTTATAGCTCACAAAATTGTGATTTTTTGCCTCCGCGAAATTATTTATCAATGGATCGAAATGACTAAAAATATCCAAAAACTATGGGTTATAGCTCATGAAATCGTGTATTTTGGCATCCACAAAATTATTTGCCAACGGGTTTAAATGGCTAAAAATGCTAAAAAAAATCGTTGGGTATAACTCATGAAGTCATTAGGTTTAGCCTCTATAAAATTATTTGCCAACGGGTTGAAAAGCCTAAAAATGCCATAAAATCATGAATTTTGACCTCCGCAAAATTATTTACCAACTGTTCAAAATGACTAAAATTGGCCAAAAATAATGGGCTTTAGCTCACAAAATCCTAAATTTTAGCCTTGCAAATTTATTTGCCAACAAGTCCAAACAACTAAAAATAACAAAAAATTATGGGGTATAGCTTACAAAATCATGAATTTTGGCTTCCATGTAATTATTTGTTAGTGGGTCGAAATTACTATAAATAGCCAAAAATCATGGGTTATAGCTCATGAAATCATGAATTTTGGCCTCTAAAAAATTATTTGTCAACGGATCAAAATGACAAAAAGGGCATTAAATTGTATGTTATAACTCACAAAATAGTGCTTTTTTGCCTCCAGGGAATTATTTGCCAACGGGACGAAATGACTAAAAATACCAACAAATCATGGGTTATAGCACATTAAATTATGGATTTTGTCCACAATAAAATTATTTGCCAATGGGTCAAAATGGCTAAAAATGCTTAAAAGATTCATGGGTTATAGCGCATGAAATCATGAATTTTAGCCTCTACCAAATTATTTGCCAACAGGTCAAACTAGCAAAAATGACCATAAAACTATAGGTTATAGCACAAAAAATTATGATTTTTAGCCTCCAAGGAATTATTTGCTAAAAGGTTGAAATAACTAAAAATGCCCAAAAATTATGGGTTATAGCTCATGAAATCGTGGATTTTGGCCTCCACAAAATTCATTGCCAAAGGTTTGAAATGGCTAAAAATGCCAAAAAATTATGGGTTATAGCTAAGAAAATCGCGTATTTTGGCCTCTCGTAATTATTTGCCAACAGGTCAAAATGGCTAAAAATGCTAAAAATCTTGGGTTATAGCTCATGAAATCATGTATTTTAACCTCTACAAAATTATTTTCTAATGTGTCCAAACGGCTAAAAATGACCAAAAATCATGAGTTATAGCTCATGAAATCATGAATTTTGGCCTCCAGAAATAATTGCCAACGAGTCAAAATAACTAAAAATGCAAAAAATCATAGGTTATTGCTTACGAAATCGTGATTTTTGGCATCCACAAAATTATTTGCCACCAGGTCAAAATGATTAAAAATAGCCAAAAATCATGGGTTATTGCTCATGAAATCTTGAATTTTGGCCTTTGCAAAATTATTTGCCAATTGGTCAAAATGATTAAAAATAGAGAAAAATCATGGGTTATAGTTCACAAAATCTTGAATTTTCAGCCTATTCAAAATTATTTGCTAAGGGTCAAAACAACTAAAAATAGGTAAAAATTATGAGTTATTGCTCACGAAATTGTGAATTTTTACCTCTAGGAAATTATTTGCCAATTGTTCAAAATAACTAAAAATGGCCAAAAATCGTGGGTTATAGCTCATGAAAATCATGAATTTTAACCTTCACAAAATTATTTTCCAGGAGGTCAAAATGATTATAACTTGTTAAAAAACTATGGGTAAGAGCTCATGAAATCATGAATTTTGGCCTCTAAAGAATTATATTCCAAAGGATCAAAATGACTTAAAATAGCCATAAAATGATACGTTATAGCTCACAAAATCATGGTTTTTGGCCTCAGCAGAATTATTTACAACAAGCTGAAATGACTGAAAATGCCAAAACATCATGGGTTATAGCTCATGAATCATGTATTTTGGCCTCTATTGAAATATTTGGTAATGGACGAATGATAAAAAGTACCAAAAAATTATGGGTTATAGTTTATGAAATCATGAATTTTAGTCTTTACCAAATTATTTGCCAATAAGTCAAATTGACTAAAAATGGCCATAAAATTGTAGATTATACCTCACAAATTTGTGATTTTTGGTCTCCGCAGAATTATTTGTCAACGGGTTGAAACGACTAAAAATGCTAAAAAGTAATGGGCTATAGCTCACAAAATTTTGAACCTTTGGCCTCTTTAAAATTATTTAGCAAGGGTCAAAACACTAAAAATAGCCAACAATCATAGGCTATAGCTCATGAAATTATAAATTTTAACCTCTGCAAAAACTATTTGCCAACTGCTCGAATCAACTAAAAATTGCCAAAAATCGTGGGTTATGGTTCATGAATTGGTTTATTTTAGCCTTCGCAAAATTATTTGCCAATGGGTCGAAATTACTAAAAATGGTCAAATATCATGGTTTATAGCTCATGAAATCATGAATCTTGGCCTCTAAAAAATTATTTGCCAATGGGTCAAAATGACTAAAAATGGCCATAAAATCGTAGGTTACCTCACAAAATCATGATTTTTGGCCTCTGCGGAATTACTTGCAATAAGACGAAATGACTATAAATGCCTAAAAATCATGGGTTATAGCTCATGAAATCGTGTATTTTGGGCATCCATGGAATTATTTGCCAAGGGTCAAAATGATTAATAATACCAAAATATCGTAGGTATAGCTCATGAAATTATGAATTTTGGCTTTTGCAAAATTATTTGCCAACTGGTTGAAATGACTAAAAATGACAAAATATTATGGGTTATAGCTCACAAAATCGAGAATTTTTGGCCTCCATAAATATATTTGCCAAAGGTTAAAACAATTGAAAATAGCAACAAATCATGGGTAATACCACACAAATTCGTGAATTTTGACCTCTACGAAATTATTTTCTAACGATTCAAAGCAACTAAAAATAGCCAATAATTTTGGGTTATAGCTCATGAAAATCTAAATTTTGGCCTTTACAAAATTATTTGCCAATACGTCAAAATAACTAAAAATGCCAAAAAATATATAGGTTATAGATTACAAAATCGTGAATTTTTACCTCCACGGAATTATTTGCCAGCAGGTCGAAATGATAAAAAATGACTAAATATTATGGGTTATAGCTCATAAAATCATGAATTTTGGCCTCTAAAAAATTATTTGCCAACGGCTTGAAATAACTAGAAATGTCCATAAAATCGTAGGTTATAGCTCACTAAATCGTAATTTTTCGAGGAATTATTTACCAATGAGTCGATATGACTAAACATGCCAAAATATCGTGGGTTATAGCTCATGATATCGTGTATTTTTGCCTCCACTAAATTATTTACCAATGGCTTGAAATGAGTAAAAATGCTAAGAAAATCTTTGGTTATAGCTCATGAAATCATGAATTTTAGCATCTATAAAGTTATTTGCCAACAAGTCGAATTAACTAAAAATGCCCATAAATCGTAGGTTATAGCTCACAAAATGATGATTTTTGCCTTCTGCAAAATTATTTGCCAATAGGTCAAAATTGACTAAAAATGGCTATAAAATCGTTGGTTATAGCTCACAAAATTATGAATTTTGGCCTCCAACAGTATTTGCCAACTAGTCAAAATAACTAAAAATGGTGAAAAATCCTGGGTTATAGCTTACAAAATCAAGAATTTTGGGATATGCAGAATTATTTGCCAAGGGATCAAAATGACTAAAAATGGCCAAAAATTATGGGTTATATGAAATCATGAATTTTGGCTTCTAAAGAGTTATTTTCCAACCTGTCGAAATGACTAAAATGATCATAAAATTGTAGGGTATAGCTCACAAAATCGTGATTTTCGACCTCCGCGGAATTATTTGCTAACGGGTCGAAATGACTAAAAATGCCTAAAACTCATGGGTTATAGCTCATAAATTCGTGTATTTTAGCCTCCATGGAATTATTTGCTAACGGATCAAAATAACTAAAAATGGCTAATAATCGTGAGCTATAGCTCATGAAATCGTGAATTTTAGCCTTCGCAAAATTATTTGCCAACTGGTCCAAATGACTAAAAATGGTAAAAATCATGGGTTATATAGCCCACAAAATCATGAATTTTAGACACAACAAAATTTTTTATTTATGGTTCAAAACAACTAAAATTGGTTAAAAATCATGGGTTATAGCTCACAAAATAGTGACTTTTGGCATGCACAAAATTTTTTATTAACAGGTCAAAACTACTAAAAAGGTAAAACAATCATGGGTTATAGCTCACAAAATCTTGAATTTTGACCTCCATAAAATTATTTGCCAATGGGTCGAAACAACTAAAAATGGCTAAAATCATGGATTGTAACTCATGAAATTGTGAATTTTTACCTCCACGAAATTATTGCCAACGGGTTAATATGACTAAAAATGCCCACAAAATCGTAGGTTATACCTCTCAAATCAAGATTTTTGGCCTCCACTGAATTATTTGCTAACGGATCAAAATAACTAAAATGGCTAAAATCATGGATTGTAACTCATGAAATTGTGAATTTTAGCCTCTACAAAATTATTTGCCAACTGGTCCAAATGACTAAAATGGCCAAAAATCATGGGTTATAGCTCATGAAATCGTGAATTTTGGCCTCTTCAAAATTATTTGCCAATTGGTCAAAATGACTAAAAATGACAAAAAAGAATAGTGGGTCATAACTCAACAATTTGTAAATTATTTGCCTCCCCAAAATTATTTGCCAAGGGTGAAAACAACTGAAATTAGCCAAAAGTTGTGGGTTATAGCTCACAAAATAATGAATTGTGGCCTCCATGAAATTAGTTGCCAATGGGTCAAAACTACTAAAAATGGACAAAAATCATGGGTTGAAATCATGTATTTTGACCTCCATGGAATTATTTGCCAATGGGTCTAACCGACTAAAAAGGCCAAAAATCATGAGTTATAGCTCATGAAATCACAAATTTTAGCCTCTAAAAGTATTTGCCAACTAGTCAAAACACCTAAAAACGGCATAAAATAGTAGGTTATAGCTCATAGAATCGTGAATTTTGGGCCTCCAAAATTTAATTGCCAAGGGTCAAAACAATTGAAAATAACCAAAAAAGTATTTGTCAATGGGTCGAAGCAATTGAAAATAACTCATTTTAAGTCATGTAATTTGGCCTCCACGAAATTATTCACCAACGGGTCGAAACAACTAAAAATGGTAAAAAATTATGGGTTATAGCACATGAAATCGTGAATTTTTACCTCAAAAGATTATTTGTCAACTGCTCCAAATGACAAAAAATGTCAGAAAATTATGGGTATAGCTTACAAAATTGTGAATTTTAGCCTCTACAAAATTATTTTTCTATGGGTCAAAACGATCAAAAATGGCCAAAAATCATGGGTTATAGCTTACAAAATCGTGAATTTTGACCACTGTGAAATTATTTACCAACTATTCAAAATGATTAAAAACAATGGCCAAAAACCGTGGGTTATAGCTCACAAAAATGGCCAAAATTTTAGCATTCACATAATTATTTGCTAACGAGTCAAAATAACTAAAAACAGATAAAAAATCATGGGTTATAGCTCATAAAATCATAAATTTTGGCATTCATATAATTATTTGCCAACCGTGGGTTATAGCTTACGAAATCATGAATTTTGGCTCCCTGAAATTATTTGCCAGTAGGTCAAAATGACTATAAATAGCCCAAAATCATGAGCTATAGCTCATGAAATCATGAATTTCAGCCTCCGCGAAATTATTAGCCACTTAGACAAAACAACTGAAAATGGGCTAAAATTGTGGGTTATAGATCACAAAATCATGAATTTTGGCCTCCATAAAATTATTTGCCAAAAGGTCTAAAAGCCTAAAAATAGCCATAAAATTGTATGTTATAGCTCACAAATCATGATTTTTTGCCTCTGTAGAATTATTTGCCAACAGGTCAAAATGACTAAAAATATAATAAAAAATCATGGGATATAACTCATTTAATCGTGTATTTTAGCCTCCATGGAAATATTTGCTAATGAGTCAAAACAACTAACAAAAGGCCAAAATTTGTGGGTTATGGCTCATGAAATCATGAATTTTAGCCTCTGTGAAATTATTTACCAACGGGTCAAAATGACTAAAAATGGTTATGAATCATGGATTATAGCTCACGAAATCGTAAATTTTAGCCTCTACGGAATTATTTGCCCTCTGATCAAAATGATTAAAAATAGGCTAACATCATGGGTTATAGCTCACGAAATCATGAATTTTGGTCTCCACAAATTTATTTGCTAGCGATTCGAATTGATTAAAAATAGCCATTAAATTGTAGGTTAGCTCACGAAATTGTCATTTTTTGCATCTACAAAAATATTTGCAAATAGGTCAAAATGACAAAAAAATATCCAAAATTTATGAGTTATAGCTCATGCAATTGTGTATTTTAGCCTCCCTGAAAATATTTGTCAACAAGTCGAAACAACTAAAAATGGCCAAAAATCGTATGTTATAGCTCATAAAATCATGAATTTTTTCCTCCATAAAATTATTTGTTAACTACTATAAATGAATAAAATGATAAAAATCATGGGTTACAGCTCACAAAATCATGAATTTTGGACTCCTCAATATTTGACAACGGGTTGAAACAACTAAAAATGGCCAAAACTCATCAGTTGCTCACAAAATCGTGTATTTTGGCCTCCATAAAATTATTTGCCAACAGGTCAAAATAACTAAAAATGGTCAAAATCATGGGTTATATAGCTCATGAAATCATGAATTTTAGCCTCTACAAATTTATTTGCTTATAGGTTGAAACGACTAAAAATGGTTAAAAATCATGGGTTATCGCTAATAAAATGACTAATTTGGACTCCGTGAAATTATTTACCAATTGGTCGAAGTGACAAAAATGGCTAAAAATCATAGGTTATAGCTGAAGAGATGGTGAATTGTTTCCTCTATGAAATTAGTTCTGAATGGGTCAAAACAACTAGAAATAGCTAAAAATCATGGGCTATAGCTCATGAAATCGTGAATGGTGAATTGGTGCCTCCACGAAATTATTTCCCAATGGGTCAAAACAACTAGAAATGGCCAAAATCATGGGTTCTAGCTTATGAAATCCTGAAGTTTAGACTTTGTAAAATTATTTGCCAATGGGTCAAATTAACTAAAATAGTTTAAAATAGTGGGTTAAAGCTCATAAAATCGTGAAGTTTAGACTCCACAAAATTATTTACTTTTGGTTTTAAACAACTAAAAATGTCTAATTAATCATGGGTTATATCCCATGAAATACTGAATATTTGCATCTGGCAAATTATTTGCTAGGCTGTCAAAATAAGCAAAAAATGCCTATAAATCATGAGCAATAGCTCATGAAATCTTAATTTTGCCCTCCACAAAATTATTTACCAACAGGTTGAAACAATTATAAATGGTCAAAATTGTGGGTTATAGCTCATGAAATCATGAATTTTAGGTTCCATTAAATTATTTATCAATGGGTCGAAACTTCTAAAAATAGCCAAAAATGGTGAAGTTTGGTCTCCGTAGAATTATGTGCCAATGGGTCAAATGGAATAAAATAGCCAAAAATCTTGGGTTATAGCTTATTAAATCACGAAGTCTAGACTCGTAAAATTATTTACCAATGGGTTGAAAGGACTAAAATGGCCAAAAATCGTGGGTTATAGCTAATGAAATTATGATTTTTGGACTCTGCATAATTATTTGACAGTGGGTCATAACCATGAAAAATGGTTAAAAATCGTGGGTTCTAGCCCACAAAATTGTAAATTTTGGCATCCGCAAAATTATTTATCAATGGGTCGAAACGACTAAAAATGGTAAAATTTTATGGGTTATAACTCATGAAATCATGAATTTTAGCCTCTTTAAAATTATTTGCCATCAGGTCTAAATGACTAAAAATGGCCAAAAATCGAGGGTTATAGATCATGAAATCATAAATTTTAGACTTTGCATAATTATTTACCAATGGGTCTAAATAATAAAAAAAGGGTCAAAAATCATGGGTTATATCTCATGAAATCGTGAATTTAGCCACCATTAAATTATTTGCCAATGGGTCAAAATGGCTAGAAATGACAAAAAATCATGGGTTATAGCTCATGTAATTGTAAAGTTTGGACACCGCGAAATTATTTGCCAATAGGCCGAAACGACTAAAAATTATCAAAAATCATATTTTATAGCTCATGAATGTTGAAGTTTGGACTCCACAAAATTACTTACTATTGGTTCGAAATGACTAAAAATATCTAATAATCTTGGGTTATAGCTCACAAAATTATAAAATTTGGCCTCCGTGAATTTATTTACCAATGGGTCGAAAAAACTAAAAATACCCAAAAATCATGGGTAATGGTTCATGAAATCTTTAATTTTGGCCTCTACAAAATTATTAGCCAATGGGTCGAAGGGACTACAAATAGCCAAAATCGTGGGTTATAACTTATGAAATCGTGAATTTTGGCCTTCAAATATTATTAGCATACGGGTCAAAACGACTAAAAATGACAAAAATCACCTTTTATAGCTCACAAGTCATGAATTTATGTCTCTGCGCTATTGTTTGCCAATGCATTAAAATGATTAAAAATGGCAAAAAATCATGGGTTATAGCCCATGAAATTTTCAATTTTAGCCATTGTGAAATTGTTTGACAATGGGTTGAAATAACTAAAAATGACCAAAAATTATTGGTTATAGCTAATGAAATTCTAAATTTTTGCCTCTACGAAATTATTTGCTGACAGGTCAAAATAACTACAAATGCCCAAAAATCATGGTGTATAGCTTATGAAATCAAGAATTTTAGACTCCGCGAAATTATTTATCACTCGATCAAAATGACTACAAATGGCAAAAAGATCATGGGTTATAGATCAGAAATCGTGAATTTTGGCCTCCGTTAACTTATTTGCCAATAGGTCGAAATGACTTTAAAAGGCCAAAAATCATGGGCTATAGCTCATGAAATCGTAAATTTTGGCATCAATGAAATTATTTATCAAAAGTCAAAATGACTACAAATGGCAAAATGCTTAGGTTATAAATCATGAAATCATGAATTTTGGACTTGAAAAATTATTCACCAATGGGTTGAAACGACTAAAAATGACAAAATCACCTTTATAGCTCACAAGTCATGAATTTATGTCTCTGCTATTGTTTGCCAATGCATTAAAATGATTAAAATGGCAAAAATCATGGGTTATAGCCCATGAAATTTTCAATTTTAGCCATTGTGAAATTGTTTGACAATGGGTTGAAATAACTAAAATGACCAAAAATTATTGGTTATAGCTAATGAAATTCTAAATTTTTGCCTCTACAAAATTATTTATCAAAAGTCAAAATGACTACAAATGGCCAAAATTCGTGGGTCATAACTTATGAAATCATAAATTTTGGCCTCATGAAATTATTTATCACTCGATCAAAATGACTACAAATGGCAAAAAGATCATGGGTTATAGATCAGAAATCGTGAATTTTGGCCTCCGTTAACTTATTTGCCAATAGGTCGAAATGACTTTAAAAGGCCAAAAATCATGGGCTATAGCTCATGAAATCGTGAATTTTGGCATCAATGAAATTATTTATCAAAAAGTCAAAATGACTACAAATGGCAAAAATGCTTAGGTTATAAATCATGAAATCATGAATTTTGGACTTCGAAAAATTATTCACCAATGGGTTGAAACGACAAAAACTAGCCAAAATCATGAAGTTTGGTCTCCGCAGAATATGTACCAATGGCTCAAATGGAATAAAATGGCTAAAAATTATGAGTTATAGCTCATTAAATCATGAATTTTAGACTCCATAAAATTATTTACAATTATTTAAAATAACTTTAAATGGCCAAATATCATGGATTATAGCTCGAGAAATCTTGAATTTTACACTCCACAAAATTAATTGCCAATGGGTCGTAACCTCAAAAAATGGCCAAAATTGTGAGTTCTAGCCTAGAAAATCGTGAATTTTGACCTCCGCAAAATTATTTACCAATTAGTCAAAATGATAAAAAGAAATGGCTAAAAATCATGGATTATAGATTATGAAATCATGAATTTTGGACTCTACAAAATTATTTATCAGTGGGTTGAAACGACTAAAATGGCCAAATTTTATGAGTTATAGCTGATGAAATCAAGAATTTTAGCCTATGCAAAATTGCTTGTTAGTTGGTCAATACGACTAGAAAATGGCCAATAATCATGGGTTATAAGCTCATGAAATCATGAAATTTGGATATTGCGAAATTATTTGCCAATAGGCCAAAATAAATAAAAATTATTAAAAATCGTGGGTTATAGCTCATGAAATCATGAAGTTTGGACTTCACAAAATTATTTACTATTGGTTCAAAATGATTAAAAGTATTCAATAATCTTGGGTTATATCTCATGAAATCATGAAATTTAGGCTCCACGAAATTATTTCCTAAAGGGTCGAAACAACTAAAAATGCCCAAAAATCATGGGTAACAATTCATGGAATCTTTAATTTTGGCCTCTGAAAAATTATTTACCAATGGGTCGAAAAGACTACAAATGGCCAAAATTCGTGGGTCATAACTTATGAAATCATAAATTTTGGCCTCCACAAATTATTTCCTATGGGTCAAAACGATAAAAAATGACCAAAAATCATGCGTTATACCTAACGAATTCGTGAATTTAGGTCTCTGTGAATTTATTTGCCAATGCATCGAAACGATTAAAAGTGACAAAAATCATAGGTTATATAGCCCATGAAATTGTCAATTTTGGCCACCATTAATTTTTTTTTACAATGGGTTGGAATGACTAAAAATGGCTAAAAGCTGTGGGTTATATAGCTCATGAAATTCTAAATTTTGGCCTCCGCGAAATTATTTGCCAACGGGTCAAAATGACTACAAATAGCCAAAATTCATGGTCTATAGCTCATTGAATCGTGAATTTTGGACTACACAAGATTATTTACTACTGGATCAAAATGACTACAAATGGTAAAAAATTATGGGTTATAAGGTCACGAAATCGTGAATTTTGGCCTCTGCGAACTTAATTGCCAATGGGTTGAAATGACTAAAAATGGCCAAAAGTTGTGGGCTATATAGGTCATGAAGTCATGAATTTTGGCCTCCATGAAGCTATTTGCCAATGCGTCGGAACGGCAAAAAATGGATAAAAATCATGGATTATAGCTCATTAAATCGTGAATCTTGGCCTCCGTGAAATTATTTTCCAATGGGTTAAAATGGCCAGAAATCATAGGTTAAAATTCAGGAAATCAAGAAGTTTGGATTGCGTGAAATTATTTGCCAATTGGTGGAATTGACTTAAAATGTTCAAAAATCGTGGGTTACAGCTCATGAAATCGTGAAGTTTGGACCCCACAAAATTATTTACTTTTGGTTTCAAACTACTAAAATGTCTAATAATCATGGCTTATAGCTCACGACATACTGAATTTTGATATCCACCAAATTATTTTCAATAGGTCAAAACAACTAAAAATGCCCAAAATCGTCGGTAATAGCTCATGAAATCTTTAATTTTGCCCTCCGCAAAATTATTTATCAACGGAACGAAATGACTACAAATAGCCGAAAATCATGCATTATAGCTCATGAAATTATAAATTTAGACTCTGCAAAATTATTTACCAATGGGACAGAATGACCACAATAGCCAAAAATCTTAAAGTTTGGTCTTCGCATAACTATGTGCCAATGGGTCAAATGGAATAAAATGGCCAAAAAATTATAGGTTATAGCTCATTAAATCACAAATTTTAGACTTCACATAATTATTTATCAATGGGCCGAAATGACTAAAAATGGCCAAAATTTGTGGGTAGCTCATGAAATTTATAGCTCATGAAATATTAAATTTTGGCCTCCGTGATATTATTTGCCAACGGGTCAAAATGACTAAAATTAGCCAAAATAGTGGTTATAGCTCATGAAATTATAAATTTTGGACTCCGTAAAATTATTTGCCAATAGTTTGTAACAATAAAAAATGGCCAAAAATCATGGGTCCTAGCCCACAATCATGAATTTTGGCCTCCGCAGATTTTTTTTCCAACGGGTCAAAAAGACCAAAAATTGCTAAAAATTATGGGTTATATCTCATAAAATCTTTAATTTTGGCCTCCGTGAAATTATTTGACAATGGGTCAAAATGACTAAAAATGGTAAAAATTTATGGGTTATAGAATATGAAATCATAAGTTTTGGACTCCACAAAATTATTTACCAATATGTCAAAATGACTAAAAATCAAGATTATAGCTCACAAAATTATAAATTTTGGCCACCGCAAAATTATTTGCCAATGGGTCAAATCAACTAGAAATTACTAAAAATTATGGGTTATAGCTCATGAATTCGTTAAGTTTAGACACCACAAAATAATTTTCCAATAGGTCAAAATGACTAAAAATTATCGAATTTGTGGGTTATAGCTCATGAAATCGTGAAGTTTGGCACCACAAAATTATTTACTATTGGTTCAAATTGACTAAAAAAACTCCGCCAGTGTTCGAAGCCTAAAACGCGGAGCACATGGCCCGCGTTCGAAGCCCAAAACGTGAGGCACAGGGCCCGCGTTCGAAGCCCAAAACGTGAGGCACAGGGCCCGCTCGGCTTTCCCAAAACGCGGAGCACATGGCCCGCGTTGAAGCCTAAAACGCGGAGCACATGGCCCGCTCAAGCTCAAAACGGGCCACCAACCCCGCCCCTAGTTAAAACATAGACGCGGAGGTTCATCCCGCGTTCACGCACTAAAATGCGACGCGAGGCTTGCTCCAGAACGCGAACTTCGCGTTTTGACTCATTCAAACATGAGTTGAACGGTTCCTAAACCGTTTGAGAGATTTAAGGGGGGGCGGTTACACCCCACTAAACCCCCATTATGGTGCAATTTAAAGGGGCGGTTACACCCCTTTAATCCCTATAAAAGGGGGGTTTTCACAGCCAAATGGGGGCGGGTTGAAAGAGTTTGGCCGGAGAACTAAAAAGGAGAGAAGGAGGGAGAAAAGAAAAGCCACTTCTGCGCAGCTGTGATCGGCGTGACGATCGGACCTTCATCCGTGGTCTGATCGGAGTGAAAATTGGAGGGAAGTCTCATCACTCATCGTTCCTAATTCTGAACGGTGGAGATTGCTTTCTACCGGTTGGATCTGGAGATATCGAGATTTTACCGAAGCTAATTGTGCAGAGAACGGTTTCTTCTGCGCAGCTGTGATCGGCGTGACGATCGGACCTTCATCCGTAGTCTGATCAGAGTGAAACTTGGAGGGCAGCCTCAACACTCATTTTCCTAATTCTGAACGGTGGAGATTGATTTCTACCGGTTGGATTTGGAGATATTGAGGTTTTACCAAAGAGCTGCGTCTCTTTTTAAAGAAAGGATCAAACCTCCTTTGCTGGCATCAACTCTCCTAGAGAGTTTAACTCGATTACAGTTTTCAAACTTGCATGGCAAGTTCTTCTCTGCCATTCTTGGCTAAAAGGATTACTAATCCTTTTCTAAAATCAACTCTATCAAAGAGTTCTTAACTCGGTCAGAGTTCTAAACTTGCTCCTGCGAGTTATTTTTCAACCTCGTCCCACGAGTTAAGACGGTCGGATCGTCAACGGGATACAAGATTCAAGCTCCCACCGCCACCGTGAAGAATCCAGATTAAATAAAGGGAATGATCTCCGTTGATCCTTCTCTCTTTTGTAAATCGGGCGTGTTTATTATCAGTACTGCCTGTCCCATGCCAGGATAAAAGAGGAGGGTTGCGTTAGGTAGCCGACAACCAGCGTAAAATATAGTCGGATCCACATGAAATATGAATCATATAATATACTCGTTGGGGCATCCCCACCGTGACGCGTTGCATCGATGCCACCCCGATGCAATGATAAGTAAGCAAGGGTGGTTTGCTAGGGCGTCCCCTGGAAGCAACGCATTACATAGATGTCACCCCGGTGTAATGACAAGTAAGCAATGGTGTTCTAAGAATCTACAATCCTCTAATAAGGTACTAAATAGTAATAGGCATAGACTAGAAAGGTCTAAGAGGGAAAATAGTAGGAGACTTTTACAGGAAAATAGAATTAGGTTAGCTACTTGGAATATAGGTACTCTTACCGGAAAGACTATGGAATTAGTAGATGTCATGCTTAGAAGAAAGATAAATATACTCTGTTTACAAGAAACTAAATGGATAGGTAAAAAATCTAGAGAAATTGAAAAGACCGGATATAAACTTTGGTACACGAGAAAATAGAAGAATAGGAATGGAGTGGGAGTTCTTGTAGATAATATAATAAAAGAAAGTGTTGTAGAGGTAAAAAGAATTGGAGATAGAATAATACTAATAAAAGTTGTCAATACTAATAAAAGTTGTCTTAGGTGTAGAGGTTATTAATATTATTAGTACTTACGCACCACAAATAGGCTTGCTGAGAGTACTAAAAGGAATTTTGGGATAAATTAGATGAATTAGTACAAGGAATCCCATTTGGAGAGAAACTATTTATAGGAGGGGATCTTAATGGGCATGTTGGTAAGGATAATAACGGATATGAGAGGATACATGGAGGTTTTGGGTATGGAGATAAGAACGATATGGGAAAATCGATTTTAGAGTTTGCAATATCGTATAATTTGATAATAGCAAATACACTTTTAGAAAAAGGGATGAACACTTAATAACGTTTAAAAGTGGTTTTAATAATAGTCAAATAGACTTTTTTCTTACTAGAATGGTGGATAGGTTAATATGCAAAGATTGTAAAGTTATTCCGGAGAGAGTTTAAGTACACAACATAGATTGATGGTCTTAGATATATCTATTAAGAAGTGGAGTAGAAAAACTAACGTGAACAAGAGAATAAGAACTACATGGTGGAATTTAAAAGGAGAGAATTTAATGCATTTTAAAGATAAGATAATGAAAGAAGATATATGAAATATAGATAATGAGACTAATGTTATGTGGAATAGCATGGCTTGTATTAGGAAAGTGGCTAAAGATATACTAGGAGAATCTAAAGGTTGTAGATTAGATGGTAAGGAAAGTTGGTGGTGGAATGAGAGTGTACAAAAGGTTATTAGAGAGAAGAAACCATTATATAAAGAGTGGCAAAAGTGTAGGAGTAGGGAAAACTTGGAAAAATATAAACTAATAAGGAAGGAGCAAAAAGAGCGGTTAGTGAGAATAAATACAAGGCTTATGAAAATTTTATAAAAGTTAGAATCTAAGGAGGGAGAGAAAGATATATATATAAGCTTGCTAAGATTAGAGAAAGGAAGAGTAGAGATTTGGGTAATATTATGTGTATTAAAAGTGAGGATCAAAGAGTTCAAGTGACCGACGGGGAAATAAAAGAGAGGTGGAGGAGTTACTTTCATCAATTGTTTAATGATAACTAAACAAGTGAGCAAAATAGAGATTTTGACCATATAGTGACTGATAGAAACTATAGATATTGTCAAAAATTTAGGATTAGCGAGATTAAAGATGCTCTAAAGAAAATGAAAAGTGGAAGAGCCGTAGGACCGGACGGTATCCCTATTGAAGTTTGGAAATGTCTTGGAGATATAGGCTTAGGATGGTTAACTAAACTATTTAATAAGATTATCGAGACGAAAAGAATGCCGGATGAGTGGAGGATTAGTACTTTGATACCGATATACAAGAATAAAGGAGATATACAAAGTTGTTCAAATTATCGAGGTATAAAACTCATGAGTCATACTATGAAATTTTGGGAGAGGGTAATTGAACAAAGACTAAGAAAAGAGACAAGTATATCTGAAAATCAATTTGGTTTTATGCTTGGGTCAACTATGGAACCTATACATATTTTGAGATGGTTGATGGAGAGATATAGAGAGAAGAGAAAAGATCTACATATGGTTTTTATCGATCTAGAAAAAGCTTATGATAGAGTGCCTAGAGAGGTAATGTGGTGGGTGTTAGAAAAGAAACATGTATCTAGTATATATATTGATGTGATTAAAGATATGTATGATAGAGTAACAACTAGAGTAAGAACTAATGAAGGAGAGACTAAACCGTTTCCTATTACCATTGGTTTACACTAAGGATTTGCTTTAAGTCCTTACCTTTTTACATTAGTTATGGACCAACTTACTAATTTCATCAAATAACACTATATCTTTAACCTTGCTAGAATATCTGTTATTTGCCGATGATATAGTGTTAGTTGATGAAACTAGAAGATGCATTATTTCTAAAGTAGAAAGATGGAGACTAGCTCTTGAATCTAAAGGTTTTAGAATTAGTAGAATAAAAACAGAATATGTGGAGTGCATTTTTAGTAAAATTAGGAAAGGAAGAGAGCCTATGGTACATATTGATGGCCAAGAAATACCTAAAACTAATCATTTTCGCTATTTAGGATCAATCATTAGGCATGATGGTGAGATAGAGGATGATGTTGTGTATCGAATCAAATCGGGATGGTTGAAATGGATGAGTGCTTCAGGAATCTTATGTGATCGTAGAATACCAATGAAACTAAAGGAAAAATTTTATAGAACAGTTATAAGACCAACTATGCTTTATGGGTCAGAGTGTTGGTCAATTAAAAAATAACATGTACAAAAAATGAGTGTAGCAGAAATGAGAATGTTGCGATGGTCTTGTGGGCATACACTAAAAGATAGGATAAGAAATGAGTACATACGTAATAAATTAGAGGTTGCTTTTATTGAGGATAAAATGAGGGAGAATAAATTAAGATGGTTTGGTCATGTACAACGGAGACCGCTTAGTGGACCAATTAGGAAAAGCGATAATATTATAGTTAATGGGGCTAGGAGATCTAGAGGTAGACCTAGAATGACTTAGTTAGAAGCAATTAAGAAGGATATGATTAGGACTAACTTAACGGAGGAGATGACCCATAACAGGATGGAATGGAAGAATAGGATTCATGTAGCCGACCCCAAATATTTGGGATAAAGGCTTGGTGGTGGTTGTTGTTGTTGTTGTTCAAATTAACTAAAAATGTACACTAATCATGGGCTATAGCTCACAAAATCATACAATCTTTCCTCTGCGAAATATTTTGCTAACGGGTCAAAATAACTAAAATGCCCAACAATCATGGGTAATAGTTCATGAAATCTTTAATTTTAGCCTCCGCGAAATTATTTACCAATGGGTTGAAAGTCCAAAAATCGAGGGTTGCCTATGAAATTGTGAATTTTGGTCTCCACAAATTATTTTTTAACGAGTCCAAACGACTAAAATTGATCAAAAATTATGGGTTATAGCTCACGAAATCATGAACCCCACAAAATTATTTGTCAATGCATTGAAACAATTAAAAATAGCCAAAAATCATGGGTTATAGCCCATGAAATTATCAGATTTAGCACCGTGAAATTGTTTGACAATAGGTTAAAACTACTAAAAATGATCAAAAAATCATGGGTTATAGATCATGATATTCTAAATTTTGGCCTCCGGGAAATTATTTACCGTCGGTTCAAAATGGCTATAAATAGCCATGAATTGGTTCAAATTGACTAAAAATGTACGCTAATCATGGGCTATAGCTCACAAAATCGTGAAATCTTGCCTCCGTGAAATATTTTGCTAAGGGTCAAAACAACTAAAATGCCTAACAATCATGGGTAATAGTTCATGAAATCTTTAATTTTAGCCTCCGCGAAATTATTTGCCAATGGGTTGAAAGTCCAAATTTTGAGGGTTGCTTATGAAATTGTGGATTTTGGCCTCCACAAGTTATTTTTTAACAAGTCCAAACGGCTAAAATTGGTCAAAAATTATGGGTTATAGCTCACAAAATCGTGAACCCCGCAAAAGTATTTGTCAATGCATTAAAATAATTAAAATTATCCAAAAATCATGGGTTATAGCCCATGAAATTGTCAAATTTAGCACCGTGAAATTGTTTGACAATAGGTTAAGACTACTAAAAATGACCAAATATCATGGGTTATAGATCATGATATTCTAAATTTTGGCCTCCGGGAAATTATTTACCGTCGGGTCGAAATGGCTATAAATGACCAAAGATCATGGTCTATAGCTCATAAAATCGTGAATTTAAGACTCCGCAAAATTATCTATCATTAGATCGAAACGACTGCAAATGGCAAAAAATCATGGGCTGGTCACAAAATCATGAATTTTGGCCTCTGTGAAATTATTTGTCAATGGATTGAAATGATTAAAATGACTAAAATGATCAAAAATCATGGGTTATAACTCATGAAATTGTGAATTTTGGCCTCATAAAGCTAATTGCCAATGCATCGAAATGGTTAAATATGACTGAAAATCATGGGTTATAGCTCATGAAATCATGAATTTTAGCTTTCGTAAAATTATTTGTCAATGGATTGAAATGATTAAAAATGACTAAAAATTATGAATTATAGCTCAAGAAATCATGAATTTGGATTCCGGGAAATTATTTCCCAATTGGTCGAAAAAAAATGGTCAAAAATCGTGGGTTATAGGTCACAAAATCTTAAATTTTGGCCTCCGAGAAATTATTTACCAATGGGTTGAAACGACTAAAAATGGCGAAAAATCATAGGTTATAAGTCATGAAATCCTAAATTTTGGCCTCGTGAAATTATTTGTCAATGGATTGAAATGATTAAAATGACTAAAATGGAAAAATATCATGGGTTATAGCTCAAGAAATGCTGAATTATTGCCTCCATGAAACTATTTGCCAATGACTTGAAACAACTTAAAATGATCGAAAATCGTGGGTTATAGCTAATGAAATTGTGAATTTTGGCCTCCGTGAAATTATTTGTCAACTTGTCAAAACAACTAAAAATGGCCAAAATTGGTGGATTATATCTCATGAAATCATGAACTTTGGCCTCCATGAAATTATTTGCTAATGGGTCAAAACAACTACATGAAATTCTGAATTTTGGCCTCCGTGAAATTATCTACTAATTGTCCGAAACAACTAAAAATGGCGAAAATAGTGTGTTATAGTTCATAAAATCGTAAATTTGAAACCCAGTGAATTTTTTGCTAACAGGTAAACGACTAAAAATGGTCAAAATCATGGGTTATAGCTTACGAAATAGTGCAGTTTGGACTCCATAAAATTATTTGCCAATAGGCCGAAACGACTGAAAATGGTCAAAATCAAGGGTTATAGCTCACAAAATTGTGAACTTTGGCCACCGCGAACTAATTTTTTAATCGATCAAAATGACTAAAATGGAAAAATATCATGGGTTATAGCTCACGAAATCGTGAATATTGGCCACTGCGAAATAATTTTCAATGATCGAAATGATAAAAAATGGAAAAATATCATGGATTATAGCTCATGAAATCGTAAATTTTAGCCTTCGCAAAATTATGTACCAATGGTTGAAGATGATAAAAAAAGAAAAGGATCACGAGTTATAGCTCATGAAATTGTGAAGTTTGATCTCCATGGAATTATGTGACAATGGGTCAAATCGAATAAAATGGCCAAAAATTGGGGGTTATAGCTCATTAAGTTATGAATTTTGGACTCCATAAAATTATTTACCAATTGGTCGAAACGGCAAGAAATCGTGGGTTAAATCTCATAAAATCGTGAATTTTGGCCTCCGAGAAATTATTTGCTAATGGGTCAAAACAACTAAAATGGCCAAAATTGGGGTTATAGCTCATTAAGTTATGAATTTTGGACTCCATAAAATTATTTACCAATTGGTCGAACGGCAAGAAATCGTGGGTTATAGCTCACAAAATCATGATTTTTGGCCATTTTTATTCATTTTGACTCAATGGCAAATAATTTCCGGAGCACAAAATTACGATTTCCCCAATTAGCAAATAACCCACGATTTTTGACTATTTTGCCAACATTCCGAACCATTAGCAAATAATTTCGCTAATTTCGCAGAAGCCAAAATTTTTCTCTCACATTCTTCTTTTCTCTTTGTCTAGTTATAAATTAATAAAATACTGATTAATTTAATCAGCAGTATATTAATAATATTTGGAAATACAGGGCTAGAGTGGATAAATATGGAAGATTTGTGGCCTAAAATTGGAAAAGATCTATAGATTGGGGGTGGGTTACAAATCTGCTCGCATAACCTTGGATTACATCTCTCTTTTGGTTGGTCATATGTCACACTCATGATGAGAAAGCATGATGGATATGTTCCTACTTGGTTGGCCAGATACTTTGTTGGTCGTATATATCACTCTCATCTTTTTATTTACGGACTTTGCATAATCCAAGTGTTGCGTAATAGTATCTCATCATGGTCTGGTTAAATTCTAGGATGAGCAGCACAATTGCGGGCCTAGTTCAGCCCTCCAAGCTGTAGGAAGGGTTATGTTCCTTTCCCTATGAACCGAATGTGAAGATCATGCTTATATATTACTCGAGTTCAGCGGGGATTTCAGAAAGTCATCTGAGACGTGGCTTTGAGTTGTAATTGAGGAAGGTTTGCTGATCTCTGTGATGAATAGTCCTTATATTACTGAGTTTTCATCTTATTTTGATGAACTCTGGGTTATTGTCGCACATAACCCTTCATAAGCTAATTTAACTCAAGAATGGGTGTTGCAGATAAACCCCTAAGCTTTCTCTATTGCACTAATAAACCCCTTTGAACTTTGGGGTGTCTCACAAAATCCACCAAAGTTTTGGAGTATCTCATGAAATTTGGATCAAAAAAGAAGTGTTATTTTATTTGACACCAACTAGACCTCTTTATTGTGTGGGCTAACAACTAACCTCTCTACGTTGCCGCCTAACAACCCTGCAGGTGTTATAATTTTTTTCCTTTTTTTGGCTAAATTGCACAAAAATACCATAAAGTTTCACGTTTTGTCAGCTAAATACCACAAGTTGCATTTTGATATAATAAAATACCATAAAATTTCTAAAATCTGCACATTGCCACCTTCGATCATGCTAACGTGGAAATTTTCACCCGAATGTTTCTCTATGATATTTACATGTTAATTTTAGAGCTTTTTAATCATTAGTATTTGTTAAATTTTCTATTAAATTAACCAAATTTCTTTTTCAAACTTATTTGAGTTCTACTTTAAAATAGAGTTAAGATATTTCTACTAAAAATTTTAACAAATGTTAATCGTTAGATATCTCTAAAATTAGTATCTAAGTATCATAAAAAACATTCAGGTGAAAATTTTCACGTTAGCATGATTGATGGTAGTAATGTGCAGATTTTAGAAACTTTATGGCATTTTATTGTACCAAAATGCAACTTGTGATATTTAGCTGACAAAACGTGAAACTTTATGGTATTTTTTGCAATTTAACCTTTTTTTTTTTCTAATTCACTAGACACGCATACTATTCGAATATTAAGATGAACCATCGTGATGTGGTTGACCTCCCTCCTCAATGTCAGTGATCCATCATCTGAACAAAGTCCATCATTGATTCATTAATCCTAAAAGCATCTTGTAGGCATTAAAATATCCACGATAAAGACAAAGAAAAGGTGGCTAGATGTGTAAAGATAATTCACAAGGATCGCAATGTGAGGTAGGAAGTAGGCGTAGGATAGGATGCCGAGTGGCACATAATGGCAGGGGAATTGAAAAGAAAGAGAAAAGCAAGAAAAACATCCAATAGTATCCCACTGCTGACCAGTTCGTAGGAAGGAAGGCAGGCAGGCGACTTGAACAAGGCGGCAGCAAATTAATCAATCGTCCATGAGGAGGCGGCTGATACGACCATGTTGTCATTCTTCGTCAAGAGGTATGTCAAGAAACCATCATCATCAGATCAAAAGACTAATACTGCTAGTACCGGAGGTGGTAAGAAAAAGATGAAGGAGGAAGAGGGAGTACAAATTAGAGATGGGGAGGAGGAGGGGGAGCAGCAGGAGCAGGAGCAGAAATTAAGGGCTCCTTCTCCATCTAATTGTTGCCCCTCTTCCCCTAATTGCCTTGGCCGAACCAACACAACTATGAGTGCCGATCATCATCGTCGTCGTCGTCCTCCTCCTAGTCGTCAGGCTAGCATTAATTCTCGGGGTTCTAAGGTCAGCGGGGTTAAACTCACCACCGTGACGACGACGACGACGACGACGAGGACATCTAGATCCAATTTTGCGAAATCCACGACTTCAAGTCTGTTCCTCAACACTGAATTCACCAACCATGAATCCCTCCCTTCCCTGGCCGATGCCCTGTCTAGCTTCACCCAAACATATCCCCAATTCAAGGACACCCAGCGAGTGGATCGCATCAGACTCCACCATTACCCCCACCTCTCCCACCATGTATGCCTCGACTACACCGGTTTCGGCCTCTTCTCCCATTCACAGCTACAATCTCATTCCCCTCATCATTTCTTTGACGTATCTTACAAAGCAGCCGCCAGCTTGACATCCCAAGTCAATTACGGTAACCCAGCTGCTGAGACGGGGTTGGAGTCAGCAATCAGGAACAGGATCCTGACTTTCCTCAACCTATCACCGGAGGATTACAGCTTGGTGTTCACCGCCAACAGGACTAGTGCCTTGAAGCTACTGGTGGAGACCTATCCCTTCCACTCCCACAAGAGGCTACTCACCGTCTTCGATCATGAGAGCGAGGCAGTGAGCGCAATGACTGAGACTGCTCAGAAGAGAGGAGCCAAGCTCATGTCTGCCAATTTCTCCTGGCCAAGCCTCAGGATCCATTCAGCCAGCTTGAAGAAGGCTCTGGGATACAACAGCAGCAGCAGCAAGAAAGAGGAGATCAAGAAGAGGTCGAGGGGCCTTTTTGTGTTCCCACTGCAATCGAGGATGACAGGAGCAAGGTATCCGTATCTGTGGATGAGGATGGCGCAGGAGAGTGGGTGGCATGTGGTTCTTGACGCGTGTGCGTTGGGCCCAAAGGACCTCGACACCCTTGGCCTCTCTCTAATCCAACCGGACTTCCTCATCTGCTCCTTCTTCAAAGTTGTGGGCGAGGTCCCTTCTGGGTTCGCCGCCCTCCTCGTCAAGAAATCCAGCGCCAGCTCCCATCTCTTGGAGACTACATCAGTGGTGTCAAGGGGCATTGGGGTCATCAGGATCGTCCCAGCTGCGACAGTAGCGCCGTCTCAGCTCACTGATGATTTCTCAGGCACCTTCTCAGATAACGATACTGCAGCAAACCTGTTCCCTGCTCCATTATTGTCGGGTCAGATCTGTAATAGCACCAGGGACGCATCCAAAAAGCATTACAGTGTGATGGGAGAGAAAACCGGTGAGACATTGCGGACACTACTGTCTGCCCCCATATCTGATGATGGTGATGATCAGAATGAAATTGTGGAAATACTGGAAGCTGGAAAGATGCGCAGCGCCAAAGCAGATGCTGAGATATTCGAATGCATGGGTTTGGATCACGCGGACTCTCTAGGTCTATTGCTTATTAGTAGCAGACTCAGATATATCACCAATTGGTTAGTGATAGCACTTACCAAACTGCGTCATCCTAATTCTTCCTCAGAGACTAATGGTCATCCCTTGGTTAGGACCTATGGGCCGAGAATAAAGTTTGAAAGAGGGCCTGCAATAGCATTCAATGTGTTCGATTGGAAAGGAGAAAAGGTGGAACCTGCTCTTGTGCAGAAGCTAGCGGACAGAAGCAACATCTCACTGGGTTGTGGGTTTCTACACAACATTTGGTTCTCAGACAAGTATGAGCAAGAGAGAGACAGAGTTTTGGAAACAAGGAGGATGAGCATTTGTCATCAGACCAACAAAAAGATTAAAGATCATGAGGAAAATATTGATCTTGGAATAGCTGTGGTGCATGCTTCACTCGGTTTCCTGGCTAATTTTGAAGATGCTTACAAGCTCTGGTCCTTCATTGCTCGATTCCTAGATGCCGATTTCGTTGAGAAGGAGAGATGGAGATACATGGCCCTCAACCAGAAGATGATTGAGGTCTAGATTTCAGTGTTACCAAAATTAAGTTTCAAGGTATTATTATTCATTCTAATTATACAAGAGCTGCTAAGCGTCTGTTTTCATGCAGAAGAACATCTACATACAGCATAGTTTTATTAATTTGAGGTAATAGATATTATTGTCACTTATTTGTTTATTCTTTACCACTCAAGTGTAATTAGTGAAGGGTTCAACATCCTCTAGCCATTGTCATTCAAATTTCATTACTTTACATCGCAGAATAAAGAGTCGGTGCGTCTTGCCTACCATCACTACTGCTTTCTACCGTGATTCCTCCAAGCTATGTTTACTTTTCAATCATATTGAGTATATTTTTACATATACGGGTAAATTGATGTTGGTGTGTCCTTCCAAGATTGGTGTAACACCGAGTCCTCAATCATCCAGTCTCCTACGATCATCATCGATATATAAACTCAAATCATATCGAGGGACTGAATTTGAGACGTATCAATATCGTTTTGAGCTAGAAGCTAGAGTTTTCCTATATTTGCATGTGTACATGTATGTGTACAGGTGGAAAGTATGGGCAGATAGGCGCACGAATTCAAGATAAATAATTGTAGAACTATAGAATTGAAGATGTAGAGTTGTATGAAGATGTAGAGTTGTATGTTTGGACCTACTTCAAAATGCAACTCAATCTCATATCATGTCGTATCTCAACAAAATAGTTCCTGACTTATTGGGGATTGAATGCAATCTCTATTAACATAGGAAATGAATGGAATAATACAGTTACGTACGGTCAATTGTTCGCTCATTTCGAAAGAATATAATAATTGTATCTTTAACTCAAAGAGTCATACTAAAGAAAATATCAGAAAGAGTGCATCATGTCTTGTGATGTTATGGCTTGATTACGAAGATCCCATGTGAACTTCTAGTTTATTTTCATCCCTCCTTCCTTGTGTACTCTCATCTCTGTAAATATCAGATATTCTATCAATAAAGTTTAGGCTCGTGTCTTTTCTTAAAATAAAAAAGAAAAGAAAAGAACTGTAAAGTTATAATAGTCAAAAGTTTTATTTACTTATGTTTGTTTCTATTATATTTATTTCTCTCTCTCTCACTCATCTCTTTGGTTTGTATATGTGATTTTTTTTTTTTTTTGTCTTTATGGGTTTCTTTTTCAGTTATGCTTGTACTTCTAAATTGAATTGCAATATTGCAGTTTAAATTACTCATAGCGTTGAATTTAATATGTGAGATGAAAAGTAGATTTGCTTAAATTTGAAATTCAAAATTAGATAACATAAAACTTTTTCTAGATAGCTTGCAATTTAGAAAGAATTAAAAAAAAAAGACGTTGATGATTTTTATTTTAAAATTTAAAATTCAAAATTAGATGGCATTTGTAGAGCCGACCGTCCTTTTGGGTTAAAGAGCAGATTGGAAAGTGGGTCGAGTGGGATGGGTTTAAAAATACTTCACAATAAACAATTGGGTTTACGAATAAATAACTCAATAATGTGTTATATTAATATTATATTATACATATATTATTACAAATACGGTCGACTTTCCTGTTCGCACTGTGCTGATTTGGGTTTAACATTGGATTTCAAAATACCATCTACAGTCGCAGTCACTCTTGCTCTCTGATCTCCAACCAACCGCCCACTTCGATTTCAACTTTCAACTTCCAACATCAACTCCAATTCCTACTAAATCCTCTTTATGGGGGACTGGAGGGATAGTCTTAAATCCCCTCTCCTCTTGAACCAGAACGAAAAGATTAATCAAGATGAATTAGTAATAATCGACGTCCAAGTCAACGGAGGCCCAAATCCAAATGGAAGGAATCCATTCGAGTTCTTGGGGGCAGAGCCGGAGCTGCCTCTGCCGAGGCCCAGCTCCGTGGATCCCTTCAGGAACAACCCCCCAGCTCTCTTGGGGGGTGGTGGGGTCTACGAGTGTCTCAAGTTGTTGTTAACAGTTCCGGTGGCTTTTGATATATTCGACTGCTCCTGTTCGGGTTGGCTTTGGCAGTTGGATATCTCACCACCAAAATGGCTCTGCAAGGGTCGGCAGAGCGCCGTGCCCCGCTGGCGCTGCGGGATCATGTTGACTACCAGGCTTTGTTCTAGATGCATACTCTTCTCCTTCGGTTATCATTGGATTAACCGAATCGGGAACCCTGCTCCTCGCCACCTTGCTCCTATTGTTCTTTCAAATCACATTTCATACATAGAACCCATTTTCTTTTTCTACGAATTGTTCCCAACTATTGCATGTCGCTTCTGTGCCGCATGATTCCCTGCCTTTTGTTGGAACTATTATCAGAGCAATTAATGCAGGTGTGTGCATATATATATATATATATATATATATATATATATATATATATATATATATACAGTCGTTCTCATACGCACTCATGCGTACGCATTCCGCTCAAGAAGTGAGAAGCCTGGGTTTTTTTGCAAAAAAACCAAGCTTCATTCTTTAACCCAGCGATAAAGCTCCCCCTTCGTTCCCATCTTCCCATCTCTCTGATTCTCTCCCCACTCCGTAGACTCCATGCATCTCAGCCATCAAGCCCCAAATAATCTGGATCTCTCTCTCTCTCTCTCTCTCTCTCTCTCTCTCTGAGCCCCGGCCCTCCTCCTCCATCAAGACCCTGATAATCTCCTTCATGCGGCCCCTCCTACACCGACATCCCCAGCGACATCCAATCTCATGGCGGCCCCCCTCCTTGATCGCCGACTTCCCCCAACGACATCCCAGAAATCTCCGCCAACTCCATCGAGCTCTCTCTAAGTTCCGTAACTCATGCTTGCCCCTCTCTGGACATCCCTCCTCCGCCAACATCCCCCAATCCCTCCTCCTCCGCCGACAAAACCCTACCTTTTCAAATCTCAAGTAAGTCTCCCTCGACAGTGAAAGCTTGAATTTTTCTGAGTTATTTTCTCGTTTTAGTTAATATTTTTGGTTATCTGGAGATTATTCTAATAGGTGATGATAAATGGATGCACAAGTATGCATATTGCTTTCATTAAGAGCCATGATCTCTGTCCATGGCAGCCCTGCATCATTAATTCTTGTATTATGGGCTATGATAAATTGTTTGCCTGATCCAATATGATAAACTCATGAACTCTGATATGTTCCCCAGTTATTTTACTTGCCTTATAGTTAACAGCATTTTCTTTTTCATTTAGCTACAATCACGAAATCATCTTCTATTAGGCATACGCACTATGATATGCATTTTAGTCGAATTTAAGAAATTTGATATTATATGCATTTTATACAGGACAGTTACAATTTTTTGTGAGAAATGGAAAACTTGGACACTGAAGCTAATGAAGTAAACCTGGATGACGATAGTTTGATATATACTCCTCAAGTATCACATGAGTTGAGGCCAAAAAAGGGGCAAGAATTTGACACAATAGATGATGTTGTGACATTCTACAATGCTTATGCTAAAGCAATTTGGGTTTAGTGTAAGGGCTTGGACTACTCGAGAAAAGTAGGAAGTGGTGAAATAAGAAGGAAGGAGTATGTTTGTTTTAAACAAGGAAAATCCTCAAGAATCGCGGATGTTGGAAAGAAAAACGTCGAGGAAGCTTAGTGAGGTTATGCTTGCCAAAATAGCGGTTCTAAAATCAAACTCCGGAAAATACATTGTTACTATTTTTAATGAGAACCTGACCACCGCTATCAACACCATCAAAGGTTCATCTTTTAAGGTCTCATCGTAACGTTCCGCAACAAAGTCTTTAACTAAACAGTTCTCCATGGTAAATATACCTCAACATCAACAATTTAGCTTTCTTGAAGTACAACTGAGGTATAGAAAATATTGGGTGCACTCAAAGAGATTTGTATAATCATGAAAGGGATATACGTCGATATGAAGGGTCATGATGGTGAAATGTTTTATGAGTATTTAAAATTGGAACAAGGAAAGAATTCCTCGTTTACTTTTCAAATTGAGGCGATGAGGAACAAAAGATTACTCGTTGTTTTGGTCCGATGCAAGTTCAAGGCGGGCTTATAATTTTTGGTGATGTTGTAATCTTTGATACTACTTATAACACTAATCGTTATGGCCTGATATTTGCTCCAATAATGGGGTTAACAACCATGGTCAAACAATTGTTTTGCTTGTGGATTTTTAAATCATGAGGCGTTGATGACTTTGTATGGTTATTTAATCAATTTTTGAAAAGTATGCACGGTGGTGCCCGAAGATGATTATTACCGATCAAGATCCAAATTTATGACTAAGGCATTCCCTCTTGTTCTTCCAAATACTTTTCACAGTATTATAGTTTGTATATATTATTGAAAATATTTATATATATAGCCTTTCTTTGTAACACTTTATTTAATTCTTTTGGCAATTATTGTAGTTGGCATATATTAATGAAGTTTTACGAGAAAATTGATGCGATGAAGTATAGTATTTATAAGAATGAGTTCTCGGCATGCATTTGGAAATCGGAGACTCTGAAGAATTTGATTTACAATGGGAAAGTCCGATTCTTAAAAGTGGGTTAGAAGAAAATAAGTGGTTGCAAGACCAATATGAACCGGTCAAGATGGATTCTGCATATGTTAATCCGTTTTCTCGGTGACATGTCAAGTAGTCAACGGGCGAAAGTGGACATGCATTTTCAAGAAATTTGTTTGAAGAATAATTCATTGGTGGATTTTATGATACAGCTTAGTGGGGACTAGTGCGCCAACGCCATGAGGAGTTGATGGCGGATCACAAAGATGTAATTGAGAAACCTAAACTTGAATAAATCATGATTTTTGGAGCAAATGGTTGATATTTACACGAATGAGATGTATTATAAGTTTGAGGCTGAAGTGTGTGGCGGCTTTAACTACAAGTTGCGTTTGTTAGGAAACCGACAATCACCGTGTGTATCAAATTCAAAGAAAGAAGCTCATAACAAGTAAAGTCCGCGAAATCATTTACGATAAGGACTTGGATTTGGTTTCTTGTAGTTGTAAAAGTTTGAAAGCTGGAATCCCATGTACGCACATTATCTCATATTTGATGAAAATTGATCTTTGAAATATTGCCCGATAAATACATCTTCTGAGGTGGACTAAGTCGCAAAATCGGGTACATTGGATGATGATAAAGGCATGCGGATAAACCACGACAATTCTTATATTTTAACGCGAGTCAATTTATCCAATCATCTTTGGATTTAGTTGACAAGTCCCTCGTATGTGAAGAAACAAGAAAGTTGTTTACCGATGGATTGCGTAGCATTAATGAACAAATTGACCAATTGCTTAGTAGCCGCATGGTCAGAATGAGCTTCACCGAGCAAAGTAATCCAATATGTAGTAATATAATTGGTGATAGTACTAGTGCACGGTTCTTGTACTTTTCAAAATAGTTTCAATGAACCCGATCAAGTCGAGCAAAAGGGTCGCGACAAAAGGTTGAAAGGAGGAAAAGAAAGCAATGGCTAGAGCCAAAATAAAAAGATAGACGTTGTCACGGGTGTGGTAAAGTAGGCCAATCACATGATAAGCGAAATTGTCCGGCACTCACAAATCCGTAAGTAATAATTCTTTTATTATTTGTGTTGTCTTATTTTTCACATTCTAGTGTCCCTCTTGATGTATATATAATGCAGGTCTTCTACATGCGGTGATACAAATTTGCAAGAGGGTAATGGGTCATCCAGTGAAGATGGGGTTGATATAAGCATTTCTTGAAGTAAGTGATACTTTTCCCCAATGAAATCTTTTGAAGTAAGTGATGCACATTATCTGAACCGTCACGAGTAAATTCAGGCTATATAATCATGTGTTACATTCTGGAAATTCTCTGCATCTGTTGAAACTAGTTCATTCAGGAAGAATTCTGTTTTTTTGAAACTTTATTGTAGATGTATATTTTGATCTTTGTTTCATTGTTGCAGTATGGAGTCCCTTTGTTGCTGCTTTGTGTTGGAGGAGTGTTGGTGCTTCTGAAACAGGAGTGTTGGTGCTTTTGATTGATCCTTTTGATTGTTTTGATGTTCAGACCTCCCCCTTGGTGCACTTGTTTTTTATAGTTACTCAGCCAATACCATTCTTAAACACACAAAAATTATTGTGTTGGCTCTTGTATCCGGATAATATGGAGTAAATGGCTGTTCTTGGTTTCAAAGAACTTAGGCTGCAGATGGTTTTATCGGTGATGTTGCATCCGTTGAAGATGAAGATGATTTGCTTTCGAGACATGGAGATGTGAGTGAGAATCTCGATGTACAGTGGGAGCTGTAGATACAATGGTTAGCCTAACTTCTGAAATTCTTGTACATGCTTGGTACATGTTTAGAGTAGCCTTGTTGTTAAGTCCGTATAATTTGAAATTGCAAATGTTTCGTTGTTGTGTATCGGTCCGTGTGATTCAATATGGAACTTGGCTTAACTACTTGCATGATGAAGACACGGATGTATGATATTTCACGTATCTTTTAATTGGAATAAAGACCAGGGACTATTGACTTTGGATTGACATTTTAATCTGGGATCAATCCTCTGTTGGCATATATAAATTTTGCCATTGCAGGTTATTCTTGTTGAACCCGATCGTTCAGACTGTTAAAACTATTTCATGTTTGGATACTGAGGATGCGAGTGAATGCTCATGTTTCATGTTTGGGAAACATATAGAACACCGTTTCAATAATATTTATACACATAGAATCCATTACTATTTTGAGAACTGCATAAGATTACTTCTCTAACTCAATAAACTGATAAAAACGTTCAAGAATTCAAATTCTGAAGAGTCAGAAAACCGTATCTGTAGTCGACTACAATTTCATATTAGTCGACTAATCTGTGTTTACACAGACTCTGTATGGACAGTTAACTTCTTATTATGGACTACTATATGTATTAGTCGACTAACTGTAATTTTACGGTTTACGGAAAAATTGTTCAAGTATTCATTAGTCGACTACTATTATCATTAGTCGACTACTATTATCATTAGTCGACTACTATTATCATTAGTCGACTACTATTATCATTAGTCGACTACTATTATCATTAGTCGACTACTATTATCATTAGTCGACTACTATTATCATTAGTCGACTACTATTATCATTAGTCGACTACTATTATCATTAGTCGACTACTAAATACTTAAAATTATATAACTTATATATTTTAGACTTATTCTTTAACTTTAACTTCTATTGATTAACAAAGGGATTTCTTTTGCCTTGACTCATCCAACACTTCACTTGTACAAATAATTTGATGTGAAGATCATAAATATGTTAGTGCATAATAATATGAATAAATTGTTATCATCAAAACACTATCTTGAGAGATTTGATATTCAACATTCTCCCCTTTTTGATGATGACAATCAATTTATGCATATGTAAGTATATATGAAATAAGATAGTTATGAACAATATATATATACATAGTGTAGTGTTTCTCCCCTTTGTCATCAACAAAAACAATAACATAGCAAACCATAGTGCGATTACATAACCAAACCTCACATAGTTTTAAACCAATCATAACATAGTTTTAAACAATACAATAAATACCACATAGTTTTAAACATAAGTCTCAAACACACTACGTGCATAGCATAAAAAATCTATTCAGACGGTCCCGATGGTGGCGGATATCCACGAAATACGAGTCAAACTTAGTATTGAGATCTTCAAGCATACATCATGAGTTGTTGGTTTTCACCGAACTCACGCTGGTTGTTCATGATTGCGATGTTCTGATCAAAAATCAAATTTTGACTAGTTTCCAAATTCAAGATACGAGCAGACAAGGTGTTGTATTGTGCATCTGAAAAGCACGAAGAATCTGGTTGCCTAGGTGGAATATTGCTCCAAGATGGTCCAGCATCATGTGATGATTGAGGGATATCTTGGATTTGTGAAGGTTGAGGATCTTGATGATGTTGTTCTTCAGGTTGAGGGTCAGGTTGATGTTGTTGAGGAAGTTCAAAATTTAGAATTTTCATCCTAGTTAGGGCATTGGAATCAAAGAACTCGATGGAACGAAGCATAGAAGATTCAGAGTCTAACTCCACACGAAAAGCTTCAAAAATTCTAGTTAGGAATGCACCAAATGGAATAGACCCTCTAGGAATAACAAGAAGATTATTGAAATAAACTTCAGCCCAATTAACTTGAATATTAGCCATAATCGCGTATAGCGCTTTAGCTAATTCTAAAGAAATAAAATGAAAACTCCCCGTTTTTGGATATAGATTATAGGCTAGAATTCTAGCGATAAAGCGAGGAATTGGGCGAATTTTATTTGAATGATTCAATACTCCTCCTTGACCCGGTAAGAAAATTAAATTTTGAAGAATATTTTCATCATCCATAGAAACATCATGAAGACTAATTCCTCTATAAGGAATGTTGAACATTTTTCCTAGAAGTTTAGGTGTAAAGGAAATTTCTTTTCCTTTCACCAAACTGACTATCGCATCTTTGTTATTATCAAGTTTTTTATGGGAAATGTTAGCATAAAACAATTGAACAAGAGTTGGATAAAAGGTTTTCGATTTTGAGAAGAATATAGATGTGCTAATCCCACATTTTCAAAATAACTCCTAAAATTATAAAGTTCAAAGTCTTCATATTTGATAAACCTACCAGGGAGTATTTCAAAAGTTTGTAATTCCTTAAATTTATCTAAGAGATTTGGATCTTTAAGATAAATTGTATAATCCTCCACAGGTTGTGAAGAACCAGGACGAGATCTCTTAGATCTAGACATGATTTGAAAAGAAAAAGAAGTTGGAGAAAACTTACCAAGAAATTGAAGTGACTAAAACACTAAGATGTTCTTTGAGTGGTCGACTAATGCTTCTAATAGTCGACTAATGATCGTGAAAACTGAAGAAGTCTTGAAGATTTGAAGGAGGAAATGGAGTTGGATGAAACCCTAAGATGAAGAGAAGATGCCCTAACTGAGGATTTTCGGTTTTGGAAGAGTGGAAACGGAAGAGAGTGGGTAAAAAATGAGTTGGGATAGTTTTGTTAGGGTTCAAAAACAAATGAAAGGCTAGGATTAAATAAAAAATGAATGAATGGTTGAGATGTAGTACATAAGAAAAAGAATCTAGGGCTAGGATTTAAGATGATTAGATGTATGGTTGAGATCAAAAGTAACTTATGTTATTGGATAGTGGGTTTGGGTTGAAATGAAACAAGATCCAATAACTATTTATTCAGAAAAGAAGGCTGAGTAGTCGACTAATCTGAGGTGTAGTCGACTAATCTGCAGACGAACAGAATATATGTTTCTGTTTTGAAAGCTAGTAGTCGACTAATCTGAGGTGTAGTCGACTAATCTGCAGACGAACAGAATATATGTTTCTGTTTTGAAAGCTAGTAGTCGACTAATCTGAGGTGTAGTCGACTAATCTGCAGACGAACAGAATATATGTTTCTGTTTTGAAAGCTAGTAGTCGACTAATCTGAATATATAGTCGACTAATAAGACATTGACAGAATAAAAACTATATGTATGATTGTGCATGTAAGTGATCAAGGCTTGTACAATAGAATCTAAGCAAAGAAAAAGAAATGTACATTACAAATAAATGATAATGTGCATTTTACAACACAGAAATCAGCTAGTTAGACTTGGCAACATTCAGGAAAAGATTAACATCAGCAAGTTGGTGCACACAATTTAAGTTCACTAATATTGCAACGATACATACTAGAAACCAACAAATTCACATATCCAATTCACATACACAGCTTCAAATCACTTCATCAAATTCTACAAATTCCAAGCATCAAATTCTTTTTGCAATTGAGAAACCAATAAATACTGCAACGATACATACAAGAAACACTAATATTGTAAAAACCGAACCTAATACAAAAGCATAGATTGAGGAAATAGCAGTTTCCCAAGTTTTTCCTTGTTCTCATCAGTTATGCCCCTCTGTCCATTTTGTTCTTGAACATAAACAGTGTCTGGACAAGCCTTGGTGGATCTTTGAATCACGGCGATGGTGTGCTTCTCCCATTCAATCAACGCCTCTTCGTACGTTGCATACCCTTTGTAGGAGGCATTTGAGAATTTATCCACTTGAGATTTGCATTCCTCCCAATTAGTAAAAATCCCACATCGTCGACCTCTCTTCACAACATAAAAACTCTTTCTTGCCATGACTAACCTGAAAATTTATGTTTTAAAGGAAATTATCAATTTACTTTGAACATAGAGCATAGCAAAGAAGATGATTATCAGCCCAAAAAGGCTAGAGTCTTGCCACTAATTAATCAACATGCCAAAGTAATGTACCAACTAATTTGCCACAAATTAAATTCGAGCTTTCACCGTCGAGGGATTGACGAAGAATATTAGCTAAAACAAAAGTAACTCAGAAAAATTCAAGCTTTCACCGTCGAGGGAGGCTTACTTGAGATTTGAAAAGGTAGGGTTTTGTTTGCGATATCTGAATTCGTTTCAGAATCGGAGCGAGTCAGCGGGGTTGGGGAAGTCGCCGGGGTTGGGGAGTTCGAGAGAGATCACCGAGATTTTGAGGGGTGATGGAGGAGTCGGGCTGGGGCCGGAGCCGGGTTGGGGAAGTCGTCGGGATTGGGGAGTCGCCGGGTTGGGGAGTTCGAGAGATCACCAGATTTTTGATGGAGGAGTCGGGGTTAAGTCGTTAAATGAGGTTAGGGAATCGTCGAAATTTGTGGAAGTCGCCGGGGTTGGGGAGTTCGAGAGAGATCACCGAGATTTTGAGGGGTGATGGAGGAGGAGGGTTAGGGATTGTTGGGGAAATTGGGAGAGCAGGTTGGGATGATTTGAGGTGACGGGATTTTTGAGGGATGATTGGGATTTTTGCAAAAAGCCCACGAAATGTTCCTCGCTGTGATGTCATGATGAAACGATATGTATATATATATATATATATATATATATATATATATATATATATATATATATAGAGCAAGGCTCCTATGAACTTAAGTTCATAATGAATAGTGGTGCACCAACTTTTCTAACCACTCATCTTGCTTTGGGATCCGTGAAAGATATAAAGCCCACTTTGAGATTTGTGCATCACAAATCTCAAGACAAGATGAGTGGATAAAAAGTTGGTGCACCACTATTCATTATGAACTTAAGTTCATAGGAGCCTTGCTCTATATATATATATATATATATATATATATATATATATATAGAGTTGAGCTACTATCCACTTAAGTGGATAGGAGCTCATGTCCACCTAATTTTATAGCCATTGGATCTACTAGATTGATTAAAATCAGATTTGATGACATGGCATCAATTATTAATTGAGGGGCAACTTAAGGAAAAAAACCAACGCTAGGAAAAAGGAAAAAAAATAAAGAGAGATATAAATTGTTGATGGATCCGATTTTTCAGCGGTAGATGAAAAATAGTTGGTTTTCTCCATCTTCGCGTTCTAGGGCATGGAAATGGAGAAACGAAATGAAAGGATTTTTGGGTTTCCTTCTTCTAATGCAAACCTATTAAGATGTTTATTCTTTTTTTTTTCTTTTCTTTTTTCTCACAAAGAAAAAGTAATACAACCCCGACTTTGATAGTCTCCCCTTCCTCATCGTGGTGAGCGATCTATAACCATTGGGAATTAAATACCTACTCTTCTCTCTAAAATAAAGAGTGATGGATCATGGATGGATAGTAGAAGCTTCGTATCCACATCTATTAATAATTGGTATGGCTATTCTTTTTGATGACTCACTTTCAAAGGTAATTCTTATCCAGTGACAATTTGAAGATTTATCTTCGACAGTTCATAATATGGCTTGTAAATTATTTTTATTTTTGTCCTCCCTCCTCGCTACTGGCAACATGATACTCTTAACACGGACACCATCCCCTCACCAAAGCTGCCGCAAGCACTAACTTTATTCTGTCCATCCTAGGATCCTCTCTCCTCCCTGCTCGGCACACCGCCGACTCCATCGCATTGTCTAAGTACGCAAGTTTAAGTACGCAACCGATTCAGAAACTTCCGCACAATATTTTGACTACAAAAGCATTCTAAAACATTGACAAAAGATTGACAAACAAGATACGAAGGTTACAATTTCATGGTTGTGTAATATTTCCAATGTCCCAATTAAGTAATTTACCACCCTTTTGATGATTAAGAGGTCTTCTTTGTTAAACTCAAAGCTTGATTAAGTTGTTCTCCCAAATCTTATGTATCAATTCTCTAATACAGCAGTTGAAAGGAGGCTCTCGTGGTGAGGGTGTAGGCAATGCCGAGGAGGGAAATAAGTCCGACTTTTGTTTTGGGTATCTGCGGAGAAGTCGGAGAGGCGTGATCTTCCTTTTCCTTTCTTTTTCGAGTCAGAAATTTTTTCCCCTAATTACCCTCTCACAATTAATTGTTGCCTAGTCACCATCTCAGATTTTAATCTATCATATTAATCTAAGGGCTAAAAAATTAGGTGGACAAGAGCTTCTATCCACTCAAGTGGATAGTAGCTCAACTCTATATATATATATATATATATATATATATATATATAGAGAGAGAGAGAGAGAAATGGAAAAACTTGGTACCAAGTTCCTAAAGGAACTTGGTAGTGATGTGGACTAATTTGGTCCACAAGTCTAGCTTTTAAAAAATCTTTCTCTCCTCTTTCTCTCTCCTCTCTATTTCTCCCTTGAGGTGTGAACCTGATTTGTCCACCTCACTACCAAGTTCCTTTAAGGAACTTGGTACCAAGTTTCTCCATATTCCTCATATATATATATATATATATATATATATATATATATATATATATATATATATATATATATATATATATGAGCTCTATGAACTTAAGTTCATAATGAATAGTGGTGCACAACTTTTCTAACCACTCATCTTGCTTTGGGATCCGTGAAAGATATAAAGCCCACTTTGAGATTTGTGCATCACAAATCTCAAGACAAGATGAGTGGATAAAAAGTTGGTGCACCACTATTCATTATGAACTTAAGTTCATAAGGCTCTATATATATATATATATATATATATATATATATATATATATATATATATATATATATATATATATATATATATATATATATATATATATATATATATATATATATATATATATATATATATATATATATATATATAGATTAATGGATATCATTGACGTATGAGGATTTTCCTCATATACGCTTAGGTGACACAATCTCCACCAAGTGTAGGAGAGAGAATGCCTCTTATTTTATTAAAATCATATTTGGTGGAGATTGTGCCATCGCCAACATATCTGAGGAATCCCTCATATATCAATGATACTCATTAATCTCATATATATATATATATATATATATATATATATATATATATATATATATATATATGAGAAAAATGGAAAAACTTGGTACCAAGTTCCTTAAAGGAACTTGGTAGGAACTAGGTAGTGATGTGGACTAATTTGGTCCACAAGTCTAGCTTTTAAAAAAAACTCTCTCTCCTCTCTATTTCTCCCCTTGAGGTGTGGACCGGATTTATCCACCTCACTACCAAGTTCTTTTACACTATGTTTGGGAGTGTACTAAGTAATGGAACGGAAAGTTAAGTAATGTAAAGGAAAGGTAGGGAATGGAAGAAAAAGATAAAATATTGTTTGGGAGTTTAGTAAGGAGCGAGTAAATTTGTTTTACCTTGTTTGGGAGTTCTAATAGTAACGAGTAAAAAGATAAAGTTACGTAAATACCCTTACATATTGGATGGAAGTATATCTTAGCCATTGATTTTAATACCAAAAGGGTATAATTGTCTTATCACATTATAAAACTTTACATCCGTTTCATTACACCCTCTAGCAATTGGAGGTGAAGAAAATTGGCCAAAATTTTACATCCCTTCCATTCTCTAACCCCTTAAAAACTTCCAAGCGAAGTGAAAATGAAATTTTACATTCCCTTCCATCCATTCATCTCCATCCAAACAAGGCATTAAGGAACTTGGTACCAAGTTTCTCCATATTCCTCTATATATATATATATATATATATATATATATATATATATATATATATATATATATATATATATATATATATATATATATATATATATATGCCCCTTCCTTGATACGAGAAAAGTCTACTCGAAATACTTTGGCTTCTTGATCCCGACATTACTTATACCTACTGGACATGCTTTCCCATTTTGAACTTTTATAGGTTATCTATGTTGATAGAGTTCTCAGCGGCTTCAAGAAAGCAGGCCATTAACGAAATCAAGGTACAACGTTTTACAACTGAACTATATGTTATAGGTTGCCTCAAATACTCAAATCCATATTGCTTTGGGAATTCTTTTTTGACTTGGCTTGTTTTGGTCAAGAGTCCTACTTACATTAGACTTTGTATAACCAATCAAATTAGAAGTCTATTCCTACTTGGACTCTTGTTGGGGTCTTCAAGGCTATATAAGAACAATCTTTCAAGCCAATTATGATCATCAATCTTCAGAGCACCAATCAAGAAGAGAGAGCTCTTTTGTGAAGCCTATTTAATATTTTCTATTTTGTTCCTTTATTTGAGAGAGATTGTATTAGGCTTTTGGGGTGTGGTTTAGGATTGAGTGATTGAGAGATTTTCACATTGTATTCCTCACAATTAGTAAAGCTATTCTCCTCCTTCGTCCGTGGACGTAGGCTACAAGCCGAACCACGTATATCTTTGTGTTCGTGTGTTCTTGATATTTTTCGTGCTTTCGTTTGATTGATATTAGTTTATTCCTAGGGTTTGTCATAACACCATACATCTTCAAGTCTTTTCTTACAATTTTGTTACCTTCTCATTTACAGTTTAGAGAAGCAACCCGTTTCTACAGACTTCTGTTGGCAGTTGCACCCTTAGCACTTAGATCACTTTCACCAAAGCCTTTAACCAACCCATCTAGTTTGCGCCAAAAGTCCAACTGGCCTTTCAGATAATTGGCAATGGAGATAGTACTTTGCTATGCTAGAGACCTTTCAAACCTCTTTCTTTTTTTTTTCCTTTCTTTTTTAAAAACAAACCCATTTGAGGTGTTAGTCTTCTTATCGTAAAAGGCATCATAAGAACCATCCTCCTCCTGAAGATCATGAGATCATCTTCTAACACTTATCATGTGATCATCTTCTAACACTTATCATATGCAAACCATTTTAAGTATGGAATGCAGCTCCAAACCAATAAGGCTCCATAGTTCTCGCAGAAGTTTATGACAGACTGTGGACCTAACATCAGCTCTCTTAATACAATCATATGCTTATGCATATTTATAATTTAGGTGCATGACAGTCGGGATTTTGAAGTTATGTCTGACATTCAGAAACTTTTAGATATTTAGCACCCGTATAATGCTGACAATTTAAGGCGGTGCTCTCCATTTTAGAATTTTGGGAAAATATTGCCTGCTGTAGTTCCAGATTAATTCAGGCATTGTATGCCTACTTTCTTCCTGATGCTTCACACACAATAGGATCATGTCGTGAGGAGCTTTTTTTGCTTGGCTTACTTTCATTAGAGATTTTTTTTTTTTCTCTATTTATGAGCTATTTGATACAGGACCATGCTTTAAGGATCTGAATTCAGAGAAAGTCTTCGGTGCAACGACTTCCCTCGTGTCTTATTGTTCCCTGAGGGTACCACAACAAATGGAGTGACCCTCATTTCTTTTCAACTTGGTGCATTCATTCCTGGATTTCCAGTCCAACCAGTGGTTGTTCGTTATCCACATGTACACTTTGATCAGTAATGTAAGAACTTTTGTATTTCTTTTTATTTTTTCCTTCTTCTGTTCATAATTCACAAACACTTACTTTAGGGGTCAGATTTCTTTGGTGAAGCTCATGTTCAGCATGTTCACACAGTTCCACAATTTCATGGAGGTACAGTTGATGTAAATTTTGTTACTGTTTCTAATTTTCTTTATGACCATCCATTATTGTATATTCTCTCAAGTATCCTTTTCATCACACACCCACCCCAAAACAAAAGTCACCCCCAAAAACACGCGCACAATAAGGATATTTCCGGGTTCCCAATTCTAGAGAGAGAAAAAATATTGATTATCTATTTTTTGATAGCCATTAGTTTCTAATTGCAATCATCCGTCATATAGAGCTCTTCAATTTTTCGAACAGTCCTCTAAGAGACTAAAGTTTCTAGAAAGAAAACCCTGTATATAGAATCATAACATCTCAGTTTTTCTGGGCTCTTCTTAATCTAGGAGAAGTTTGGAGGGTTACACCTTGGTGAGAGCCTTATTTCCTGTTAGCCTGGCATGTACTGTTTATTTGCTCACTTACTTACAGTATGTTTTTACTGTAGGAACTGTTTTCATGAATATACTGAAGCTAAATGATAAACAACTCTGTCTATAATCTTGGCTCAGACTCTTATCTAGACACTATAGTTTATTAACATGGCCCTAAATTTCATTTTAAGAGTAGCATTCTACACATATTCATGAATGTAATATATGAACCTAATTGTAATTGTTGTTGTTCCATATTTTATGCACCTAGTTTATGTTCTTGATGAGAACTATGTAATTGGAACCTTCTTTTATCCAACAGGTGGAGTACCTACCGATCATTATGCCACTTGAGAGCAAATGAGAGACTGTTGTTCATTTTGCTACACGGGTGAGTAGCGTGCATCAGTTTTCATTTTATTTTTTTCATCTTTTTTGGTGGTTATCCAAACAAGGTGAATGCCTCCCCTACCTTCCCTTCTCTCTTGTTCACCCCAATCCAAACATACCCTAAAGTGAACTTTATTTGTAGCTTACTATCAAATTGTCAGGATAATACGATACTCTCCATTTTACTGAACTAAGAACGTGCATTTTAATGTCTGTGTATTACTATTTATTGTTTTTGTAAGTGAAAGATGGGATCCAGTATTGAGATGGTCCCTCCAAGAGAGTCCATATCGCTCTTGCAAGCCATCAATAATAAAGGCAAAAGACCATTTTTCCCATACATTCATTCTTCCAATAGTCTCAAGATATGGGAGGAATCATTGTAACACCTTTTTCTTTAACCTATTAAAATGGTAATGATAATATTTGTGTCAAATCAAGGACGCTAATGCACCTATGCTAATATTTGTCCTTCCCTTACCAATTCCTATAGTCTTTTACCTAACATAAACTTAAAAGATCAAAACCCTGAATTCGATCCTTAAATTCTCTAAAATTTAAGCCAATATATATTTGTATTTAAAATTTTTAATTTGAAAATAAAATTTTAAACTGTGTAATTAATGAATCATAATAAAATGATTAGATCCTAGCCTGATCTCAGGGCGGATCCACATGGTTGGTAGGGGTGCAATGAATCATAATAAAATGATTAGATCCTAGCCTGATCTCAGGGCGGATCCACATGGTTGGTAGGGGTGCAGTTGCACCCCTAGCAATCTAAAAATTCCATTCTAAAGCCCTTAACAATTACAATTTGCTCCCATAGTTTTAAAGATTTTGCACCCCCACCTTGAATTTTCAAACAATTGGCATTTAACATTTATAAATTAGTAGCCCAATTTCATTAATCTCATTTGAAATTAGTAGTCCATTTTTTTAGGTAAATAGATACTTATCGTCCGACCCCCTAAGAAAATTTTTCTGGATCCGCCACGGCCTGACCATGATTTGACATGAATGTTTTGAGTAAGTTATCGTTCTTTGTTTTTTCCAAAACTATATGGGATCATACATAATGACATGGCAATTGCGGTGTATAAGTAGGATGTGACTAGCACCTGACTATTTTGGGTGGTAAATGTCAGAATGTTAATGAATCAAATTTAAAACAATCCAGACAGCTATAGTCTGCCTTGTCCTTTAACTTTATCTGCAGTATCCTGCATCTGTTGCATGTCAGAATTTAGCAAAAGAACTTTTTGCGAAAAATTATCATGCTAATCTTAATTTTGGCTGACCTAGATTTAAGATGATAACCAGCAAAAGAATTCACCTAGCACAATATTTCAAGGTGAAGTAGGCTTTGAAAATTCTCCTAGGCTCTTTGGTTGAGGTTTTGCTTAAATTCGGAGGAGGGACAGTGCTCCAGTTTTGAATTTAAACTATATAATAGTTTCTTTCATTTAATATTAAACAATCATCTTGTTGATAGGATATAATCCTGAAGCCATATATCTGCAACATCTAAACATTTCTTTGTTATCTTAATTGGCCTCATAGATATTTGCTTCTAACCATGCTTGTTATCTTAAGAAGCTGACTGATAAAACTAACTTAACTTTCTGTGCCCTCACTGATTCTGCAGACTAACTATGCTATGGCAAGTGCGCTTAACACTGTGCAGACATTTCATTCTTACGGTGATATGCTGCTTGTTACAAGAGTTTCACAACTTACGAGGGTATTAACTTAGCAGCCCTGTCCATCTTGTAAAATTCTTTCTTACAGCTTTCTGATTGGTCTCCTGATTCTTACCCCTAGAAAGCATATGGTGTTTCTTTTTTTAGCATTTTTACTGAAAAACCAGCCTGGGTTGGTGATGAATTTAGATGCCTTCTTTGATTTTTATAGGGCATCTATACAATAAAATACGGGGCATTCAGCTGAAGTTGCTCTGATGCTATGGACCCTGATCCTTTGTTATAAAAATGTGTGAATTTTCAAGTATTCCAGTAAACTAGCATCTGCAGTTTTATAGATTCCATGTCATACCTGCTTTTTTTATTTTCTTAGCTAAATAGAAACCAGTCATACCAGCTTTTTTATTTTTTTCTTTTTCTTTTTTTTTTTTTTTTTTTTTTTTTTTGGGGGTGTCGTGCGGTATAGATCAGTTTTTCTATAAATTCATATAAGTGGCAACTGATTATATGTTTGCGGTTAGAACTGTATTTAATTTTCTGATAATATGTCTTTATCCACCAATATGATCCTTCAACCTGTCGATAGTAAAAGGAACACATTTGCTTTGTTCAAATTATTTTCCCTATTATGCATATTTCTTATTCATCATCAGCTGTCACCTTATCTGTTACATAAATACCTACACAGTTTCCTGAAAATTAAAATACTATGTCTGCCTCGAAATTGCTTATTAATATAGTAGAATTAAATGGTTAATATGTGTTTTGAGTTCTATATAAGTTGTAGCTGATGTGGCTTCCTTTTTGTTTTGCATGAGGATCTTCCATATTTTCAATGAAGAATAGTTGTGAAAAACATTTTAGGTAGCGAAGGTGGACTGTAACTTGCACCAAGGATCATGCTTTAGGCAGGAGACTGGTCCTTTAGACTTTCCTTGAACCACCTAGTCCCAGGAACAATAAAGGCCTCACGACAGCATAGTTTTTGGTGCTGCCCATGGGTTTATAACAGGAATGAGGATATAGTTAGCGGTATTTTCTTTATAGCTATTCTTAGGGTTATGGTTTAGAGCACAGAAATTTTTACTCAGTTCATCATGTAAGAAATGTACTTTCTCTGGCTTGGAAAACAAGGTGTATAACCATTATATGTTTTCGGGAATACTATTCTTTGTTTACCAAAACATTGGTCATTACTGTCATCTGAACTGTGAATATCCTTTTTTTTCCTTCAAAATTTTCATGCAATTTTTTTTCATTTTATAATTATATTTTTAACAACTCCGCCAGTATTTTGCTTTATTTTATTGCCAGCACTGTCTGTCCCAAGCCAGAATAAAGGAGGAAGGTTGCGTTAGATATCCGACAGCTAGTGTAAAACATAGTCGGATCCACATGAAAAATGAATCCTATAAAAAAGCTTATGATAGAGTGCCTAGAGAGGTAATGTGGTGGGTTTAGAAAAGAAACATGTATCTAGTTTATATAATGATGTGATTAAAGATATGTATGATAGAGTAACAACTGGAGTACGAACTAATAAATGAGAGACTAAGTCGTTTCCTACTACCATAGGTTTACACCAAGGGTACTAAGCCCTTATCTTTTTGCATTAGTTATGGACCAATTTACTAGGCACATTCAGGATGGAATCCCATGGTGTATATTATTTGCATGATATAGTGTTAGTTGACGAAACTAAAAGAGTTATAATTTCTAAAGTAGAAAGATGGAGACAAGCTCTTGAATCTAAAGGTTTTAGAATTAGTAGAACAAAAACATAATATAAGAAGTGTTGTTTTAGTAAAACTAAGAAAAGAAAAGAGCCTATAGTGCATATTGATGGTCAAGAAATACCTAAAAGTAATTATTTTCGCTATTTAGGATCAATCATTAGGCATGATGGTGAGATAGAGGGTGATGTTGTACATCGAATCAAATCGGGATGGTTGAAATGGAGGAGTGCCTCCGGAGTCTTATGTGATCGTAAAATACCAATGAAAGTAAAGGGAAAATTCTATAGGAGGGTTATAAGACCAACTATGCTTTATGGGTCCGAGTATTGGGTAATTAAAAAACATGTGTAAAAAATGAGTGTAGCAGAAATGAGAATGTTGCAATGGTCTTGTGGGTATACATTAAAAGATAGGATAAGAAATGAGTGTATCCGTAGTAAATTAGAGGTTGCTCCTATTGAGGACAAAATGAGAAAGAATAGATTAAGATGGTTTGGTCATGTACAACGGAGATCTCTTAGTGCACCAGTTAGGAAAAGTGATAATATCATAGTTAATGGGGCTAGGAGATCTAGAGGTAGACCCAAAAGGACTTGGTTGGAAGCAGTTAGGAAGGATATGATTATGACTAACTTAACGGAGGAGATGACCCATAACAGAATGGAATGGAAGAATAGGATTCATGTAGCCGACCCCAAACATTTGGGATAAATGCTTTGTTGTTGTTGTTGTTGTTGTATTATAATTATATTTTTAACATTTGCAGACTCTTACTGCATTAATTTGCAGAATAAATATTCGAATTATATGGTAGAAATGACATTGGCTGAAAGTGTGATTCCTTTATTGAGATATATTTATTTGAGCAAGGCTCCTACAAACTTAAGTTGATAGGAATAGTATACACCAACTTTTGTATCCATTGATGTTGCCTTGGGATCCGTGAAATCAAAAGATGCACAAATCTCAAAGTGGGCTTTATATCTTTCATGGATCCTAAGGCAACATCAATGGATAGAAAAGTTGGTGTATGACTATTCCCTATACACTTAAGTTTATAGGAGGCTTGCTCATATTTATTTAGTTTTGGTATAAATTATCATCACTGATTGTTTAGTTCCCTTGAGTTACTTCTACTATGAGCCGTATGTTGTAGTTCTGTAAAACGTCGAATCTAAAAAATTTGTAGCTTAAAAAAACTCAGTCAATAATGGCTAGAGAAATTCAATATCTAATATCCTTACATACCTTTGTTAACTTACTTCATCTATAAGTACAAGGAGAAGCCAATTTTCTCTAGACTTCGTAAGATTTTAATACTCCATATATTCAAAGTTCTTGTCATCTTGATTTGGTGAAATGAACTTAGCTCCCCATTTACTTGCATATGTGACTAGAGGTCGATGAACAATGACTTTGGGTTAGCTTTCCATTGGGTACAACCTGTAATCAGCTCAGGCGTAATAGAGTTAATGTTAAGTTTCTAAACTTTAGCTGTAAGGATGGGCGGTCATTTCAGAAAAGCTTCCAGTTAAGCTCGTTGACGTCCACTGCTTTCTGTCAAGTAGTAGGACTGTTTGAAGACAATAGATTGATGCAAGGTTGTTATCCTGCTCAAATTTATACTTTTTACAAAGCTAAAACAGAACAAGATTATGTTTCTTTTGGCTTTCATGGTAAAAATATGTATTTAATGGGAGAAGTAAATTCCGAGCATTCCATATGCTAAAATAATCCTTTCCACTTCAAACCTAACCTCTGTGAGGATAACTACTCCAGAGGATTAGGGTTCAAAATATATTTCGACATGTTTGAGCTGACAAATTAGAAGTAGTGAATCTCTTGGTGGAGTCTTGGTTTTTCCTCTACAAATCCATGAAACATCCGCAGTGTGTTTTGGTATAAATAAGTTGTGTCACATTTATGTAAAAACATATGAAATGCAACTGTCTAATAGGTAATTAGGAATTATTGAAGCTGTAGGTGTCAATTTCCCAATTTCTCTTTTTACAGTGTAGTTACCTGGCTATGTAACTTTGGAGCTTGTACTGTAAATCGCCCACTTGCAGCTGCAAAGGGACCTCGGGAGTATTTATTACTGCTAACTCCTAATGTGAAATTTGATAATTAATCTTGATTTGTCCTAGAGAGGCCAGACCTTTATCAACTTTTATATTTACCAAGTGTCCACGTGGATTGCCAACACTTTTTCACACACAAGCAAAGCATTGGCTAACTTTTAAGTAAGGGAGAAGAAAAAAAATCAAAGAAAGATTAAAACCAAGGTTTCATGCACCCTTATTAAGGGATCTGAGTTTAAGCATATAACTATTCATGATCCTTAAGTCTATTATATGGTTTTGATGTTACATATTGTGTGGGCTTTAGCTATTCAGGAACTGAGCGGCACATGTCTGCAATTGTATACAATTACTGATTTGGTGGAAATTTTTCTGCAACGGTACTTCTCTTATCTCTTGGACCATTGTAATATACTATGAATAAGAGTTATGCTTGCGCCGTTTTGGACATGGAAGCTCCTCTCTTAAAGTCTCCTATTTCTCAAGTGTTTCATACGTCATGTTTTGGTGGACAAATGAGATTACCTCAATTATTTTGTTAATCTCTTACGAGTTCAACACATTTCCCATTGCACATAATTGGTATGTTTGCATTACCAGCTGCCATGTTTTCTCAAGGGCTGAATAAATCCCAGATAAATTTAACTGCTTTAACTGTTTCTTTTACCAGTTTTTCCAAATATAATCCCATGAAATTCTTTGGAGTTGCTGAATTGCTTGAGGAAGAACTATAGTCCAGTGCTAATGTTTCCCTTTTCTCGGAGAAGGGGGATATGATACATAATATTCAAAGATGCAATATTACGGACTTTCCTAAGTATGCAAACCCTAGAGATACCGTCCCAGGTTCTCCTTTTTTCATTGTTGGGAATTCTAACTGAATTACAACAGAAACCACCCCAAACCAAATCCATAACAGTATCAGAGTATCCCAATTGTACACTAGATTCTATGCTTAGATGTTTATCATTAGTAACCTCCTAAATTGTCATTATCATAAATCATACTTTTTCTGCAAACTAAGATGTGATGGCTTGCTTTTTATGCTTCACTTGATTTTTGACGATCTTTATAGGTATTTAGCATAACCACATCTGAAGCAGTGGACCTTCTGGATCAATTCTGTGCTATGAACCCAGATTCAAAGTAATCCTAATGCTTCCTGTCTGATCAGTTTGTAGTTTGTGCTTTTCAAAAGTAAAGAAAGCATTTAGTAAAGAAAGTGATATCTGAGAACCTTTTTGGTATTTTTCGTAAAGTTTGTGGCTATTCTATGATTGCGTCAAAATAAATTACAGGACTGAACAAAGCCATTATTTAGTTCTTCATATAGTCTGATATCTTCTGGGTTTGGTTTAGCATGTACCACCTCTTGCTTGTGAATCATTAGATCCTATATTGAAAGATAACATCTCTATCGAAGAAGGTTAATTACATTAAGTAAAGATTATAATTAGTTGTCACAAAAATATAGGGGTCACTACCCTGCTTAGCTGACATGCAGGTTAGGTACTGTAATTTGAATTTATGTTTACATGAAATAGTTATTTTCATTTATATTCCGTGTACGTATAACAGATTTATCATCACTAACAAAATTGATCTTACACTCCTTTTATCACCATACTATCCAGATTTCCCCTGCTTTATGGCTGATATACACGTTCATGTCTTGTGCAAGAAGTAAAAATATGAATCTAAAAATGGATATGCCATGGTTTTTTTTTTCACTTGATACGTTGATTACCAAATTGATCATACCCCCACCACCACCAAAAAAAAAAAAAAAGACTGCACAAATTTGTAAGTAGTTAAGGAGTATCATCCCCAGTTTTCTTTATTATCTCACTGTCATACTAGTTATGGAAAAAGCTAAAATAGCATTGAGAGATATTTGATATGGTGTGCTCACTATATCATCGGAACAAGTCTTCCCATGGCCTAAATACTACAGTGTTCAATTTTTGGCATAAGCAAGGTAAACTGCACTACTAGAAAAGTTGCAACCAGCACAGTGTGCTTGGAACTCCTTTTTTTTTTTAATGCTCGTAATATACACATTACGTAATTCAAGGGATCCAACTATATTAGAACTACTATGAGGTATCATTTCTTTTTAGTAAATATAACAAAGATCTAGAAACATGTAATTTATTTAGTCCTATGTGACTTCTAGTAGTTGCAACTTTTAAGAGTCATTGTGAGAAATGATGCAATGGTATATTAACAATGCATGTATGTGTTGCTTGTTACACACATGATACGAGCTGGATTTGGAGAAACAAATTTGAATGCGAACTCAGATTTGGAGCAGCAAATTCAAATATGATACCCACATGATAATATTACTAACCTGATATGATAACAGCACTAACTGAGTCTAGTCTTGTTATTGTTCAAGGACACCTCAGTGACAGAAGAATATTCATGAGGGCTGTTACATTTCTGATTGGGTCCTATTTTCTTTCACCAAAATGTACGAAAAGGTCTTACATTTTTTTTGTTGTTGGGATTTCTGGACATCTGCTCCTCCATTGTTCTCGGCATGCATTCCTACAATTCTACTTGATGAATGCTTTATTTAATCAGTAGACTGGTTTTTCGAGTTTTAAGGTCAATCTGTTATAAAGTAGTCCTTTATAATCTTAAAATTCTTTTTGACAGTGGACATGTCAAAGTTTATGACTTTCTGACAAATTACGGACTGGGGTATCGTCGTCTCTCTGAGAAGGTTAGTTATGTTCCATGTGTTCTTTTTAAAAATTAACAATGGATGTAAACTTGCTTTACACAAATCTTTGGTCTTGTTATATGAGAATTTCTCTCCTTACTTAAAGTACTGCATGAGACATTACCCATATTTTCTCTTAAATTATTTTCCAACCTTTGGATTGTTTTAATGTATCCCCATATCCTACCTTTCTACAAATTTATCATTTCTTGCGTTTGCATCCCTTCCTGCATCCAAAACTATGCCTGTGTACCATAGGCCAACATGCAAATGGAAGCACACATAATAATCTAGCTAAGGCATATGCTTGAGTCTTTTGGTTCATGATATGTTTTGTTTTGAATCAAACAATTAGGATACAATTTTCATGGTTATAATACTCTGGTGCTTGTGCTTTGGTTTCATTCTTGCATCTTCCATTCTTCGATATGGGCTTTCTAAACCAGAAATTGCATTCTCTTCTTGACAGATTTTCACTACTTAGATGTGGAAAAGAAGGGATCCATTATGTTTCGTCAGGTAATGCTGTTAGTATTTATTTATAATGCATGTTACAATTATATGAGTAATTTCAATTTACTTGGAGAGTATATCCTAGGTACAAGACTGTAATTTATGTTTACATGAAATAGTTATTTTCATTTATATTCCGTGTACGTATAACAGATTTATCATCACTAACAAAATTGATCTTACACTCCTTTTATCACCATACTATCCAGATTTCCTGCTTTATGGCTGATATACACGTTCATGTCTTGTGCAAGAAGTAAAAATATGAATCTAAAATGGATATGCCATGGTTTTTTTTCACTTGATACGTTGATTACCAAATTGATCATACCCCACCACCAAAAAAAAAAAGACTGCACAAATTTGTAAGTAGTTAAGAATTATCATCCCCAGTTTTCTTTATTATCTCACTGTCATACTAGTTATGGAAAAAGCTAAAATAGCATTGAGAGATATTTGATATGGTGTGCTCACTATATCATCGGAACAAGTCTTCCCATGGCCTAAATACTACAGTGTTCAATTTTGGCATAAGCAAGGTAAACTGCACTACTAGAAAGTTGCAACCAGCACAGTGTGCTTGGAACTCCTTTTTTTTAATGCTCGTAATATACACATTCGTAATTCAAGGGATCCAACTATATTAGAACTACTATGAGGTATCATTTCTTTTAGTAAATATAACAAAGATCTAGAAACATGTAATTTATTTAGTCCTATGTGACTTCTAGTAGTGGCAACTTTTAAGAGTCATTGTGAGAAATGATGCAATGGTATATTAACAATGCATGTATGTGTTGCTTGTTACACACATGATACGAGCTGGATTTGGAGAAACAAATTTGAATGCGAACTCAGATTTGGAGCAGCAAATTCAAATATGATACCCACATGATAATATTACTAACCTGATATGATAACAGCACTAACTGAGTCTAGTCTTGTTAATGTTCAAGGACACCTCAGTGACAGAAGAATATTCATGAGGGCTGTTACATTTCTGATTGGGTCCTATTTTCTTTCACCAAAATGTACGAAAAGGTCTTACATTTTTTTGTTGTTGGGATTTCTGGACATCTGCTCCTCCATTGTTCTCGCATGCATTCCTACAATTCTACTTGATGAATGCTTTATTTAATCAGTAGACTGGTTTTGAGTTTTAAGGTCAATCTGTTATAAAGTAGTCCTTTATAATCTTAAAATTCTTTTGACAGTGGACATGTCAAAGTTTATGACTTTCTGACAAATTACGGACTGGGGTATTGTCGTCTCTCTGAGAAGGTTAGTTATGTTCCATGTGTTCTTTTAAAATTAACAATGGATGTAAACTTGCTTTACACAAATCTTTGGTCTTGTTATATGAGAATTTCTCTCCTTACTTAAAGTACTGCATGAGACATTACCCATATTTTCTTAAATTATTTTCCAACCTTTGGATTGTTTTAATGTATCCCCATATCCTACCTTTCTACAAATTTATCATTTCTTGCGTTTGCATCCCTTCCTGCATCCAAAACTATGCCTGTGTACCATAGGCCAACATGCAAATGGAAGCACACATAATAATCTAGCTAAGGCATATGCTTGAGTCTTTTGGTTCATGATATGTTTTGTTTTGAATCAAACAATTAGGATACAATTTTCATGGTTATAATACTCTGGTGCTTGTGCTTTGGTTTCATTCTTGCATCTTCCATTCTTCGATATGGGCTTTCTAAACCAGAAATTGCATTCTCTTCTTGACAGATTTTTCACTACTTAGATGTGGAAAAGAAGGGATCCATTATGTTTCGTCAGGTAATGCTGTTAGTATTTATTTATAATGCATGTTACAATTATATGAGTAATTTCAATTTACTTGGAGAGTATATCCTAGGTACAAGACTGTAATTTATGTTTACATGAAATAGTTATTTTCATTTATATTCCGTGTACGTATAACAGATTTATCATCACTAACAAAATTGATCTTACACTCCTTTTATCACCATACTATCCAGATTTCCCCTGCTTTATGGCTGATATACACGTTCATGTCTTGTGCAAGAAGTAAAAATATGAATCTAAAATGGATATGCCATGGTTTTTTTTCACTTGATCGTTGATTACCAAATTGATCATACCCCACCACCACCAAAAAAAAAAAAAAAAAGACTGCACAAATTTGTAAGTAGTTAAGGAGTATCATCCCCAGTTTTCTTTATTATCTCACTGTCATACTAGTTATGGAAAAAGCTAAAATAGCATTGAGAGATATTTGATATGGTGTGCTCACTATATCATCGGAACAAGTCTTCCCATGGCCTAAATACTACAGTGTTCAATTTTTGGCATAAGCAAGGTAAACTGCACTACTAGAAAAGTTGCAACCAGCACAGTGTGCTTGGAACTCCTTTTTTTTTTTAATGCTCGTAATATACACATTACGTAATTCAAGGGATCCAACTATATTAGAACTACTATGAGGTATCATTTCTTTTAGTAAATATAACAAAGATCTAGAAACATGTAATTTATTTAGTCCTATGTGACTTCTAGTAGTTGCAACTTTTAAGAGTCATTGTGAGAAATGATGCAATGGTATATTAACAATGCATGTATGTGTTGCTTGTTACACACATGATACGAGCTGGATTTGGAGAAACAAATTTGAATGCGAACTCAGATTTGGAGCAGCAAATTCAAATATGATACCCACATGATAATATTACTAACCTGATATGATAACAGCACTAACTGAGTCTAGTCTTGTTAATGTTCAAGGACACCTCAGTGACAGAAGAATATTCATGAGGGCTGTTACATTTCTGATTGGGTCCTATTTTCTTTCAGCAAAAATGTACGAAAAGGTCTTACATTTTTTTTGTTGTTGGGATTTCTGGACATCTGCTCCTCCATTGTTCTCGACATGCATTCCTACAATTCTACTTGATGAATGCTTTATTTAATCAGTAGACTGGTTTTTCGAGTTTTAAGGTCAATCTGTTATAAAGTAGTCCTTTATAATCTTAAAATTCTTTTTGACAGTGGACATGTCAAAGTTTATGACTTTCTGACAAATTACGGACTGGGGTATTGTCGTCTCTCTGAGAAGGTTAGTTATGTTCCATGTGTTCTTTTAAAATTAACAATGGATGTAAACTTGCTTTACACAAATCTTTGGTCTTGTTATATGAGAATTTCTCTCCTTACTTAAAGTACTGCATGAGACATTACCCATATTTTCTCTTAAATTATTTTCCAACCTTTGGATTGTTTTAATGTATCCCCATATCCTACCTTTCTACAAATTTATCATTTCTTGCGTTTGCATCCCTTCCTGCATCCAAAACTATGCCTGTGTACCATAGGCCAACATGCAAATGGAAGCACACATAATAATCTAGCTAAGGCATATGCTTGAGTCTTTTGGTTCATGATATGTTTTGTTTTGAATCAAACAATTAGGATACAATTTTCATGGTTATAATACTCTGGTGCTTGTGCTTTGGTTTCATTCTTGCATCTTCCATTCTTCGATATGGGCTTTCTAAACCAGAAATTGCATTCTCTTCTTGACAGATTTTTCACTACTTAGATGTGGAAAAGAAGGGATCCATTATGTTTCGTCAGGTAATGCTGTTAGTATTTATTTATAATGCATGTTACAATTATATGAGTAATTTCAATTTACTTGGAGAGTATATCCTAGGTACAAGACTGTAATTTATGTTAGCAGCCATCTTGAAACCCATATTTTAAAGCTAGCTTACTCAACTTGTTGTCTTCAATGTTTCCCTTTCTCGAAACAGGGGAAGCTATGCAATGCAACTATAAGTTGAGAAAGCTACAATAAGCTGACGAAGCTTTATAAGCAGGCATATACCATCTTTCTATTGCTTAAAACCTTTGCCTTCTTTTACAGTACTTAAGTACACTGAATAAACTAGTTCTAAAAAAGAAAGAGACGCCTGTCATTTTCACATCTTCTTCAATACTTTTCCAACCTAGTGTACCATTTTGGTCCATTTCTTGAGTGACTTTTAGGTGAGTTATTGGAAAAGATGCATATTTAAGTCAGGGAAAAACTATAAAAGATTAGAATCAAAACGTTAATTCTGTCTACAGATGTTGATCCTGTGGGGATTAGTTAAGGTACTTAGACCCCAAATAGTTTTATTTGTGCGGATAGACTTTTCGAATTTGACCTTTTTAAGAGAGAAAAAATCCGGGGGGGGCTATCCACACTTGGGCAAATATTACAGGGGATCTATCCGCAGTTGGGCAAATAGTACAAGGTGGTCTATCCGCACCAATAGAGCTACAGGGGGTCTATCCGCAACTGGGAGATAGTACAAGGGGTCTATCCGCAATTAACCCTATGATATTTAAATTGGACCCTGCAGTTTGTCATTCTATTGAACCACTGTCATTATGGATCTATCCGCAATTAACCCGATGATTTAAATTGGACCCTGCAGTTTGTCATTCTATTGAACCACTGTCATTATGGGTCTATCTGCAATTAACCCGATGATATAAATTGGCCCCTGTAGTTTGTCATTCTATTGAACCACTGTCATTGTGTTCTCAACTATCTTGACCTTTTCATCTGTTAGCTTTGCTCCCTCTTTAATCTCACGATTGCTTCCACAATGAACCTTTCCTCTTCTGAAGAGCAAAGACATCTTCTGCAAGAATGAGAGCCACCAAGTATATTTAGCTTCACATCACAACTTGAAGTACATACTTTCTTACCAATTGCACACAGATGCAATGGCTACTTGCATAATTCAGCTGCATATTTTCTACATATAACAGAGACAATTGCCTGACAAATTACTTCATGCAATTCTTGCTTGGATCAGCATGTGAGGAAGCAGCTGTTATTCTGGAGCTGCTGTGAAACTGCGTTTGATAAATGCAGCAGTAATGGTAGTGCCACAGATCATATATCTCTACACGAGGTAAAAGTGGATAACGTACAGTATAGTAACACTTACAGTTGTCAAATTAACTTGTTCTCTGTATGCTTGTAGCTTGGTGAGGTAGTTCGATCCAGTATGCCAAGTGCAAGCAACGAAAGTGTAAGCAACATTTCTGTCTCATCAAAATATTACGCTAATACCTTGACTTCAAGTCTTAATTAATCATTATGCGTACTTCCTCTGGCGAGCTGAATTTCGTTTGTTTCTTTCCTGCAGGTACATCAAGTATATCGTCTTTTTTATGTTAATGATGATGGAATAATCAGCCGAAATGATTTTCTGTCTATTTCGGTCGAAAGCAGGTTTCTTTGTTATTTCCATTACACCCTGTGATTGACTTCCTGAGACTTTGACGACGTCGTCCTTCGATCTTCTCATGATTAAGTCACATTTGGGGTTCTTCAGCAATTTTTGATGCCTACACTGTCGTGTCTAAGAAAAAGCCCACTGCTCTGCGAATTTTCTGCATACGCTAGCTGAAATTGGATCCAAGCTCGCCCGTACCCGGATTTTTCTGTTTCTATTCGCCACTGCAGCAACAGTTACTATTTTTGCGCCAAGGCATTTATAAAAAAAACTATTTTGAGAACAATTCAGTTTTGTTTGTGTGAATTATCATTCGAGTTAGGGGCTGCGTATTAATAGGTCCCCCTATAAGATATGCTGAAGCTTAATGTAAAATGAACATGACATGATGACAATGAGCTCCATTGCCTTCATTGCTTGTAAAAGTGATTCATTTATTTACAACAAAACTATACATTGTTTCATACAATTTGGGTCCAGACACAAAAGCACCATCTAATGCTATAAGGGTTTTGTTACATTAAGGTGCATTTCTCTTTCTTTGCTTCATTCTTTTGGGACGGATGTGAGCTCCTTGATACCTGCAGCAGAAGGCAAGAGAGCCAAGAGAAAATTACTACAAAAGATTTCTCCGTTCCGGAAAAAAAAATGTAAGGACATACTGTTCTTGCAAAAAAATAATAAACTGGGATATTGCGTTTGACTAACAATAAATGAAAATGTGCAACATAACAAAAGAGAAACAAGACAAATTTAGAAGGTGGTCCATTTGTGAAGATATAGATCTCTTGAAGCCATCAATTCAAAGATGATAAATCAGTGACGTGAATGTTGTTCATATTGTGGCCTTCGATTGGTTGGGGTCCTACATGAGGCCATAGATACGAAATCTGTTCATAGTTCTTTATAAAGGAATGTACCAACCCAAGAGGAAATTCCAGATACCAGTTTGACCAGGTGTCTTGTGGCAAAAACTTGCAAATATATTTTAGCATTAATCTCCTAAAAATCCATAAAAATTTTAGCCAAATCATGAAAAGGAATAGGAATTGGGCAGATAAAAACAATTTGCTTCATTCAGAATGCTTCTATAGCCTAATCTAAAGAATAAATCAAGAACAGACAAATTTGTACAAAACAGGTACAACATGGCATTCTGGAACTTACTGTCTGCTACTATTAATATGAAGAAATTCATGAGAAATGTAACAATTTTTAGTAATTTGTGATAATACAAGTTCAACCAAGAACAGAGAAGATGATTCATAAATCTAAAAGATCAAATTGGGGCCAGTTTACTGTAATGAGAGTTGTGACCAGAAGATGTACTAACAGATAATACTCTAGGAAAGCAATATGATACTTACTTGAGGACCTGTGACAAGCCTAGAACGACCACTAGTTGCTGTTTGCTGTGAACTTTGTTGCTGTGGACGTTGGTTTTGTTGTTGGGACTGTCGTCCAAACTCCTGCTGTTGAAGTGCTATTGCAAGTTGGAGATCAGAACTGCAGCCAGGATATGAGGACCTATGTTATAAAATTATAGGAACATGGGAAAGTAACACTGTGATACCCCGAAAGATTTAGTAACACATCGGATATTTATTGAGTAATTGAATGGTTTAAATGATGGGTCTTGAGAGCCAAGTGTAACATTGACTAGTCAATTTTGCTGGTGGATTGAGCCAAACCATGTGTTGCACTCTGTGGGTCCCAAGACTTGCATCGCACCAATGGGCTCGCGGGCGTGGGGCATGACAAAACTAATTTTAAATAATCAAAGCAACTATTGTTATGAATGATGATACGGATCTCAATGCAACAAAAAATAGATAAATGATGGGTAGCTCCTGTGCAAGAGGAACAAGAGATAAAGCATTTTTTTTGACAGAGTGCTGCAATACTATATTCTGCAAAGCACAGAAGGATAACTATGTTAATGCATCTGCATGTTTTACAATTACCTAATTTCACAGAGAACCATTAAGTTCATGCATATATTGACAATTGTTCCAACCTTAAAATCTTATAATACAACACATATACAGGACTAATGTGTCAGATTAGGCACAGAAATCATGGATACTAAAGAACTGAACTCGATAAATCCAGAAAATAAATAGAAAATAAACAATGCCACAATGGAGACACATGATTCTAAGTTGTAATAGCTTTCTAGCATCCAAAGTATCAATTACGAATGAGTTACTTATGCATAAAACTGGACAGTTCTTTTCAAAACAGACCTCATTTAGGTACTCAAGTAAATCCACCGTAAGCCCAAGCTCAAATGAAGCTGCTTCTCTTTCTCCAATTAAATAGTGTAGCTACTTAAACCTCTCTTCTCTGTTTGTTATTAATCACCATAAAATCAAATGATTCACCTTACCAAGAAGAAACAAAAATCAACACACTCCCAGATCAAGACCAAAGAAACACCCTTCGCCAACCTTTTCCTCGGAGCCAGTTCCTCACAGCCTTATGTTGGTGTTTGATCGCCTCTGGTAAGTTCTGTGATGCATTAAAACTTCATATAGTTCCATTCTCTAGTTTAAATAAAAATTCATGTAGCTCCATCTTACTCTAGTTGAAGCTGCATCCCCCTGATTGGTCAAAATGCATCTCCAATTACATTTTTTTTTGGGTGGGTGGGGGTGGGGGATACCTTGTCTTGAGTTTCGTGCAGTTAACAGTTCCTAAACGAAGGCAAATGTAGCTGCAACTGTTGGTTGGCTCCTTCATTGCAGGTACTTAGATTCTTCACCGCAATAAAGTTTAAACCCCACCCTGTTCAACCTTTGTGTGTTCACACTTCAACTCTTAATAGATCTTAAATCTAAATACAGGAAAACGCTTCTGAATATGATATATTAACTCAATGGTTCTTAACACCAAACTTCCAATACAATATCACAGACTAAGAAATGAAATGAAAGAATGATCCACTACTAAAACCTCTTTCTTATGTAATAAGGTTCTTTCTGATTCCAGTCTGACAGGAAGTAAAAGGAAATAAGTAGAGAAACATCTGCTGTATCTTCAAATCAGAGACCTAAACATGATCTTTTATAAGGAGTAAAAGACTAAAGCAGGTAAGTTAATCAAATTATTACTCTCATGCATGGCCTTTTTTTCCCACCTTCACCATCTGCAATGGGCCGCCCCAATTACGGATCTTCCTGATATTTGACTGGTGTAGCGCGAGGGGCATGGCATGTGCCTTAGGGATAAGGTGAGACGCTCAATCAGACCTTGGGTACCCTCGTAGCAACGAAAAAAAAGAAACAAATAATTTTTCCCAAAACATAAAATGTGCTCAGAAATTTAAAAGCCTGGTAAGTCAAGTCTCAAGGACAATATTTGACATACTTTGCTTTCAGACTTGGATACCCTCGTCGCATAAATAAATAAATAAATAAATAAAAATAAAATAAACAAATATTTTTTCCTCAAACCAACAAAAAGTGCTAGGAATTTCAAAATGAAAAAATTTATATAAGAACTTAGGACTGTAATTTCAAAATGAAAAAATTTATATAAGAACTTAGGACTGTAATACCACTGGAAAACTGAATTCACAGCCAGCTTATCACCAGAGACAAACCATCGGAATTTAAATTGCGAGATGATCATCACTGATCACACATTAGGGATTCCTCATCACAACAGAAAGGGGGGCCCTTGAAGGTTTTATATGTTGTGTTCCAGGAACATCAGGATTAAAGTGGAGTTTGGAGCATGTGCAGTCCAACATTGTACTCTACTTGGATACAAGGAAGATGGAGACTTTTGAGAATAAGCTGTCCTGCATCTAACCATCTAACCAAGAACTAATATGGGCATAAGACATGTTCAGTGCCGCATTGGGTAGAGTGAGAAATGAATAAATGACTGAAGAAGTTGGGAAAATTGCCTCAGAGCCCCCAGACTTGGAAAACCATGCTCCAACCCCACCCAACACACCCAAACCCAAAAAAAAGCCTATGCCTCCACTCCCCTGACCTACTACCAATATTTTTGAATACTGACAAAATACCTCGGTCACATCATCACCCTCAACCTCTTAAACAACTCTCTCCTTTTTCCTTAACCACTATCTCTTCTGCTTCACCACAGACCTCTCCACCATCGCTGGCCACCTCCCTCCGAGTCCCACCACCGCCCCACTTTGGCAGGGCACGGAGGGAAGGGAGGTGGGGGCGGTGACGAAGGAGAGGTCTGCAGCGAAGGAGGAGATATCTTTGTTTGGTTTTCATAATCTTTGTTCATTTTTCATTACATTTTATTGATTAACGTAATCATTGTTTGATGTTTGTTATCTTTCATTTTTTCAATGTTTGTTATATTTCTTTCTTTAATGATACCTTTTTTTGTTTTTTGTTACCTAAGGCATTTGTTTTTTGTTACCTTTTCTTGATACTTTTAAGTGATTCTTGTTACCTTTCTTTGTTTGTTGATTTTTCTTACCTTTGCTTAATAATACCATTCATGATTCTTGTTATCTTTGTTTAATTATTTTTTCCTTTTTTCATCACATTTTGTCTAATGGTACATTCCGGAGAGGCAACAGTTATTAGCTAAGGTGACAAAAAAGTCACAAAGGTATTAAATAATAAATAAAGGTAAAAGAAAAGAAGCAAAGGTGTCAAACAGTACATAAATGTAACAAAATGCTTGTATAGGTAACAAACAAGAAATAAGATATCAAGTAATAAATATAGGTAGCGAAACATAAAAACCCTCTCTCCTTTTCTCCTCCTTTTCCATCTCACCACGGACCTCCAAGAAGTTGGGTCACATCATTGATACACAGAATTCGAAACTTTACTTTTACTCCTTCACCCTAAAAACCCTCTCTCCGGCTCAAGATCAGTTTTTCTTTTTTTTCCTGAAATAAGTAGATCCTTGAACTATCATCACAACTGAGTCCGAACCAATCTTTCTAGCAGATCACACCCACATGTTCTGCAGTTGCTTCAGCAGCATACCGAGAAATACGACCTTTTCTTTCCTCCAAAGAACCTGCTGAGGCCAGTCTTCTTATTCCCCCTAGCATCTGTCACGATCACAAAGGTCTTACTGATCCACTCCACCGCTGCACCCACCCCTACCCTTCGCCTTCGCCTCCCTTTGGGCCACACCACTGCCCTGTTGTGGCAGGGCCCAGAAGGAAGTGGAACGAAGGGAGCCGACGAGAAAGGGTGAAAGGGGTTCATGGGAGAGATGAGAAAAAAAGAGAAAGAATAAAGAGGTAGAGGAAATGGATAGTTTAAGAATTCTCGAAAAATGCAAGTGGGGACAAGGGGTGGAAGCAAGGGGTGGATCATGAAAGCATAGGTTTTTTCCAAGGGCGTGATTTCTTGGGTTAAGGGGGTGGAAGCAATTTTCCCAAATAAGTTTTAATACCCGCATGACTCGACTGGGAGAGAAAATTTGATTAATGATGAAAAGGAGAGCAAAACTGATTGTCAAATGACCAAAAACTACTTACAACTGGCATGAACTCTAGATATGTAAAGACAGATTGAATAATCTTTCAACTCTGAGGTGCTATTGTGAAGCCAACCACAGCATGACAAGATCAAAACCCTCAGACCTAACACTCAATCTAGAAATACAGGATAGTCCATGTCTGATTGTAAGTCTCCACTTCAAGATTATGATTAGTTTAAGACTAACAAAACAGGAAGTGTGAAGGAGACGGTCAATGACAGCAGAAAGAATGTTTACGAGCAGAACTATTTAATGAATCTTAAACAATATATTGTACGGGCTCAATGGAATCCCTGATAGAAGTAGATCCTAAAGGAATATCAAATGGGGGTCGTCAATGCAAATGGTCTTAGAAAATCAAACCCCCACTGCTGTTTAAGACAAATTTGTGTATATAAGAATGACAATCCATCAGTGAACTAATTCCAAGAGTAGGGCATGTTCTAATTCACAACACAAGCGTGAAACCGAGACCCATAGCACTTGTAAAGCTTTAAGTGATATTCCTAAAATGATTCTCTTGCCACATGAAAATTTGACACGAGATCCAAATGAAAGGCAATGATTTCTGAATTTACCATCTCCTGTTAGCATGAGGCTACAGATAAATTTATTTCTTGAATTTGATCAAACCTACATTCACAATACTTAATAAGCTCACACCAAAGTGTTGTCAATGCCGCAGTATATACTTGTCATTGTAATGAAAATAGTCCAAGAATTGCTTTAGCATGGAAGAAAATTTGGAGTTACTACTGAAACCATCAAACTGTCAATCTGTGGTGTGACTTCCATCATGACTAGAATTAGCTCACAGGATCCAATAAGCTCGACCATAAAGTCAGTTCCTTTACAAAACAACAATGTGCCTACTTTGCACATAACAATCTGATGACTACATGACCTAAATGCAATTTTTCTAATAAAGAAATTGATCTTGCATTTAAAGATTTATGTTCTAATAGACCTAGCCATGCTAAATAGGACTAGTTTAACATGCAGCTCAAAACCACCTTTTGGGGTCTCAGCCAAATAATCCTTACTCCAGTTTCAAAATCTCAGGTCATTTATGGCAGCAGTGGTCTGAGAAATTGGCATCAGCTTGTTGGGCTCTATCCAAATAGCATATCCTTAAGGCTTACCCAAACAAACCTAAGTGGTGAGCTAGACAAATAGACAGATGAGGGAGGGAGTGAGCAGTTCTGCTTTTCTTTTCTTCCTTTCTTTTTTATTTTTTTATTTTTTTCCTTAGGCACTTCTCTGTGTGTGTGCACGTGTGTGTTTTGGGAGTGAGGGGGGCACAAGATGCTCTGGAAATAACTAAACAGGGCTACCGCCCATATTGTTGAGATTCTCAGGCTGCCACACAAAAAAGACATTTAAGGCTGTTGCAGCACCAGCTTCGCCAGCAACAATAATGACAAACTCGTCCCAAAGTATTGATGGTCGACTAGGCTATTGCACTATTTAAAATAATTAGCATTATCTCATTATTCTCAGAGTCATGCATGCAATAGTGTATCATGAAACTTTGCAAAATGATATGCAACATGATATACCTTTCATGCAACTCTGAGAGATTACTAGAGTAGTTTACCTTACAAAATTTCAAGAAAACATAACTAAGTACAGGAACATACTTAAACGATGAAGTTGCTGGAGCTGAAGCTTCAAGTGTTGCCAGATAATCCTAATATAAGACATAACGAGTCAAAATTGCAGTTTTCATTGATAAAATAAGGCTAAATTACCAGATTGGTATATTTAGTTAGACCTAATTACCAGGTTGGTATATTTTCTTTCTTGGGCAACAACAAGATATTTAAAGTGGCAAACCGTGATAATAAGGCATAAAAGTTGGCCGGAGCCACTTTTTCCAGGGAGGTGAGGCCACGTGACAATCACGTGATGTCGATGCAGCATCCTTGGGCTGACGTGTCTGAGGTAGTTGGCCTAATTCTTTTAGTTGAAAAGGGGTTTTTTCTTCAAATTAGGGGGTTTTCAAATTGGGTTTCTTTTAGTTGAAAAGGGGGTTTTCAAATTGGGTTTCTTCTCCTTCATAGGGTTGAAATTGGGTGTTCCCTATTGAAATTGGACATGGATTTCTTCAAGCTCAAGCTCCTGCTCACGGGTCACATTACATCAAAAAACACAGATTCATCCACATTGTACCATAAAAGAGAGATGCAAACAAAATGTTCAAAATGCAAACCATAAACATTTGACCAAAATATGCACACAAATAGGAGCTTACGCTCAAAGAATCCATGTCCAATTTCAATGGCGAACACTCAATTTAACCCAAGGGAGGAAAAGAAGACCCAATTTGAAAAATCACCTTTCGAACCCTAATTTGAAGGGGGCAAAAAACCCTTTTCAACTAAATGAATGAGGCCAACTACCTTAGACATGCCAGCCCAAAGATGCCACGTCGACATCACATCGGCACGTGACCTCGCCTTGCGGGGAAATTGGGTCCGGCCAACTTATATGCCTTTTTGTCACCGTTTGCCACTTTAAATATCTTGTTGTCGCCGGAGAAAAAATATACCAAATGGTAATTAGGTCTAACTAAATATACCAATCTAGTAATTTAGCCATTGAAATAATCTCAAGACAGAAAAACTTCCATCAGAATATAACATGAAAGAGAATCAGAGGCACATACAGCAGTACTAGTCATGGCACTTTGCTCGTTCCAGGACTCGTTTACTTGATTTTCAATCTTAAATTCCGTAAAGTTGCCAGTCATGAACACCGTATCTCCATTAACCTGGTAAATATTTGAAGTAAAAAAGACAGAATAAGAGAAGATTTCAGTTCATGAAAGTTGTACAGAAGCAACAATGAGGATGTACAGTTCAAGACCAAAAAACTGACTTTAATTAAGAGAGAGAAGTTAACTATGGTAGGAAATGTAGCATACCTCATTTAGTTTTTCCCACACTAGATCAGGCTGGTTTATATAACCCTGGTCAGTAGCCAAGAGATAGAGTTCACCATTGAACTGCAACGCAAAAATTAGAACCTGTAAAGACTCTGGATAACATGTAGAATCATCGAAAGAAATACTTTCCTGATATGATAATTCTCATTTTTTGGAGAATTGATGAAAGTAAGAGTATGATATCATATTGAAACAGAACTGCCTAGAGATACCTTAAACATAGTGTTGAAATGGTTATTGCGGAAGAATACACAGAGTTCTCTCTCCTTCAGACCTTCTTGCAAGCAAAATAGGCTGACAGAGACCAGAAAGTTAATAAGAATGTGAATCATCTTTCAATCTCCATAAACCGGAAAAAGGAAACAAATTGATCAAGGTGTGATAAAGAAGTACCCATATATGGTCAACTGGCTTGCACTGTTTTCCAGGAAGTTCCTGATCAAACCGCCTGTGAGCAAATAAATCATAGGTAAGAACTGAACTAGAGCAGTTACATTCCAACTTGCAAAGTGGACGCAAGCTAAAGACAAGCATATGCACAAGTCAGAGTAGGGAAGCCTTACATTTTTGCAGATCAACTTTGTCCTTAGATTTTACACATGCATCATCTTCCGTCTTCTCTGTCTGCCGGGCTAAAACCATCTCACCTTCATAAACTGGCTCCCGATCTTCATATTTCAGAAGTCTGGAATCCAGTATGCATTCTTCTCCTTCATAGATGGGCTCATTATCATCAAGGCTTGAAGAGCTAGCTTCAAAAACATCTGCACATTCTTTTCTTCCATTTGATAAAATGGGATCTGCACAAGTCATAGCTTGAACAGGAAAAACTACCGAGTCACAATCTATTGGACTATCAGTATTCTTATTCGGCATTTGCAATGAAAGAAGATCTTCAGTAAATGTTTCTGTGACAGATGTATCCTCTTTAGAAGCAATAGATAAGCCTTTATAAGTGCTACATCCATCAGAACACTCATTATCAACAGGCTGAAAAGATGGATCCTGGTTTGGCATCAATATATCAGCCCTTATATTTTCCATTGGATCACCAGAGACTACAACTTTCTCAGAATCATTAGAAACTGTCTGATCCATTTTGTTCACGGCATTCATATTGGAAGGCAATGCATTCACTGTTGAGGAAACATTTGAATTTAAGCCATCATCCTTAAAAGTAATGAAAGAATTGCTTTGTTTTAGTGCAAACAAGTCCAACTGCTGAGATTCTTCTGATCCGACCCCAATTCGAGTCACCAAAGAATCAACATGAGTTCCAGCACCAGAGCTTTCAATATGACCACTTCCTTCTAACATGTGAGATGAATGAGCATCAGGTGAAACAGAAATGTCAGCTGAATTTGATAAATCAATTTTTGAAAGATTCAAGGCCCTCATCAGCTCCTCTTCTTCTTCTCTGTCACCTTTCCCACTTCCTTGCTCAGCAGGAATGGAGACTGGACAATCATCAAAAGATCTACCTCTAGATAGGCATGGTGAGGGAACTCCTAATGCTGCAGTTGTCGCAGCAGCAAAATCAACAGAATCTTCTTCCAGAACATTCTTATCTTCCCCAGTGGACTTGATCGCATCGAAGGCAACAAGTTCCCCCATGAGTGTATTATAAGACTTTGATCCAATTGCTGATGCGGTGTCTGTATCCTAGAAAACAATATATACATTTATGTGGCTGAGCTAAACAATGATGTGCATAGGTAATGAGAAGGTTAAACCGGGTGGTTTAATACAACATGCTGACAACATGCTGACAACACAGATAACGACCAAACATCCATCATAAAGTTGAAAGAACATTGTCTTACGCAGCATGGGCAGTAAAGACACACCAAGAGAAGTTAGTATTAGATAGGTTCACTCACGAAAATGCCAGGCAACAAGCTAATGCAACCAAATTCAAAAACCAAATTATATTTGATTGCATTAAAGGAAAATATTGCAGACAGGAGCTGAAATGCATTTTTGAAGTTAAATATGGATCGCTGTATTTCTTATGAGTAACAACGAACAAGTATGGTGAATGGTCAATGTGCAACAACAATTTCCTATCAACAAAGGCTTGATGTATAGCCAATTTGCAACTGTGGTATAAATATCTAGATTCCTATTTCTTGCATTATAGTTTGCTAAGAGTCTTCACCCCCTCCACAAAAAAAAAAAGGAATTAATAAATAAATCTCCTAACAAGTTTGTTAAATAATTAATGTTTCTTATTCAAGTCCCTTACTGTCTACCATCTCTCCCCTGTAAGGAAAGGATCCATTGTCTCTTGATTTGTTACCAAAAGATTTTGTTCCTACTTTATGTGAAGAATCCAGTTGCTTCTTTTTTCTTTTTTCTTTTTTTTTTTTTTTTTGTTTCCTTGTATGCCGAGTCCATAACATGAACAAACTGCAAGCAGTAAATATAACTCTTGCAATAACCCTGCAATTTAACAGTACATTTAACCTACATGATATATCCTAGTCTGTTATGACTAGGGTGTATGTTTTGATAGTTTATACTGGTACTGCAAGCATTGCTTCAAGTTACGAAACAAAAACTATGGGTTACAATAGCTGAGTCAGAGGAGAAACAAGTTGAACCGACTTGTGTCCAAGTACCACTCTAAAACAAAAGGCAACAAGCAGTTTATAATCGAAGGACATATAAACATATTTTATCAGTTGTGAGGAAAAAGGGGGGGAAAGTAATGGCCATAAGCCTAGACCAAATTCCACGTGGTATAATAGATAGTTTACCTGAGGATCAACAATCCAACCGTGATATAGACCGATATCAAGGAGATCGAATATAGCACACTCCCGTGTAAACTCAAAATCGTTTATCCTAAAGCAATTAGCCATGAGAAAAGACGGTGAGCATTGCAGGAAATCAACGAGGCAACACTAAAAAAATGGAGTTAATTAATAAATGTGAACAGACTTTCTAAACTGCACATTGACATCAATTCCAGTGGCGAGACGAGGGAGCAGATCGATAGCATCAGCTATATTCTGCTGCTGGTTGATAACATATGCATCGTCCTTATCCTGCAAATAATAATTAAGAATGAATGGTTTGTTTTAGGGTTTGGAAATGAGGAGGGAAAAAAGGGAAAAAAAGAATATTTGCCTGAACGTTGCTGTTGGAATCGATGAGCTTCTCGGCGACAAGAGAGAGCAGCTTCTGCAGAGGCACCTCGGGAGCATCGAGGCCGAGATTGAGGCTATTTCGAAGGAGCAAGACATTGCCTGAAAGGAAATATTTATAATAATAATAATAAATTGAATTAGGTCTAAAGGGAGTAGAAAAGAGAGAAAGAGGAGGAGGAGGAGGAACGATAAGTTAAGTTAGGAGGAGTGCTTTACAGATAGCAAGGAGAGGGCACGGTCCGTTATCGTTCTGAAGGACGATGGGAGTTGATCGACCCAGGAACTGGATCACTTTCGTCTTGTATACAGCTTCTTCAACTTCTTCGTGTTTTTTCTCTTCTTGCTGCTGCGGTTGCCTCTCTTGTGCTTCTCCTGCTGCCGCTGTTTGGGCCTCGTTACTAGTGCTAACCCTTTCATCTTCCTTCGTCGTTGACATTGAATTTCAGAAATCACGATCAGTCTTTTTTATTTCTTTCTTTCCCCCCTTTCTTCTTCTGATTCTTCTGATTTATCGGTAGATCGATCTTTTCCCCTTCCTTCCAATTCTATTATCAATTCAAATAAATGAAATTGATGAGATAATAAAAGAGATTTGGATTTGGGTTGGAGTTGACCGGATTGGATTGGATTAAAAAGAGGTGCTCCAGGTCGGCGAAAATGAGAAAAAAAAAAATAAAATAAAAAAGGCCCAAACCCCACTTTCTCTTCCCCTTATTTCGATTCTTTTTGTTTTGATCCCACAAGACTATGTTGTCTAACAAATGACAAAATTTTGGTTTTTTTTCTTGCTAGGACATTTTAATAACTATATTTTATGGACGTGCAATGCACGTGGTTAAATATTATGATTAAGTATTTTTGGTTTATTTTCTTACTAAAATTTATTTCTCGATTACACTTTGATAATTTTTGCTCGCTTATGTCTCTAAACTTTAGCATTGTGATTATTTATTTTCCTTGATGTTTGTTTGAATAGGCTACACCCAATTTAAATTTTCATGTTGATAATTGAGTTGTCAGTAAAAAAATATAATACGAAGCCAATTTGAATTTTTATGTTATTTGGACTAACATGAAACCAAGCTTGACCTGAGAAAGTATAGCGTTGCAAATATGAAAACATTTGAAAAAAATAGCATTATAAAAGGAAGACGAATAATAAAGCTAATAAGCCAATATGATTGATTTAAAGTAGGCTAAAATGACAGAAAAAAGTTTATGAAAAAATCATAAACTAAAGATTAATGATTACTCGATTACACTTTTATATGATAAAACATCCACATAAGCATATAAAAATACTAAAAAATTTATAAAAATCTCTTCTAAAGATTCCTAATTTTACTCAAAAATATTCTATAATAATTGAGAAAACATTGTCTTTTATTCTTTCTGTTTCTTTTTTTTTTTGTTGAGCCAAGATCAATCATTCCTCATATTTATCTTTTTTTGGAGCAATTCTAGAGTAGTGTCTTCATCGTCTATATTGATTGTGACATCAGGCTGGAATTGAATTTCTCCTATTGTTACCTGTTCCTGGGCTCATTCATCTTTTATTTTCTCATCTAACTTCACAAATAAGTTGAATGTATTTCCGATGTTTAACACAAACTTCTGAAAATATGAACTTTGATTATTTTTTTCTATTTCAATGAGAACAAATGATAATTTCATATATATGAAATTTATTGTGTTTTTAACTTATTACTTAAATGAGGTTAGGAGTTACCTCTTTTTTCTCTGCAATGATTCTTCTATTGTGCATCGAATAAGAGTTTCTGTTGCGTCAATAATGTTACCTTTGCTCTGTCTATGTCATTTTTCACTGGGATTTGAACTAAATACCTACATTTTTCATTATCAATTTGCTTTAGATTATAATGTTCATATTTAATTTTGATATATTTATTTCATAAAGAAGGGATATTACTTAACATTGGTACTACGTTATCGGCGATTCTACAATATTTATTATTTGGACACTCATTATTAACATCTATGCCCACCTTCTTGTTGCAGCCTTTGCAAGCATAGAACCACGGCTCAACTATATTGTAAATGATAGTTATTTTTCTCTTAAAAATGCAATAGCATGTCTGTATATTGGTAAATTATTATTAGGTTTAATTGTATGAATGTTAGAGTAGGTTTTCTAAGATCATACCTCTTTCGAATGTTGTGATGGTTGCAAATGTTAGTAATTTAAATTTCTGTTGCATTTATTAAGAGCCTTAATGGAGATGTTTTTGTCTTGACAGCTTGTTCTTAATGAGCCCTGCTTATTAGCTTAAAAATATAATATTTTTTTGTATTGTGTTATATAGATGTTTGCTTGGTTTACTTACTATTCTCTCATTTTTTCAGTAAGTTGTATCTTTGGATTGATATATATTATTGACGTAATTTATGATAACATGCATATCTCCTCTACAAATTTGGGATAGATATAAGGTGAATTTTATATTTAGTGGCATTTAATAAGAATTTTAGTAATGAAACATGTTGCCTTCCTATTCAGAGATCTTGAAATCTAATTGCGGTATTACATCTGTTATGGTCATAACCACTAACCAGTGATTTAAGGAGAAAAAACGAGGCACTGACACGGATAGCGGCAATGCATCGAAAAGCAGACTCGAGCCTCCGTGCAGATCCCGGCGGCCTACACCTACCGACCCCACTATGGTCCATCAAGCGACTATCACCATAGCCGACGCGAAAGGCGGTGCAAGCCGGTCCGACAACAACTCTCTCCGGAGACGGCGCGAAAGCGATATGATGCGTCGCGGCCGTCGGCCGCCTCAAAGCTATTCCGTCGCTCGTCCTCTGAGCAAGCGTGGGGGCGACCACCGTCGTCTTCCAACCGTGATCTGCTTTCGGACGGCGAAAGCGGTGTTCGTCGTCCTCCCAACCCGTCACCTATTATAGCCCCATCCAACCAATGGCCTCTCCCGGAGCAATGCAGGCGAGCACAGGCCCCCTCTTCTCGGCCGCCAATCCTGCGGGGCGGCGAGCGGCGGCAGCGTGCGTCCCTTTCGGTTGATTGCCCCAAAGGGCGTCAGGAGGCGGTCTGTGCCGACCTCGGCTCCCCTATCTCGTCCGCGTGATTCCCTCCACTCTAACGGCGGTTATCACGATTTTCGAGCCCATCGGCATCGCATTAAATCGCGGCGGCCCCTTAACTCCCCATCTCTCACGGTATTTAAGGCACCTCGGACCCATGCGACTCTGGTAGTCAATCCCATCCCATTAATGGCGAATAGACCACACTAACCCTCAAATTACCCGAAGTTGACATCGTAAAGCCCGACCACCGTGAGGGCGAGAGATGCTCAGCCAATCATTGGCTCACACGTGGAAGAGAAGGCTGACTCAGCAAGGGTTCCTTAGCCAACGGAAAGACGAAAATACCCCCGCAACCCTAGGTATAAGTAGCAGCGTGAACAACGAACCAAGTAAGTAATCTTTTCTGAGTGAATTCCTGCTCCATTACATTATCTCCAACTCTACTAACTTGACCGTCGGAGGAACCACCGGAGATCCCAACTCCGCCTCTTCCACGGTCCCTCTCTCCACAGAAGAAGTCCCTTGATCTGAGTCACATTGGCTTTAGGAGAGAAGGCGGACTCAGCTCTCTTAAAAACTAAGCTCACGAGGTTAGTGGTGTGATTATATACATCAACAACATCATTATCTTTGATCGTGTTTTTAAGAATTGATCATTCGTTATTAGTCATATCCCCAAATAAAGTCACTGCAGCGTCATGACACTATATAGGAAAAGAAAAGAGGCGATTTTATATTTTTTGCTTCGCAGAGTCATAACATGCTAATTTTTCTTGTATCTTCCATGAAGAATGTTTCTTTGATTAGGACAAAGTTGTTCAATATGTTCTTCAAGGGGAACTCAGTCGATACTTCTTTGATACATATGCTTTATATTAATATCAATTGAAGTGATTCATAGACATTTCGAATTTTGGGTTTATTTCCTTCATTTTTTATTTGAAATGGAAACGACTTGATTCTTTTAAAGAATATCTCTAAACTTTCGATAGTTTATCCATATATAAATATTTTTATTTTTTACCCTATAAATATTATTAACATTAGAGATCAATGTTTATAAATTATAATCGCTTAATGATAAGCTATTATATTATAGTCTTTTATCGGTTTATGTGTTTTAATCTTCAATCAATTAATGATACTTGTGTATTTTTCTTGCTCCAACTTATTAGTAAAATTATATGCAATTACTTTAATTTATACAGTGATGTTAATTTTAACCTATCACATATTTTTCAAATTTTTATTCTTTAACTGGATGTTTTAATCATTGTTATTGTTAGTTTTACCAAAGATCAACTTTGATTACTTTTATATTCGAAAAGAGATAGTAAAACTTAAATTAAAAGTTAAATTTATATATATTAATGAAAGAATATCAAATAATTACTCTTTTCTTTGCCAAGTTTTGAAATTTTAGCTTTTTGTGATTTTCAACTTTTGAGGGTGTGTTTTGCAATTTTAAAACTTGGGAGCATTTTTAAAATTTTAAATTTTAAGTTGGGTGCTTCTAATTTTCATGTTTCATATGTTGGTGATAAGTTATCAAATGTCAAGATATTTCTTAGAACTCTAAAATTTTGAGGGTGTTTTTGCAATTATTGAAACTTTAGCTTGTTTTGTTGCAAAATTTAAATTTTTAGCGGTCTGCTGATAATTTCTAGATTTGATGTGTACTGGTTATAAGCTTTGAAATTTTAGAGTTTTTGCGATTTTTAACTTTTTAGGGAGTTTTTTGTAATTTTTGTAACTTTGAGGTTATTTTTTATAAAATTTAAATTTTCAGTGCCCGATGATAATCCCTTGAATTCATCTATGTATATTTGCAAGTTTTAAATTTTAAATTTTAAGTTGGGTGCTTCTAATTTTCATGTTTCATATGTTGGTGATAAGTTATCAAATGTCAAGATATTTCTTAGAACTCTAAAATTTTGAGGGTGTTTTTGCAATTATTGAAACTTTAGCTTGTTTTGTTGCAAAATTTAAATTTTTAGCGGTCTGTGATAATTTCTAGATTTGATGTGTACTGGTTTTAAGCTTTGAAATTTTAGCTTTTTGTGATTTTCAACTTTTGAGGGTGTGTTTTGCAATTTTAAAACTTGGGAGCATTTTTAAAATTTTAGAGTTTCAGGGTACTTTTTATTATTTGAACTTTTGAGGGTATTTTTATAATTTTAAAACTTGGGAGCATTTTTAAAATTTTAAATTTTAAGTTGGGTGCTTCTAATTTTCATGTTTCATATGTTGGTGATAAGTTATCAAATGTCAAGATATTTCTTAGAACTCTAAAATTTTGAGGGTGTGTTTTGCAATTTTAAAACTTGGGAGCATTTTTAAAATTTTAAATTTTAAGTTGGGTGCTTCTAATTTTCATGTTTCATATGTTGGTGATAAGTTATCAAATGTCAAGATATTTCTTAGAACTCTAAAATTTTGAGGGTGTTTTTGCAATTATTGAAACTTTAGCTTGTTTTGTTGCAAAATTTAAATTTTCAGTGCCCGATGATAATCCCTTGAATTCATCTATGTATATTTGCAAGTTTTAAAATTTTAGAGTTTCAGGGTACTTTTTATTATTTGAACTTTTGAGGGTGTGTTTTGCAATTTTAAAACTTTTTGCTTTTTTGTAATACTTCATGTATTATATCCTTACCTTAACAAACTAATATTGTTGAGTTTGTTTCATGTATGTTATTAATCTTATTTCTTTAAATTATTGAGCTATAGGTAGTTCACGGGGTGTTAGGATAGGATATAATTATAATTAGGATAGATTAAATGTTCCAAAAAATATTATCCTTTATTCTTTTTATTTCATATTTTAATTGAGCGAGATCAATCTTTTTCTACCTTTATCTTTTTCCTAGGCAATTCGGAGTAGCGTCTTCGTCATCTATATCGATTGTGATATCATGCGGAGTTGGATTTATTGTGCTAGTATATTTCTTTCGCCTCGTTCATCTTTTGTCTTCTCATCTAACTTTACTAGGAATTTGAATGTATTTCCGATGTTCAACACGAACTTTATATATATATATATATATATATATATATATATATATATATATATATATATATATATATATCATGTGAACAATTACTTCCCTGTTCTCTTAATTAAATATATACATACTTCTAATGCATCGGAATTGCAATTTTTGCAGCCATCTGCTCTGGCTTGGAACTTTATTGATAATTTAGGCAGGTACGTATCAGTGCGGTAGAGGGTAGCTAGCATAGCCAACGGCATCACAGTGTATGTGTAGTATGAGTAGTGAGAAGCATGGAAATTAGAAGGCACGTACGCCGCAGGGTGTAAGTATAATAATTAATTAAATAAAGAGCTGAATAATTAATTAAATAAAGAGCTGAATAATTAATTAAATAAAGAGCTGAATAATTAATTAAATAAAGAGCTGAATAATTAATTAAATAAAGAGCTGAATAATTAATTAAATAAAGAGCTGAATAATTAATTAAATAAAGAGCTGAATTTGCATGAACAAAACTTGGTCCGTACAATGGTGTAGATATTCTCAGAAGAGAAGCGATATGGTGTTTGAGATAGTTTTTCTGCCTTGTGGCCGCGCCGGAAGAGAAAATTGAAGTTGAAACCTTTTAGGAGTGAGGCCGGCTGATGTGCGGCTAGCTGCTTTATTTCTAGTCACAATTAACAATTCAACAACTGGTTAATTCCATGATAAATTTTAAATTTCAATATAATCTAAGTACACTTCTTAGCTTCATACTATGTATATCCAATAAGAATTTATCAATTTATCAACTTACTCTTACTTAATGGATTAGTATTTGAATCCCAAGGGTCCCATGATAAATTTTAAATTTTAAGTTGGGTGCTTCTAATTTTCATGTTTCATATGTTGGTGATAAGTTATCAAATGTCAAGATATTTCTTAGAACTCTAAAATTTTGAGGGTGTTTTTGCAATTATTGAAACTTTAGCTTGTTTTGTTGCAAAATTTAAATTTTTAGCGGTCTGTGATAATTTCTAGATTTGATGTGTACTGGTTTTAAGCTTTGAAATTTTAGAGTTTCAGGGTACTTTTTATTATTTGAACTTTTGAGGGTATTTTTATAATTTTAAAACTTTTTGCTTTTTTGTAATACTTCATGTATTATATCCTTACCTTAACAAACTAATATTGTTGAGTTTGTTTCATGTATGTTATTAATCTTATTTCTTTAAATTATTGAGCTATAGGTAGTTCACGGGGTGTTAGGATAGGATATAATTATAATTAGGATAGATTAAATGTTCCAAAAAATATTATCCTTTATTCTTTTTATTTCATATTTTAATTGAGCGAGATCAATCTTTTTCTACCTTTATCTTTTTCCTAGGCAATTCGGAGTAGCGTCTTCGTCATCTATATCGATTGTGATATCATGCGGAGTTGGATTTATTGTGCTAGTATATTTCTTCGCCTCGTTCATCTTTTGTCTTCTCATCTAACTTTACTAGGAATTTGAATGTATTTCCGATGTTCAACACGAACTTTATATATATATATCATGTGAACAATTACTTCCCTGTTCTCTTAATTAAATATATACATACTTCTAATGCATCGGAATTGCAATTTTTGCAGCCATCTGCTCTGGCTTGGAACTTTATTGATAATTTAGGCAGGTACGTATCAGTGCGGTAGAGGGTAGCTAGCATAGCCAACGGCATCACAGTGTATGTGTAGTATGAGTAGTGAGAAGCATGGAAATTAGAAGGCACGTACGCCGCAGGGTGTAAGTATAATAATTAATTAAATAAAGAGCTGAATTTGCATGAACAAAACTTGGTCCGTACAATGGTGTAGATATTCTCAGAAGAGAAGCGATATGGTGTTTGAGATAGTTTTTCTGCCTTGTGGCCGCGCCGGAAGAGAAAATTGAAGTTGAAACCTTTTAGGAGTGAGGCCGGCTGATGTGCGGCTAGCTGCTTTATTTCTAGTCACAATTAACAATTCAACAACTGGTTAATTCCATGATAAATTTTAAATTTTAAGTTGGGTGCTTCTAATTTTCATGTTTCATATGTTGGTGATAAGTTATCAAATGTCAAGATATTTCTTAGAACTCTAAAATTTTGAGGGTGTTTTTGCAATTATTGAAACTTTAGCTTGTTTTGTTGCAAAATTTAATATTTTTTGTATTGTGTTATATAGATGTTTGCTTGGTTTACTTACTATTCTCTCATTTTTTCATTAAGTTGTATCTTTGGATTGATATATATTATTGACGTAATTTATGATAACATGCATATCTCCTCTACAAATTTGGGATAGATATAAGGTGAATTTTATATTTAGTGGCATTTAATAAGAATTTTAGTAATGAAACATGTTGCCTTCCTATTCGAGATCTTGAAATCTAATTGCGGTATTACATCATTATGGTCATAACCACTAACCGATGATTTAAGGAGAAAAAGCGAGGCAACACGGATAAACGGCTTGCGCATCGAAAACAGACTCGAGCCTCGTGCAGTCCCCAGGCGGCCACACCTAACCCCTATGGTCCATCAGCGACTATCACCATAGCCAGCCGAGGCGGTGCAAGCCGGTCCGACAACAACTCTCCCGGTGACGGCGGCGATAGCGGTGCGTGCGGCCGTCGGCCGCCTCAAAGCTATTCCGTCGCTGCGTCCTCTGAGGCCGAGCGTGGGGGCGACTCACCGTCGTCTTCCAACCGTGATCTGCTTTCGGGACGGCCTGGCGGTGTTCGTCGTCCTCCCAACCCGTCACCTATTATAGCCCCATCCAACCAATGCGCGGCCTCTCCCGACAATGCAGGCGACAGGCCCTCTTCGGTAGCCAATCCTGCAGGGCGGCGAGCGGCGGCAGCGTGCGTCCCTTTCGGTTGATTGCCCCAAAGGGCGTCAGGAGGCGGTCGCGGACGGCCCGACCTCGGCTCCCCATCTCGTCGCGTGATTCCCTCCACTCTAACGGCGGTTATCACGATTTTCGAGCCCATCGGCATCGCATTAAATCGCGGCGCGGCCCTTAACTCCCCATCTCTCACGGTATTTAAGGCACCTCGGACCCATGCGACTCTGGTAGCGTCAATCCCATCCCATTAATGGCGAATAGACCACACTAACCCTCAAATTACCCAAGTTGACATCGTAAAGCCCGGCCACGTAGCGGTGAGAGATGCTCACCAATCATTGGCTCACACGTGGAAGAGAAGGTCGACTCACAAGGGTTCCTTAGCCAACGGAAGACGAAAATACCCCGCAACCCTAGGTATAAGTAGCAGCGTGAACAACGAACCAAGTAAGTAATCTTTTCTGAGTGAATTCCTGCTCCATTACATTATCTCCAACTCTACTAACTTGACCGTCGGAGGAACCACCGGAGATCCCAACTCCGCCTCTTCCACAGGTCCCTCTCCATTTGTGGCGAGTCCCTTGATCGAGTCGGCGTCATTTGGCTTTAGGAGAGAAGGCGGACTCCGCTCTCTTAAAAACTAAGCTCACCCGAGGTTAGTGACTGTGATTATATACATCAACAACATCATTATCTTTGATCGTGTTTTTAAGAATTGATCATTCGTTATTAGTCATATCCCCAAATAAAGTCACACGCAGCGTCATGACACTATATAGGAAAAGAAAAAGGGCGATTTTATATTTTTTGCTTACGCAGAGTCATAACATGCTAATTTTTCTTGTATCTTCCATGAAGAATGTTTCTTTGATTAGGACAAAGTTGTTCAATATGTTCTTCAAGGGGAACTCAGTCGATACTTCTTTGATACATATGCTTTATATTAATATCAATTGAAGTGATTCATAGACATTCAATTTTGGGTTTATTTCCTTCATTTTTTATTTGAAATGGAAACAGACTTGATTCTTTTAAAGAATATCTCTAAACTTTCGATAGTTTATCCATATATAAATATTTTTATTTTTTACCCTATAAATATTATTAACATTAGAGATCAATGTTTATAAATTATAATCGCTTAATGATAAGCTATTATATTATAGTCTTTTATCGGTTTATGTGTTTTAATCTTCAATCAATTAATGATACTTGTGTATTTTTCTTGCTCCAACTTATTAGTAAAATTATATGCAATTACTTTAATTTATACAGTGATGTTAATTTTAACCTATCACATATTTTTCAAATTTTTATTCTTTAACTGGATGTTTTAATCGTTGTTATTGTTAGTTTTACCAACATCAACTTTGATTACTTTTATATTCGAAAAGAGATAGTAAAACTTAAATTAAAAGTTAAATTTATATATATTAATGAAAGAATATCAAATAATTACTCTTTTCTTTGCCAAGTTTTGAAATTTTAGCTTTTTGTGATTTTCAACTTTTGAGGGTGTGTTTTGCAATTTTAAAACTTCCATTGATGATCGGATCCACTCGGATCTAGATCCACTAGTGAGTGAGCTATCAATAATTCCCTATCAAAACTCTTACATTTGTCCCGACTTGAACTTGTAGAAGCGAAGGTGATGTGTACTTACACCATATCTAGTCGCATACTCATCATATAATCTTTGAAAATAAGTTCTAATAGTATTATAATGAGTAAGAGCGATAATAGTTTGACCATCATTAGTGTCTATTATCATGTTACCATATAAAGAATTTAACAAATTTGAAGGCCAACATCCGCAAACATGGATCAATAAGAATCCCCAAACCAAAAATAATAGGAATAGGCCTAAAATACTTATTAAATTTACTTTCCATTTGAAAAATCATATTTCCAAAATAATTATCCATCACGATAATTATTAAAAAAGTTTGAATTTTAAAACTTGTAAAGGAGCTTGAATAATAGTTGGATAATAACAACCGGATAATAGCATAGTGGCATCATAAAAACTTGCGGCATCTCTTTGACATTATATATAACTAACCATTCATCCTCGGTTATTTCATACATACTACGAGCTAGAACTAGAAGTATAGAAAACAATAAAATTATTTATAATTTCTTTATACTCTATTGCTACATTTAACATTGCATAGGTAGAATTCCACATATGGTCAACATCTTTTGGAATTAATTTGGGTTTAAAATTTTTTCTTTTACACAATTATTTTCATCTTTTAAGTCTTTGTTCAAGCATTATGAGCATAAGTTACATTTCTAACCTTTTCTATCATGGGTTTAATTTCATTAAATGCACTTTGAACAATTAAATTTAAAATATGACACATACATCTAATATGAAAAATATCACCATGACATGGCAATAACAAAGATGATCGATATGATCTCTGGCTACATTATTATTACTTGCATTATCTAGTGAAAGAGAAAATATTTTTCTGAAATTTCTAATTTTATAAGTTCTTCTATTATTAAATTTGCAATATTAATACCATCGTGTGAATCTTCAAATGCAATAAAAGAAATAACTTTTTAAACATTTGCCAATTATCATCAATCTAGTGTGTTGTGATACATAAAAAAAACAGTTTGTACTCTAGATGTCCAAATATCAGAAGTTAAAGAAAATTTACAGTTTAAACTTTGAAAATAAGAAATTATTTTTGCTTGTTCCTCGTGATAATATTTCAAAATATCACATTGACAAGATTAACGAGAAATTTTTTAAATGCGGGATAAAAACCATCTGTAATCATATTTTCAAATTCATCATCCTCTACTAATTTAAAAGAAAGGTTTTTAAGAATAATAAACCTAATGACGCATTTCCTGGCTTTAATTGTGTCATAGTTTCAACTACCGACACAACCGGAGGATGAGGATTGGGAGAGTAAAGATTGTCGGATATCACCTTGAGACGTTGTCTGACCTCTGTTGTGCTTTTCTAAATGGCGTTTGAGGTGGTTGGTGCCGCTTTTATGATGAGCTTGGAAAATATGGCCACACAATGCACACTTAGCCTTCTGGGTGAGAAGCGCACCGTGTTGATCCCTGGTGACGTCTATCTTCTCGAAGAAATTCCACACATCGGATCTCGGCCTTTTAGGAGCTCTAGGTGCAGAATCGTCGCCACCGGAGTCGTTATCAACATCGGTAGGAGGAGTAGCTGTAGCTCCTGTAGTAGGAGTATTATGGCTCGTTTCAACATCGGGAGTTGGCATTTGCGCTTCATAATCGGAGGAGGAAGCCATTTGATTGAAGGATTAGAGAGTAAAAGCGAGAATTAGAGAGTATTAGAGAGAAGTAGATAAGTTTTGGATGAGAAAAATAAATGAAAACCCCCTCTATTTATAGAGCCAGCCCCCTAGCCAAATGATCAAAATACCCTCAAATTTTAGCTATTTTTTTATCATTTTTGGGGGTATTTTGGTCAAAACGGCCAAAATGGCGTTATGGCGTCGAGCTGGCCGGGCATTTTTGATAAGGCCAGCAGTCCGAAAGTGACCGTTGTGGCCGGGCCGGACCATTCTAGCCCGTCCCATTAACAAACTAATATTGTTGAGTCTGTTTCATGTATGTTATTAATCTTATTTCTTTAAATTATTGAGCTATAGGTAGTTCACGAGGGTGTTAGGATAGGATATAATTATAATTAGGATAGATTAAATGTTCCAAAAAATATTATCCTTTATTCTTTTTATTTCATATTTTAATTGAGCGAGATCAATCTTTTTCTACCTTTATCTTTTTCCTAGGCAATTCGGAGTAGCGTCTTCGTCATCTATATCGATTGTGATATCATGCGGAGTTGGATTTATTGTGCTAGTATATTTCTTCGCCTCGTTCATCTTTTGTCTTCTCATCTAACTTTACTAGGAATTTGAATGTATTTCCGATGTTCAACACGAACTTTATATATATATATATATATATATATATATATATATATATATATATATATATATATATATATATATATATATATATATATATATATATATATATATATATCATGTGAACAATTACTTCCCTGTTCTCTTAATTAAATATATACATACTTCTAATGCATCGGAATTGCAATTTTTTGCAGCCATCTGCTCTGGCTTGGAACTTTATTGATAATTTAGGCAGGTACGTATCAGTGCGGTAGAGGGTAGCTAGCATAGCCAACGGCATCACAGTGTATGTGTAGTATGAGTAGTGAGAAGCATGGAAATTAGAAGGCACGTACGCCGCAGGGTGTAAGTATAATAATTAATTAAATAAAGAGCTGAATAATTAATTAAATAAAGAGCTGAATTTGCATGAACAAAACTTGGTCCGTACAATGGTGTAGATATTCTCAGAAGAGAAGCGATATGGTGTTTGAGATAGTTTTTCTGCCTTGTGGCCGCGCCGGAAGAGAAAATTGAAGTTGAAACCTTTTTAGGAGTGAGGCCGGCTGATGTGCGGCTAGCTGCTTTTATTTCTAGTCACAATTAACAATTCAACAACTGGTTAATTCCATGATAAATTTTAAATTTCAATATAATCTAAGTACACTTCTTAGCTTCATACTATGTATATCTAATAAGAATTCATCAATTTATTAACTTACTCTTACTTAATGGATTAGTATTTGAATCCCAAGGGTCCCATGATAAATTTTAAATTTCAATATAATCTAAATACACTTTGTATCCTTATTTTCATACTATGTATATCCAATAAGAATTTATCAATTTATCAACTTACTCTTACTTAATGGATTAGTATTTGAATCCCAATGGTATTTTTGTTCACCAAAGATTTTCCGAACTCGCTTTTAAAGGGAGTATGATTTTCAAATCTATAGACAGAGGAGTCCGATGAAAAATGTTAAAGTTTAGAGGATTTTATGGACACCCAAAAGTTCAAGGGGCTATGTGAGATAAATAAAGTTTAGAAGGATTATGTATAAAAAATTTCAAAGGGTTTTGAAAATTAACTCTTTCCATTTCTCAAATAAATATTGCCTACTCCTCGCCTCTACAGTGATCTTGCATTTTCTTCTTCTTCTTTTCTCCCCTTTTTTCTCTCTCACCCTTCTGTTATTTATTTTGCTTATTTTCTTTTTCTTTTTCTTTTATTTTTTCTTTTCTTATGTTTCCCCAGTATTCCTAAACTTTGAAAGTTGGTAAGGGGTTTGAGGAGAAAAAGAGAGTTGAGGCGAGGTGCAATGAGATGAAGATGAAGCATCACTTGCACCTTTTATATTTGGTCGAAGAGGCGCCAAGAGGAGATAGATCCCTTAGTAATTCGTTTTCTTTCTTTCCTTTGTAATTCGTTTTGCTTTGTTCCTCTCTCCCAGGACCACCCTTGGATCCACCTCCCGCTTTAAAATCTCTCTCTCTCTCTCTCTCTCTCTCTCTCTCTCTCTCTCTCTCTCTCTCTCTCATCTGGTTGTGTTAATGTAGTATCAATGTTTCTGATATTTACACGGAACTGTAGAATATTTAGCAGAGATGTACTTGGCAGAGGATTGTTTGGGGGCAAACTGAGTTTTCCCAAACACTCCTTCACTTTATGGCTAGTGGTGCAACAGATTGTTGACAATGGATAGTTTGGAGAGGATAGGGCTCATACAACGGAATTGTTGTGTATTGTGTGGGACTGCAAGGGAAACACATTTACATAGGTGTCCAAGCCGGTCCTCCCAAACCATGCCCGGCCGGACCTCGCGGGCCCTGCACTGGAGCCCGGTGGCCCGCACCAGCCTGCCTACTATTTTTCCTTTTTTTATTACAAATTTATTTTTTTGTTAAAAAAAATTCAAGAGTAAATAACAATAAATTAGGCGAAATTTTGATAAAAATCAATCATATTATTAATCACTTGTAATTATATAATTTACAAATACAAAAACATAGAAATTAAAATGATAAAATAAATTCTTTATTAATAATCACTAACAATTACAAATTTATTTTGGAATTTATCATCACAATAGATGAATACATCCCAACTAGGTTGGCACCTACTCATCTATATTACTATCATTTACAACTCTTTCCAAAATAATTTATCACAAATTTTCACCTAAAAAATAAAAATTACAAACTAATTACTCTTTATCTCTATCTCCTATTCTCAAATCTTGAAGTTTGTCTTTAATGCTAGCCATCCGATCGATGCCTTGAGTTCTCTTCTCGTACCTCCACCAATCTTGTAGGCACATTACCGCCTGTAAGGTAGACGGATCCAGCGATGTCCTGTGGTCGTCGATCAAATGTCTTGATATGCTGAAGACGGATTCCGAAGCTACTGTAGAAACCTGTACTGGTAGTAAATCACGAGCCATGATGGAAAGTATAGGATATGAAACTGTTCCATATACTCTCCACCATTACAAAATATCGAAACTATTATTTTGACTTTTAACTAAAGATGCAGTTAAATATTGTTCAATTTTAAAAACTTCCATTGATGATCCAGATCCAGCTCCAGATCTAGATCCACTAGTGAGCTGAGCTATCAATAATTCCCTATCAAAACTCTTACATTTGTCCCGACTTGAACTTGTAGAAGCAGAAGCTGTAGGCTGATGTGTACTTACACCATATCTAGCTGCATACTCATCATATAATCTTTGAAAATAAGTTCTAATAGTATTATAATGAGTAAGAGCAGTAATAGTTTGACCATCATTAGTGTCTATTATCATGTTACCATATAAAGAATTTAACAAATTTCGAAGGCCAACATCCTGCAAACATGGATCAATAAGAATCCCCAAACCAAAAATAATAGGAATAGGCCTAAAATACTTATTAAATTTACTTTCCATTTGAAAAATCATATTTCCAAAATAATTATCCATACGATAATTATTAAAAAAGTTTGAATTTTAAAACTTGTAAAGGAGCTTGAATAATAGTTGGATAATAACAACCGGATAATAGCATAGTGGCATCATAAAAACTTGCGGCATCTCTTTGACATTATATATAACTAACCATTCATCCTCGGTTATTTCATACATACTACCAGCTAGAACTAGAAGTATAGAAAACAATAAAATTATTTATAATTTCTTTATACTCTATTGCTACATTTAACATTGCATAGGTAGAATTCCACATATGGTCAACATCTTTTGGAATTAATTTGGGTTTAAAATTTTTTTCTTTTACACAATTATTTTCATCTTTTAAGTCTTTGTTCAAGCATTATGAGCATAAGTTACATTTCTAACCTTTTCTATCATGGGTTTAATTTCATTAAATGCACTTTGAACAATTAAATTTAAAATATGACACATACATCTAATATGAAAAATATCACCATGACATGGCAATAACAAAGATGATCCGATATGATCTTACTACATTATTATTACTTGCATTATCTAGTGAAAGAGAAAATATTTTTCTGAAATTTCTAATTTTATAAGTTCTTCTATTATTAAATTTGCAATATTAATACCATCGTGAATCTTCAAATGCAATAAAAGAAATAACTTTTTAAACATTTGCCAATTATCATCAATCTAGTGTGTTGTGATACATAAAACCAAATTTGTACTCTAGATGTCCAAATATCGGGTTAAAGAAAATTTACAGTTTAAACTTTGAAAATAAGAAATTATTTTGCTTGTTCCTCGTGATAATATTTCAAAATATCACATTGACAAGATTAACGAGAAATTTTTAAATGCGGGATAAAACCATCTGTAATCATATTTTCAAATTCATCATCCTCTACTAATTTAAAAGAAAGGTTTTTAAGAATAATAAACCTAATGACGATTTCCGGCTTTAATTGTGTCATAGTTTCAACTACCGACACAACCGGAGGATGAGGATTGGGAGAGTAAAGATTGTCGGATATCACCTTGAGACGCTTTCGACCTCTGTGCTTTTCTAAATGGCGTTTGAGGTGGTTGGTGCCGCTTTTATGATGAGCTTGGAAAATATGGCCACACAATGCACACTTTAGGTGAAGACTGCGTGTTGATCCTCGGTGACGCCTATCTTCTCAAGAAATTCCACACATCGGATCTCTACTTTTAGGAGCCATCTGCTCTGGCTTGGAACTTTATTGATAATTTAGGCAGGTACGTATCAGTGCGGTAGAGGGTAGCTAGCATAGCCAACGGCATCACAGTGTATGTGTAGTATGAGTAGTGAGAAGCATGGAAATTAGAAGGCACGTACGCCGCAGGGTGTAAGTATAATAATTAATTAAATAAAGAGCTGAATAATTAATTAAATAAAGAGCTGAATTTGCATGAACAAAACTTGGTCCGTACAATGGTGTAGATATTCTCAGAAGAGAAGCGATATGGTGTTTGAGATAGTTTTTCTGCCTTGTGGCCGCGCCGGAAGAGAAAATTGAAGTTGAAACCTTTTAGGAGTGAGGCCGGCTGATGTGCGGCTAGCTGCTTTTATTTCTAGTCACAATTAACAATTCAACAACTGGTTAATTCCATGATAAATTTTAAATTTCAATATAATCTAAGTACACTTCTTAGCTTCATACTATGTATATCTAATAAGAATTCATCAATTTATTAACTTACTCTTACTTAATGGATTAGTATTTGAATCCCAAGGGTCCCATGATAAATTTTAAATTTCAATATAATCTAAATACACTTTGTATCCTTATTTTCATACTATGTATATCCAATAAGAATTTATCAATTTATCAACTTACTCTTACTTAATGGATTAGTATTTGAATCCCAATGGTATTTTTGTCTACCGAAAGATTTTCCCGAACTCGTGCTTTTAAAGGGAGTATGATTTTCAAATCTATAGACAGAGGAGTCTGATGAAAAAATGTTAAAGTTTAGAGGATTTTATGGACACCCAAAAGTTCAAGGGGGCTATGTGAGATAAATAAAGTTTAGAAGGATTATGTATAAAAAAATTTCAAAGGGGTTTTGAAAATTAACTCTTTCCATTTCTCAAATAAATATTGCCTACTCCTCGTCTCTACAGTGATCTTGCATTTTCTCTTCTTCTTCTTTTCTCCCCTTTTTTTCTCTCTCACCCTTCTGTTATTTATTTTGCTTATTTTCTTTTTCTTTTTCTTTTATTTTTTCTTTTCTTATGTTTCCCCAGTATTCCTAAACTTTGAAAGTTGGTAAGGGGTTTGAGGAGAAAAAGAGAGTTGAGGCGAGGTGCAATGAGATGAAGATGAAGCATCACTTGCACCTTTTATATTTGGTCGAAGAGGCGCCAAGAGGAGATAGATCCCTTAGTAATTCGTTTTCTTTCTTTCCTTTGTAATTCGTTTTGCTTTGTTCCTCTCTCCCAGGACCACCCTTGGATCCACCTCCGCTTTAAAATCTCTCTCTCTCTCTCTCTCTCTCTCTCTCTCTCTCTCTCTCTCTCTCTCTCTCTCTCTCTCTGTTGTGTTAATGTAGTATCAATGTTTACGATATTTACAGGGCGTAGAATATTTAGCGAGATGTACTTGAGAGGATTGTTTGGGGCAACTGAGTTTTCCCAAACACTCCTTCACTTTATGGCTAGTGGTGCAACAGAAATTGTTGACAATGGATAGTTTGGAGGATAGGGCTCATACAACGGAATTGTTGTGTATTGTGTGGGGCTGCAAGGGAAACACATTTACATAGGGTGTCCAACGGGTAGGTCCGTCTAGGTAAGCCGCCGGACAAAACCCGTGGCCTGCACTGAGCCCGGGTGGCCCGCACCAGCCTACCGGCTATTTTTCCTTTTTATTACAAATTTATTTTTTGTTAAAAAATTCAAGAGTAAATAACAATAAATTAGGTAAATTTTGATAAAAATCAATCATATTATTAATCACTTGTAATTATATAATTTACAAATACAAAAACATAGAAATTAAAATGATAAAATAAATTCTTTATTAATAATCACTAACAATTACAAATTTATTTTGGAATTTATCATCACAATAGATGAATACATCCCAACTAGGTTGGCACCTACTCATCTATATTACTATCATTTACAACTCTTTCCAAAATAATTTATCACAAATTTTCACCTAAAAAATAAAAATTACAAACTAATTACTCTTTATCTCTATCTCCTATTCTCAAATCTTGAAGTTTGTCTTTAATGCTAGCCATCCGATCGATGCCTTGAGTTCTCTTCTCGTACCTCCACCAATCTTGTAGGCACATTACCGCCTGTAAGGTAGACGGATCCAGCGATGTCCTGTGGTCGTCGATCAAATGTCTTGATATCTTTGAAGGCGGATTCGAAATCTTGTAGAAACCACATGCTGGTAGTAAATCACGAGCCATGATGGAAAGTATAGGATATGAAACTGTTCCATATACTCTCCACCATTACAAAATATCGAAACTATTATTTTGACTTTTAACTAAAGATGCAGTTAAATATTGTTCAATTTTAAAAACTTCCATTGATGATCCAGATCCAGCTCCAGATCTAGATCCACTAGTGAGCTGAGCTATCAATAATTCCCTATCAAAACTCTTACATTTGTCCCGACTTGAACTTGTAGAAGGAAGGCGTAGGTGATGTGTACCACCATATCTAGTGCATACTCATCATATAATCTTTGAAAATAAGTTCTAATAGTATTATAATGAGTAAGAGCGATAATAGTTTGACCATCATTAGTGTCTATTATCATGTTACCATATAAAGAATTTAACAAATTTGAAGGCCAACATCAAACATGGATCAATAAGAATCCCCAAACCAAAAATAATAGGAATAGGCCTAAAATACTTATTAAATTTACTTTCCATTTGAAAAATCATATTTCCAAAATAATTATCCATCACGATAATTATTAAAAAAGTTTGAATTTTAAAACTTGTAAAGGAGCTTGAATAATAGTTGGATAATAACAACCGGATAATAGCATAGTGGCATCATAAAAACTTGCGGCATCTCTTTGACATTATATATAACTAACCATTCATCCTCGGTTATTTCATACATACTACGAGCTAGAACTAGAAGTATAGAAAACAATAAAATTATTTATAATTTCTTTATACTCTATTGCTACATTTAACATTGCATAGGTAGAATTCCACATATGGTCAACATCTTTTGGAATTAATTTGGGTTTAAAATTTTTTCTTTTACACAATTATTTTCATCTTTTAAGTCTTTGTTCAAGCATTATGAGCATAAGTTACATTTCTAACCTTTTCTATCATGGGTTTAATTTCATTAAATGCACTTTGAACAATTAAATTTAAAATATGACACATACATCTAATATGAAAAATATCACCATGACATGGCAATAACAAAGATGATCGATATGATCTCTGGCTACATTATTATTACTTGCATTATCTAGTGAAAGAGAAAATATTTTTCTGAAATTTCTAATTTTATAAGTTCTTCTATTATTAAATTTGCAATATTAATACCATCGTGTGAATCTTCAAATGCAATAAAAGAAATAACTTTTTAAACATTTGCCAATTATCATCAATCTAGTGTGTTGTGATACATAAAAAACAGGTTGTACTCTAGATGTCCAAATATCGGGTTAAAGAAAATTTACAGTTTAAACTTTGAAAATAAGAAATTATTTTGCTTGTTCCTCGTGATAATATTTCAAAATATCACATTGACAAGATTAACGAGAAATTTTTAAATGCGGGATAAAAACCATCTGTAATCATATTTTCAAATTCATCATCCTCTACTAATTTAAAAGAAAGGTTTTTAAGAATAATAAACCTAATGACGCATTTCCTGGCTTTAATTGTGTCATAGTTTCAACTACCGACACAACCGGAGGATGAGGATTGGGAGAGTAAAGATTGTCGGATATCACCTTGAGACGTTGTCTGACCTCTGTTGTGCTTTTCTAAATGGCGTTTGAGGTGGTTGGTGCCGCTTTTATGATGAGCTTGGAAAATATGGCCACACAATGCACACTTAGCTTTCTGGGTGAGAAGCGCACCGTGTTGATCCCTGGTGACGTCTATCTTCTCGAAGAAATTCCACACATCGGATCTCGGCCTTTTAGGAGCTCTAGGTGCAGAATCGTCGCCACCGGAGTCGTTATCAACATCGGTAGGAGGAGTAGCTGTAGCTCCTGTAGTAGGAGTATTATGGCTCGTTTCAACATCGGGAGTTGGCATTTGCGCTTCATAATCGGAGGAGGAAGCCATTTGATTGAAGGATTAGAGAGTAAAGAATTAGAGTATTAGAGAAGTAGAGAGAAGTAGATAAGTTTTGGATGAGAAAAATAAATGAAAACCCCTCTATTTATAGAGCCATTCTACCAAATGATCAAAATACCCTCAAATTTTAGCTATTTTTTATCATTTTTGGGTATATTTATCAAAAGCGCCAAAATGGCCGTTATGGTCGTCCAGTGGCCGGGCTTGCCCGGCCAAAGATATGGTCCACAGTGACCGGTGTGGCCGGCCGGACCATTCTAGCCCGTCCCATTAACGGCCTAGTCCGGGCCCACTCACAGGCGGACCCGGGACGAGCTACGGGCGACGTTTTCTGGCCGGCCGGGTGGGTGTGTCTTGGCCGAGTGGCGGACCCGGGCCCCAGGCAGACTTCGGCCGGATTTAGAACTCAGGCTGGCTTAGGCTTGGCCGTCGGTTCGGACACCGCGAGCAGACCTTGGGCCCATTGCATCCCTACATTTACACTTGTTTTTCTTGCTGTGGTATTAGCAGGAGGTTGAACTGCAATTGTGTCTTGGCTTAGATTTGGGTTTCAAAGTTGTGAATGGCCTATTATTTTCCGTTGGTTTGTGTATAATCTTGGTGAGAATTCCTTTAAGGCAAATGTGAGGAGACTTGCTTTGGCTACCACTATATATTCAATATGGTTTGAGAGGAATCAGAGACTTCATGGAGGTACTCAAAGAGGAATAGAGGACATTGTCGAGAGTGTCAAATTTTTTGTTTTTGTCAATATTTTTCATAGCAGATTTGCTAGTAAAGAGAAAGAGTGGATTGAAACTTTGTATTAGGAAGACAGAGTGGACTTGTAAATATGTAGGAAAGTGAATACTCGAGGTATGCCTGAGAGAAGGATGTATGTACGCTCAACGTTCGTGGTAAATGGAAGCTTTACCATTTACCAAATAATAGCTCTTTTACAAAGTTGCAAATGATATTTCTATTATTTTAAATTCAAATCAGTAATAAAAAGGTTGTCATGCTTTGCCAAAAAATAAAGTAATCTTCGTATTAAGAAATAATAGCTATTTTTACAAAGTTGCAAATGATATTTCTATTATTTTAAATTCAAATCAGTAATAAGAAAAGGGGTTGTCATGCAGGGCTCCAACGTAGCAGGATCTGGCAGCAAAACCTGGAAGATGGAAATGATGACTAGGATGCTTGGGGGTTGTTGAGTGGTTGACGAGAAGTATTAATGCGAAGAGAGGAGTCAAACACGGCTTGTCTGTGAGCAATTGGTCTATGTTTGTTGGATAACCTGCACAAACGAGCACATGTACCAGGAGGATCGGTGTTGGGTCAAGTTGAAACCTCTATGATGATCAAGTAAAAAGATTATTGTTTGAAAGAACAGGCAAGAAAAATATTTCCTACAAAAAGAAGTTGATGATGTTCAGTTTGTTTTATTTTTTGAAAGAGTGATGAGAGTAACCAGTGTGTGTGTGTATATATATATATATATGCAAAATTACCAGATTGGTATATTTTGTTGACTAGTAATACATTGATATATTTTTTCTTTATTCGACAATTTGGTATATTATGTATACTCCGGCGATAAATGCCTATATTTTGGCCGAAGCCAAAATTCCGGCCAAATTGAGTCACCTAACTTCTGATATGCAGCTAATGTGGATTAAGTGGGCTTACATGGCACGTAATTTAAAGAAAAACAAAACACCCAACACCCTCACCCCCGAAAAAAATCTCTATTTCCCCTCTTTTTCTCTATTCATGTGAGAGAGGGGATGAATCTTCTAAAATTGTAGAAATTTCCCTTGTGCATAGTGTTATTTAATGGGTTCAAAATCTTGATTTGACTATAATGCAGTTGATTTATGTAAAGTAGGATATTTCATCCTATTGAGCTATTAATTTGCTTCTTCCATGCTCATACTTGAGCTTGACCTTGACCAAGAGCTTGAGAATACAAAATCTAACTCCAATTTAGTTGCCCTAGCCAATTTAATGCTAGGAGGAAGAAGAACAAAAAATTTCTCATTTGAACCCTAATGTTAGAAAAATACTCTTTTAGTAATTAATTGATCCCATTATTGCCACGTTGGCGACGCGTGAGCTACTCGTGAATATCATGCACTCAATTTGGTAGAATTTTGGCTCAGGCCAAAATATAAACTAATTTATTGCCGGTATATAATATACCAATTTATTGCGGAGTATACATAATATACCAAATTGTCGTCGGAGTAAATATACCAATGTGTCACTAATGGTCAACAAAATATACCAATCGGTAATTTTGCTTTATATATATATATATATATATATATATATATATATATATATATATATATATATATAATATGAAAAATATCACCATGACATGGCAATAAGATGATGCGATATGATCTCGGCTACATTATTATTACTTGCATTATCTAGTGAAAGAGAAAATATTTTTTAAAATTTCTAATTTTATAAGTTCTTCTATTATTAAATTTGCAATATTAATACCATATGTGAATCTTCAAATGCAATAAAAGAAATAACTTTTTAAACATTTGCCAATTATCATCAATCTAGTGTGTTGTGATACATAAAAAACAGGTTGTACTCTAGATGTCCAAATATCGAAGTTAAAGAAAATTCTGAGTTTAAACTTTGAAAATAAGAAATTATTTTTGCTTGTTCCTCGTGATAATATTTCAAAATATCACATTGACAAGATTAACGAGAAATTTTTAAATGCGGGATAAAACCATCGTAATCATATTTTCAAATTCATCATCCTCTACTAATTTAAAAGAAAGGTTTTAAGAATAATAAACCTAATGGCGCATTTCGGCTTTAATTGTGTCATAGTTTCAACTACCGACACAACCGGAGGATGAGGATTGGGAGAGTAAAGATTGTCGGATATCACCTTGAGGCGTTGTCTGACCTCTGTTGTGCTTTTCTAAATGGCGTTTGAGGTGGTTGGTGCCGCTTTTATGATGAGCTTGGAAAATATGGCCACACAATGCACACTTAGCTTTCTGGGTGAGAAGCGCACCGTGTTGATCCCTGGTGACGTCTATCTTCTCGAAGAAATTCCACACATCGGATCTCGGCCTTTTAGGAGCTCTAGGTGCAGAATCGTCGCCATGGTCGTTATCAACATCGGTAGGAGGAAATTTGTAGCTCGTAGTAGGAGTATTATGGCTCGTTTCAACATCGGGAGTTGGCATTTGCGCTTCATAATCGGAGGAGGAAGCCATTTGATTGAAGGATTAGAGAGTAAAAGCGAGAATTAGAGAGTATTAGAGAGAAGTAGAGAGAAGTAGATAAGTTTTGGATGAGAAAAATAAATGAAAACCCCCTCTATTTATAGAGCCAGCCCCCTAGCCAAATGATCAAAATACCCTCAAATTTTAGCTATTTTTTTATCATTTTTGGGGGTATTTTGGTCAAAACGGCCAAAATGGCCGTTATGGCGGTCCGGCTGGCGGGCCGCTTGACCAAGGCAACGGTCCGCGAAAGTGGCCATGGCCCGCCGGACCATTCTAGCCGTCCATTAACTGGCCTAGTCCGGGCCCTCTGGCGGACCGGGACCCGCTACCGGCGAGCGTTTTCTGGCCGTAGGGCCGGTCGATGCGAATCGCGAGTGGCGGACCGGCGGGAGCGACTTCGGCCGGATTCCGGGGCAGTAGGGCTTGGCTGCGGCGGTCGGTTCGGACAGGCCGAGCAGCAGGCCCATTGGCATCCCTACATTTACACTTGTTTTTCTTGCTCAGGGTATTAGCAGGAGGTTGAACTGCAATTGTGTCTTGGCTTAAATTTGGGCTTCAAAGCTATGAATGGCCTATTATTTTCCATTGGTTTGTGCATGATCTTGGTGGGAATTCCTTTAAGGCAAATGTGCGGAGACTTGCTTTGACTGCCACCATATACTCAATTTTGTTTGAGAGAAATCGGAGACTTCATGAAGGGACTCAAAGAGGAATAGAGGATATTGTCAAGAGTGTCAAATTTTATGATTTTATTGCTATTTTTCATAGCAAATTTGCTAGTAGAGAGAAAGAGTGGATTGAAACTTTGTATTAGGAAGACAGAGTGGACTTGTAAATATGTAGGAAAGTGAATACTCGAGGTATGACTGAGAGTAGCATGGATGTACACTCAACGTTCATGGTAAATGGAAGCTTTACCATTTACCAAATAATAGCTCTTTTTACAAAGTTGCAAATGATATTTCTATTATTTTTATTTCAAATCAGTAATAAAAAAAGGGGTTGTCATGCTTTGCCAAAAAAAATAAAGTAATCTTCGTATTAAGAAATAATAGCTATTTTTACAAAGTTGCAAATGATATTTCTATTATTTTAAATTCAAATCAGTAATAAGAAAAGGGGTTGTCATGCAGGGCTCCAACGTAGCAGGATCTGGCAGCAAAACCTGGAAGATGGAAATGATGACTAGGATGCTTGGGGGTTGTTGAGTGGTTGACGAGAAGTATTAATGCGAAGAGAGGAGTCAAACACGGCTTGTCTGTGAGCAATTGGTCTATGTTTGTTGGATAACCTGCACAAACGAGCACATGTACCAGGAGGATCGGTGTTGGGTCAAGTTGAAACCTCTATGATGATCAAGTAAAAAGATTATTGTTTGAAAGAACAGGCAAGAAAAATATTTCCTACAAAAAGAAGTTGATGATGTTCAGTTTGTTTTATTTTTTGAAAGAGTGATGAGAGTAACCAGTGTGTGTGTGTATATATATATATATATGCAAAATTACCAGATTGGTATATTTTGTTGACCCTTAGTGACACATTGATATATTTTCTTATTCCGACGACAATTTGGTATATTATGTATACTCCGGCGATAAATTAGCCTATATTTTGGCCGAAGCCAAAATTCCGGCCAAATTGAGTCACCTAACTTCTGATATGCAGCTAATGTGGATTAAGTGGGCTTACATGGCACGTAATTTAAAGAAAAACAAAACACCCAACACCCTCACCCAGAAAAAATCTCTATTTCCCCTCTTTTCTCTATTCATGTGAGAGGGATGAATCTTCTAAAATTGTAGAAATTTCCCTTGTGCATAGTGTTATTTAATGGGTTCAAAATCTTGATTTGACTATAATGCAGTTGATTTATGTAAAGTAGGATATTTCATCCTATTGAGCTATTAATTTGCTTCTTCCATGCTCATACTTGAGCTTGACCTTGACCAAGAGCTTGAGAATACAAAATCTAACTCCAATTTCAGTTGCCCTAGCCAATTTAATGCTAGGAGGAAGAAGAACAAAAATTTCTCATTTGAACCCTAATGTTAGAAAAATACTCTTTTAGTAATTAATTGATCCCAATTATTGCCACGTTGGCGATACGTGAGCTACTCGTGAATATCATGCGACTCAATTTGGTAGGATTTTGGCTCGGCCAAAATATAAACTAATTTATCGTAGAGTATACATAATATACCAATTTATTCCTAGAGATATACATATACCAAATTGTCGTCGAGTAAGAATATACCAATGTGTCACTAATGGTCAACAAAATATACCAATCACAGTAATTTTGCTATATATATATATATATATATATATATATATATATATATATATATATATATATATATATATATATATATATATATATAAACCGAACTCATATAATTTAAGTTCATAATGAATAGTGGTCTTGTAGAAAACTTTTCCTAAGCTCATCTTTCATCCACATTATCCTCCACCACTCCTCTTTAGTCCTCCTTCTCTCTCTCTCTCTCTCTCTCTCTCTCCTATCTCTCTATCTCTCTCTCTATATATCTATCTCTCTATCTATATATATATATATATATATATATATATATCTTCATGGGATTAATTGGCATTAATTTAGCTTCAATTATATATATATATATATATATATATATATATATATTTCTATATATATATATATATATATATGCATATATATATATATATATATATATATATATATATATATATATATATATCTATAAAAAATAATAAAAAGCTTAAATTAACCCCCGCCCCCCACACACACACACCCCCCAACCAACAAAACAAAAAGCCTCCCTTGAACAGCAACTCAAAAGGGAGCTATAAACAGCCATTGGAAACAAAAATATCCAATGTTGAAAGCCAAAAAAAAAAGGAAAAGAAAAAAAAAAGAAGAAGAAAAAGATGGGAAACTCACATGCCGAGAGGTCTTGAGAAACAAAAAGAATTAATGACCCTTTTAGCGTCCAGCCGCACAGGTTCTTTAATATGAACAGGTAATCCAAAACAGTATTGTAGAAATAAAGTTCACTCCGTGAATGTCCGTGTTTGGATAGGACGTTGGCAACTTGATTACTAGTGCGCATAGAGTCCCAAATATTTGGCTATGCTTGTCAAGGATCAACTGTAACCAGAGCCTTAGAATTAGATAAATTAAGCCTGAAGTACAATTAAGAGAGCATGCATCCTCCTCGAGAGGAAATCAAATTAACACCCGGTAGACGGACCCTTCAGTTCTGCATGGCATCAAACTGGAGCCAGTAGCAGCGGGACCAGCTGCCAAAGTCCTAACAGTTTAACCATGCCCTTGTGATATCTCTAAATGTAGGGCCACCAACAGCTAGCAAGGTTATTCTTAATGCATACAGAAATTGAGGTTCATTTACAGGATGGGTTCCTGGGGTTATGCCAATATATATATAGCTCTCAAAAAATCCCAGCCATAATTTTTTTTGAGAAAAAGAATGGGATCATAAGATCCCAGCCACTTCATTCAAAAACACATGGGTTACACACACATTCACCATTCCCCACCTTACAATGGTGAGCAGAACAAAATTACAACAAGTATTCAAATATTACATGTCCTCTTAAAAGTTTTACTTCATCAATTAACAAAATATTACACTAGGTATCTCCTTTATCTTTATCTTCCACGTCCTTCCCCTTCAATCCCATTGTTACTGTTTCCTCCTCCAGTTGCAGCTCTAGCATCCTCTCCCACATTGTCTCCAGTTCTCAACTTTTTGTTCCTGCGCTTATTGTAACAGATCCCAGCATATTTAACAGGTAAATGACCTATCCAAAAATTCACAAAGTGATTAATTTTGTTCAGAAGATCAAGAGAATGAGTTTTCTTATTTTGAAATATTCTCAAATTTCTTTCATGCCACACAGACCAAATAATAGCACTCACATAGGGATCCCAATACAGTTTTTTTTTTCATGTTTAACGAACTGTTCTCTCCAACAACCCTAAGATTTTCTAGATCAACAAAATGATTAGTAATTCAGAATTTATGTTTTATGGAATTCCAAATTGATTTCACAAACACACAAATAATAAAATATGAATCTCTTCACAACCACATAGCACACAGCCATTCTCAATTTGTATTCCCTTTTTAATCAAATTGTTCTTTGTATTTAATTTATCATTGATAGCTAACCAAAGAAGGATTTTAATTTTAAGAGGGATAGGAACTCTCCACATAATTTCATAACTGCTTCTCAAACCTCCATCACTTAGAAACTGATAATAGCTTTTCACTGAGAATCCTTTGTTATCCCACTTCCAAAATCTTTTGTCCTCCTCTCCATCCAAAGATCTCATTTGAATCAGCCGTAGAAAAAAAATCCCAGCCATAATTAATCAAGCACAAGAAGCTTTTATTGGTTTAACAGTTATGGTCGGCAATTTGCCTGGTCTCCTCCATCGGGTGTGATTGACTAGTACATATATGCCTAATACAACTTTTAAAACTTTTAAACAGCTAATTAATAAAAAGATAAACTATTTCCTCAAAAAAATTTGAATCGAGGCTCATGTGATATATATATATATATATATATATATATATATATATATATATATATATATATATATATATATATATATATATATATATATATATATATATATATATATATATATATATGCAAAATTACCAGATTGGTATATTTTGTTGACCCTTAGTGACACATTGATATATTTTCTTATTCCGACGACAATTTGGTATATTATGTATACTCCGGCGATAAATTAGCCTATATTTTGGCCGAAGCCAAAATTCCGGCCAAATTGAGTCACCTAACTTCTGATATGCAGCTAATGTGGATTAAGTGGGCTTACATGGCACGTAATTTAAAGAAAAACAAAACACCCAACACCCTCACCCCCGAAAAAAATCTCTATTTCCCCTCTTTTTCTCTATTCATGTGAGAGAGGGGATGAATCTTCTAAAATTGTAGAAATTTCCCTTGTGCATAGTGTTATTTAATGGGTTCAAAATCTTGATTTGACTATAATGCAGTTGATTTATGTAAATTAGGATATTTCATCCTATTGAGCTATTAATTTGCTTCTTCCATGCTCATACTTGAGCTTGACCTTGACCAAGAGCTTGAGAATACAAAATCTAACTCCAATTTCAGTTGCCCTAGCCAATTTAATGCTAGGAGGAAGAAGAACAAAAAATTTCTCATTTGAACCCTAATGTTAGAAAAAATACTCTTTTAGTAATTAATTGATCCCAATTATTGCCACGTTGGCAGCCACGTGAGCTACTCGTGAATATCATGCGACTCAATTTGGCCGGAATTTTGGCTCCGGCCAAAATATAGGCTAATTTATTGCCGGAGTATACATAATATACCAATTTATTGCCGGAGTATACATAATATACCAAATTGTCGTCAGAGTAAGAAAATATACCAATGTGTCACTAATGGTCAACAAAATATACCAACTGTAATTTTGCTCTATATATATATATATATATATATATATATATATATATATATATATATATATATATATATATATATATATATATATATATATATATATATAGAGTGCTCCTATGAACTTAAGTTCATAATGAAAGGGTAACCAACTTTTCTAACCACTCATCTTGCTGGGATCCGTGGAAAGATATAAAAGCCACTTTGAGATTTGTGCATCACAAATCTCAAGGAAGGAAGGATAAAAGTTGGTGCACCACTATTCATTTAACTTATTCATCTGGAGCCTTACTCTATATATATAGGTTCTATATATATATATATATATATATATATATATATATATATATATATATATATATATATATATATATATATATATATATATATATATAGCAGGCTCCTATAAACTTAAGTTGATAGTGAATAGTCATCCACCAACTTTTCTAGCTATTGATGTTGCCTTGGGATCCGTGAAAGATATAAAGCTCGTTCGCATTGACAGAGATCGGCTCTCTGAGTTGTGCTCGCCGCTGACCTCCTCCGCCGAAAGCAAAGATTCTTCCCGACTGCTTTGCTCTTGCAGAATGTCATTCTCTCTGAATGATCGATTTGTTGCCTCAAGAGGCCTCTTGGACCGAGTTTTGTTGTGGCTCGATTGTAGAATTCTTAACTCGATCAACGAAGTTTCTTCGAGATGTAACTCTCTCTTCGAGGAGAGACTCGCAAGCAATCAAGCTTAAGGAGTCTCCCTTTGATGAGTCGACCGCGACTGGGGTTTTAGTCTCGAGACTTTATGATCTTTCAGATAGCCTTGGGCTAAGGACCCTAAGAGAGTAGTTCTTCATATCTTGCTTGGTCGAACTCTACAGTTAGAGTTTTCACCATTGTTCTAATGAGTTGGACGTCGGACTGCGCCACCACCTCTTCGTCGGTGAAAGAAGTATTCTCCAGCGAAATCGCCATCTTTTGTTCGCCGGAAAATGTTAAAGAGAAAGTGGAGAAAAGTATTGTATTAGTTTCTTTTACTGAAAAAAGACTTACAACCTCTCTCTCCCCTCAATCGCTTCTATCGGTTGATCCGATTTACAAAAGAAGGAAGGATGATTTGATTCTCCCTTTTATTTAATGCTGGGTTCTTCGGTAGCGGTGGGAGTTTGATCCTTGTATCCCGTTGACGATCCGAACGCTTAGCTTTGTTGGAACTTCGGTGGAACTCTTAGGAGTTGTGAAGAACTTGCGATCAAGTTTGTAACTCTGAATGAGTTCTTAGACCTCCAAGCTGATCTCTCCTCTCTCCAAAAAGCTTAAGCCCAAGCTCTTGAAAACTCCAAAAGAACCGAAGGTTGATAGCTCCTTAGGTGCCCCAAATCCGATCCCCTTCACCGATTTTTCAGCCTATTTATAGAGGCTTGGGGTGTAATCACCCCTTAGAATGATGATTCGTGGCCCTCAATAGTGAAAACGGTTTTGGAACCGCTTAGATCGTGTTTGAACGAAGTTAGAGGCCAGCTCCGCTCTGAACGACTGCCTCTCGCTTAGAATGGACGCCGGGGTTGAGACCCGCTTTAAGCTTTGAACAGAAAACGGTTTTGGAACCGCTAGATCGTGTTTGAACGAAGTTAGAACGCCGAAGCCCGTTATATATATATATATATATATATATATATATATATATATATATATATATATATATATATATATATATATATATATATATATATATATATATATATATATATATATATATATATATATATATATATATATATATATATATATATATATATATAATACCGCTGACCGTGATCAGTTGAGATGTTAAACTCAACTTGTCAATGCCAGGCTTGCCAGCTATCTAATCTCATTAAGACGACAACATCCTCATAGATCAATAATAAATTAATTTCACGATTTGATTGTTTCTTCTTTCCTCTGAGCTGCAAAATCCATCATATCATAAACTGGGGACTGGGGAAAGAAAGGAAGACTAACTATATGCACATAGCTTAGGCTTTATATATATATATATATAATACTGCTGACCGTGATCAGTTGAGATGTTAAACTCAACTTGTCAATGCCAGGCTTGCCAGCTATCTAATCTCATTAAGACGACAACATCCTCATAGATCAATAATAAATTAATTTCACGATTTGATTGTTTCTTCTTTCCTCTGAGCTGCAAAATCCATCATATCATAAACTGGGGACTGGGGAAAGAAAGGAAGACTAACTATATGCACATAGCTTAGGCTTTATATATATATATATAATACCGCTGACCGTGATCAGTTGAGATGTTAAACTCAACTTGTCAATGCCAGGCTTGCCAGCTATCTAATCTCATTAAGACGACAACATCCTCATAGATCAATAATAAATTAATTTCACGATTTGATTGTTTCTTCTTTCCTCTGAGCTGCAAAATCCATCATATCATAAACTGGGGACTGGGGAAAGAAAGGAAGACTAACTATATGCACATAGCTTAGGCTTTATATATATATATATATAATACCGCTGACCGTGATCAGTTGAGATGTTAAACTCAACTTGTCAATGCCAGGCTTGCCAGCTATCTAATCTCATTAAGACGACAACATCCTCATAGATCAATAATAAATTAATTTCACGATTTGATTGTTTCTTCTTTCCTCTGAGCTGCAAAATCCATCATATCATAAACTGGGGACTGGGGAAAGAAAGGAAGACTAACTATATGCACATAGCTTAGGCTTTATATATATATATATAATACCGCTGACCGTGATCAGTTGAGATGTTAAACTCAACTTGTCAATGCCAGGCTTGCCAGCTATCTAATCTCATTAAGACGACAACATCCTCATAGATCAATAATAAATTAATTTCACGATTTGATTGTTTCTTCTTTCCTCTGAGCTGCAAAATCCATCATATCATAAACTGGGGACTGGGGAAAGAAAGGAAGACTAACTATATGCACATAGCTTAGGCTTTATATATATATATATAATACCGCTGACCGTGATCAGTTGAGATGTTAAACTCAACTTGTCAATGCCAGGCTTGCCAGCTATCTAATCTCATTAAGACGACAACATCCTCATAGATCAATAATAAATTAATTTCACGATTTGATTGTTTCTTCTTTCCTCTGAGCTGCAAAATCCATCATATCATAAACTGGGGACTGGGGAAAGAAAGGAAGACTAACTATATGCACATAGCTTAGGCTTTATATATATATATATAATACCGCTGACCGTGATCAGTTGAGATGTTAAACTCAACTTGTCAATGCCAGGCTTGCCAGCTATCTAATCTCATTAAGACGACAACATCCTCATAGATCAATAATAAATTAATTTCACGATTTGATTGTTTCTTCTTTCCTCTGAGCTGCAAAATCCATCATATCATAAACTGGGGACTGGGGAAAGAAAGGAAGACTAACTATATGCACATAGCTTAGGCTTTATATATATATATATAATACTGCTGACCGTGATCAGTTGAGATGTTAAACTCAACTTGTCAATGCCAGGCTTGCCAGCTATCTAATCTCATTAAGACGACAACATCCTCATAGATCAATAATAAATTAATTTCACGATTTGATTGTTTCTTCTTTCCTCTGAGCTGCAAAATCCATCATATCATAAACTGGGGACTGGGGAAAGAAAGGAAGACTAACTATATGCACATAGCTTAGGCTTTATATATATATATATAATACTGCTGACCGTGATCAGTTGAGATGTTAAACTCAACTTGTCAATGCCAGGCTTGCCAGCTATCTAATCTCATTAAGACGACAACATCCTCATAGATCAATAATAAATTAATTTCACGATTTGATTGTTTCTTCTTTCCTCTGAGCTGCAAAATCCATCATATCATAAACTGGGGACTGGGGAAAGAAAGGAAGACTAACTATATGCACATAGCTTAGGCTTTATATATATATATATAATACTGCTGACCGTGATCAGTTGAGATGTTAAACTCAACTTGTCAATGCCAGGCTTGCCAGCTATCTAATCTCATTAAGACGACAACATCCTCATAGATCAATAATAAATTAATTTCACGATTTGATTGTTTCTTCTTTCCTCTGAGCTGCAAAATCCATCATATCATAAACTGGGGACTGGGGAAAGAAAGGAAGACTAACTATATGCACATAGCTTAGGCTTTATATATATATATATAATACTGCTGACCGTGATCAGTTGAGATGTTAAACTCAACTTGTCAATGCCAGGCTTGCCAGCTATCTAATCTCATTAAGACGACAACATCCTCATAGATCAATAATAAATTAATTTCACGATTTGATTGTTTCTTCTTTCCTCTGAGCTGCAAAATCCATCATATCATAAACTGGGGACTGGGGAAAGAAAGGAAGACTAACTATATGCACATAGCTTAGGCTTTATATATATATATATATATATATATATATATATATATATATATATATATATATATATATATATATATATATATATATATATATATATATAATACTGCTGACCGTGATCAGTTGAGATGTTAAACTCAACTTGTCAATGCCAGGCTTGCCAGCTATCTAATCTCATTAAGACGACAACATCCTCATAGATCAATAATAAATTAATTTCACGATTTGATTGTTTCTTCTTTCCTCTGAGCTGCAAAATCCATCATATCATAAACTGGGGACTGGGGAAAGAAAGGAAGACTAACTATATGCACATAGCTTAGGCTTTATATATATATATATATATATATATATATATATATATATATATATATATATAATACTGCTGACCGTGATCAGTTGAGATGTTAAACTCAACTTGTCAATGCCAGGCTTGCCAGCTATCTAATCTCATTAAGACGACAACATCCTCATAGATCAATAATAAATTAATTTCACGATTTGATTGTTTCTTCTTTCCTCTGAGCTGCAAAATCCATCATATCATAAACTGGGGACTGGGGAAAGAAAGGAAGACTAACTATATGCACATAGCTTAGGCTTTATATATATATATATATATATATATATATATATATATATATATAT